>WIGN01000071.1:0-149525 GCA_014235955.1 Colletotrichum sojae
CCCCCCCCCCCCCCCCCCCCCCCCCCCCCCCCCCCCCCCCCCCCCCCCCCCCCCCCCCCCCCCCCCCCCCCCCCCGCGAAAATCATGCACCTCCTCCTTACCGGCAACATCCCGACGACAACCGTTGACGTCGGTGTCGTCGACGAAATCGACCGCACGCCCCCCTACCAGTGTTACTGTCTCCTCTCCACTTCTCACCGTCCGAACGGCATGCCCCTTCTTCTGGGCACTCAAAGTGAACCTCAAGTCCTCCACCGGCTTGCCCCTGAGCCTCCATTCGACATCTCCTGGCTCAGGCTGGCTCCTTGGACTTGACTGACAGAAGTTTTTTTTCCGGCTCTTTCGACGATGATGCTATTGGCCCGTGAATATCGGACGTTTAAGCAGCTCCTTGGGCGGGCAAAGAAGTCTTTGCTCCCGGAATCCCCTTCCCTGATCCTGTTCCTGCTGTCCACTCATTCCCACCGTTTCTCCCGAACGAAACTTGGGGTTTGCTTGCGCCGTTTGGACGGTTGAGATAGCCTCGTTTGAGTGGGGACCATTTCCCAAGGACGGCTCGGAGAAAAAAAGGAGGAGAAAGAAGGGCGGCAGGACAAGAGACGGCAGACGGTTGTCGATCATCGCGGGAACGCTAATAGAGGCGAAGTCGTCATGCCGCGTCGTGCCACTTCTCGCCAGAAGGTCACGGACGAAGTCGTTCACGTCGTGTCCGGTCTGGATGGACATTTGAATCTACGGGATTCACGGCTACCGTTGCGTTCTGCACGACATGCCCATCGTCTTCCCATGAACTCTGTTATTGAGCTCCGCCCAACATGACCCAAAAGCGCAAACAAGACGCGTAAACTGCGCTCTGTTAGGACTGATATAGGTCTTAACACGTCGGCCTAAACATCCCCTATACGCAACTCACCTCCGTCGAGAATACCCACAGACGTCGAAGCCCATGCCCCACGCCCTCCTCATCTTCCTCCTCCTCCTCCAATAAGCCACCGTCATTCAAACAACGGCCGCCACATTCGGCCATCACGTCGATTCTTCGGGAAGCACTCATGGATGATGGACGTCTCCCGGTCTCTTGGTCTTCCACGTCCTCGAGCGGAGGCACTCCGTTCGCGCCCCCCCTCCCCGGTCAACCCCCTCCTCCACTCCCCTCCACCACCCCTCTCTTGGAATCGTAAACACCAGACGACGATAAGCTCATCCCCCTACCCGGGCCCCGCCGCCAGCCCGCTCTCTGCCCGAACGTCTCACGATGGCTAACCCAAAGCGATGGTCTCGCCGTCCCACGGCAGGCTAGCAGGTCTTGGTTCAGGAGAGAACGGATCCGATCCATCGACGCCAGAGGTCCTTGGCATGGAAGCCTTGGAGGAGAGAGCCTCTCTCCGGCCCTCCAGCTCACCTTGCTATTGCTCCTGGGTGTGTGAGTGGGAAGGCTTTTAAAGATGGACGTGTTTCCCGTCTCTCGAGGTTCTTGTTCTCTTCTTCCAGCAGCCTTCTCGCTCTCCATCATTTGGTTCATTCTTGCCATTTTCTTTCCTTTCCGTTCTTTTTGAACATCCTGTCCTTCTCTTCTCGGTGCTAGTCGCCTATCACGATCCCTTGAAGGGCCTTGCTTCTGTCCATTCCTTGAAAAAAACCCACTCCAACAAACACGATCCATTCAACTTTCACTTGGCCACCCGCTATCGTCAAAACGGGAGAGACCACGATCATTCACAATGTTGCTCAAACCCGCCGTCCTCGTCTGTCTCCTCGCGGAGCTCGGCCTCGCCCGCCAGCATAGGCGCCAGGAGGCCCCCTCGCCCATCCTGTCGAGCATCTCCCTCAACGCCACCGGCCCCTTGTCCACGGGCACCGGCGTCGGCAGCGCCCTCCCCGGCGGCCCGACGGGCATCTTCCTCAACACCTCGGCACCGGCCGTCGCCCCCAGCGTCACCACCCTCACCGAGCTCGCCACCGTGACCAACACCCTGCCCAACAACGTCACCGTCACCGAAGTCGTCACCACCGAGCGCACCGTGACCGCCACCCCGGGCGCCATCATCCAGAGCCCCCAGATCATCATCATCTCCCAGAACACCTTCTTCAACTTCATCTCCGGCCTCGGCGGCGCGCCCCCCGCGGTCCAGCAGGGCCAGCAGGGCGGCTTCGTCGTCGGCGGCCAGCAGTTCGGCCAGTTCCAATCCGCCTGCAACGCCGCCTGCAACATGCAGTTCACCCAGTGCCAGCACGTCGCCGGACAGAACTTCCAGGTCACCCAGTGCCAGACCCAGTTCGTCGCCTGCCAGAACGCCGCCAAGACCGCCACCGTCACCGTCTCCGTCCCGACCACCGTCACGCAGACCGTCATCCTGCCCAACGGTCCCGTCACCGACGCCGGTGGTGCCATCTCCTCTGGTCTCGCTGACGGCGGCTCTATCCTGACCACCACCACCCTGCCCCCTGATGCTGGTGTTACTGTGGGAACTGGCGGTGTCAGCTTCGTCACCGTGACTGCTACCCCCGGCGCTCCTCCCGCCCAGACCCCCGCCGTTCCCGAGACCTCTGCCGTCGTGACCACCATCCCCGGCGAGGGTGGACAGGGCGACGTCGTGTCGACCGTGTACGTCACTAGGGTCCCCACCGCCGGCGCCCCTGAGGCTTCCGAGGTCGTCAGCTCCGCCGATGCCGTCGCCAGCTCTGCCGCGACCACCTCCGCTGTCGTGACCACCATTCCCGGAGAGAACGGCGGCGAAGCTATCGTCTCTACGATCTACGTCACTCGCTCCGCCGGCGGCTCTGGAGAGTCCGAGGTTGTTGGCACTGCCACTGAGGCTGTCGGTTCCGTCACCACCTCTGCGGTCACCACCACTCTCCCCCCTGCTTCCGAGGGCGGCGAGGCCATCGTTTCCACCATCTACGTCACTCGTTCCGCAGGCGGCTCCGGCGAGTCTGAAGTTGTCGGCACCGCCACCGAGGCCGTCGGCTCCCTGACGACTTCCGCCGTGACCACCACCCTCCCCCCCGCCTCCGAGGGTGGCGAGGCCGTCGTCTCCACCATCTTCGTCACCCGCTCTGCCGGCGTCCCCGCCGAGTCCCAGGTCGTCAGCTCCGCCGACGCCGTCGCCAGCTCCGCGGCCACCACCTCCGCCCTCGTCACCACCATCCCAGCCGAGAACGGCGGTGAGGCCATCGTGTCCACCATCTACGTCACCCGCTCTGCCGGTGGCGGCTCGGGTGAGTCCGAGGCTGTTGGTACCGCCACCGGCGCTGTTGGCTCTGTCGCTACTTCTGCTGTCGTGACTACCCTGCCCGCTGAGACCCCCGGCGGCGAGGCCATCGTCTCGACCGTCTACGTCACCAAGACCTTCGAGGGCGGTTCCTCTCCCTCCGAGGCCGTCACCTCCGCCATCGTCTCCACTCTCCCGGCTGTCACCCCCGGAGGCGAGCCCATCGTCAGCACGATCTACCTGACCGCCCAACCCCCCGCCCCCTCCAACGAGCCCGGTGCCTCCGAGCAGGGCGGCCAGCCCGTCACCTCCGCCGTGGAAACCACTACCCTCCCCCCCGCCTCCGAGGGCGGCGAGGCCATCGTCTCCACGATCTACGTCACCCGCACCCCCGCCGCCTCCGGCTCCTCCCCCTCGGCCTCCGCCCCTGCTCCTCCCCCGCAGCAGCCCATCGAGCCCGTCACGTCCGTCATCACAATGACTTTGGCGCCCCCCTCGGGATCCCCCGTCGTCAGCCTCGTGACCATCACGATCCAGCCCACCGCCGACGCCTCGGGCACCGGCGCCGTGCCCCCGGCCAAGACCGACGCCGTCACCTCCGCGCTGACGAGCACCCTCCCCGCCGAGACCCCCGGCGCCCCGCCCAAGGTGACCACCATCTACGTCACCCAGACCCCTCCCGCGCCTACTGGCCCCGCCGGCCCCAAGGTCTCCGTCGTGACTGTTACTGTCGGCGACCTGACGGGTGTTGTCACCATGACCGTCCCCACGGCCTCTGCCCCTGCGGCGACCACTGTTGAGTCTGCGCTCCCCAGCGCTGGTGTCGGCGACGGCAACGGTGGTGGTAACGGCAACGGTGGTGGTAACGGCAACGGTGGTGGTAACGGCAACGGTGGTGGTAACGGCAACGGTGAGGGCAGCGGCAGCGTCGGCGGCGAGGGCGGCAACGGAAGCTGCCCCTCCCCCTCCCCCGTCACCGTCACCGTCACCCGGACCGCCGACTCCTGCACCGCCGTCACCCGCGTGCTGACCCAGACCGTCTCCGTCATCCCCGCCGCGACCCCGGCCGCCAAGCGCGCCGTCGTCCCCGAGCCGGCGGCCGTCAGGCGCGATACCGTGCACCGCCCCCGCGGCGTTCGTCACGGCCGCACTTTCGGCTTCTGGTAAAGCGTTTGAGGGTGCGACGAAGAGATTCGTCGTCTCTTATTCTCTTTGAGTAGCTGAAACATGCCACACACCTAGAGAAACGAAACATCATGGGTGGGATATCTGTTTACGATCTTTTTTTTGAAAAGGCAAAACACCGAAAAAAAAGAGGCAAACCATCAAACCCAAAACAGACTTCTGTATGTGATTCGAAACGAGGAAAACAACGCCCTTCTCCAGACTTTGAAAGACAGCTGTGCTGGGTTTTCTGGTTGAGAGACGAGGTTCATGGGACACACGTCGGGATCTTGGGGTGGTGGAAAGGAAAGGATCAAAAGGTTTTTTTGTAACGGAGCATTGCTTTTTTCTTTGGGTGGTGATTGATTCATTCCTTTGCATTGTACATCTTTCTTCGAGTCCGTTCTAGAGTAGATAGGGCCAGGTCCCAAACAACGGTCCATTTCCCACGTGCTTTTCTCAAGGATGCCAACATCTTCGTCCCCCTCGATACACATTCTCATGTGACTATGCCGTCCCGCCTAAAGTGGTATAAATGCCCTCCTCCAAGATCCCAAAAAAAGTTGACTTGTGATATGTGCTCTTTCTAGTCGTCTGAACCATCGATCGGGTCGTCGTGATAGTTGGGCATGGCTTTGATGTCAGCCCGCCCGTACCTGGGCTTCTCGCTGGGCTTCTCGGGTTCTTTCTTGCCCTTTCGCTTCCCTGTCTTGGGTTCTTCTCTCTTGCGAAACGTCATGATTTGTCTAGGTGCCGACCGCGGCGCGGAAACCAGTCTGCCGACGAAGTTTTTCGGGTGGGTAAACCTGAACGCGGAGTGGGCCGGCTCTTGGCTGGTCTCCGACTCGGGCGGCTGCGCTACTGTCGAAGAGACATCTGCCGCCGATACAGACATCGAATCTGGCTGAGGTGAGGAACCGACTTGGTTCATGGTCGACGCCGAGTCGACTGCTTCTGGCGACTCTCTAGCGTCCCTCACATCATGACGGCGGTGATGAGCATCATGGGCGGGGGCGGCTTGCTTGGATCCCGGACGCCTGAGCGAAGGACCGAGGTCGGAATCGGGAGAAAAGGACGGGGGGAAAGGATCCGGCTTCGACGCTGGGAATTGCGGGCCGGGTGAGAATGCCCGGAGGAAGGATCTTGCCTCACCTCTGCGGTCGAGGAGAGTCGTCGTCCCGCAGGTCGCCACTGTGTCGGCGTCTTGATCCAAACTGGATGATTCTGGGACATGATCGCGGCTGCTATTGACGCTGCTTGATGGCCGCAACTTTCGTGCGACCTCGTGGTTCGCCTCCTGCAATGCTGTGTCGTAAGTATCGTCAAAGTCGTCACCCAAGATGAACTTTGTCCAGGCTGCTTCATGGTTTTCCTGCAAGTCTTGCGTTGGGTCTCGAGGAATGCTTTCTTCTGTCACGACTTCTTGAGGCGCAAAGTCGAATACTTCAGGTTCCCCTTTTTGAATAGCAGCATATTCATTCGGCTCTGGCTCGGGGTCAGGCTGGCTTTCTGGGCCATCCGAGCTTTCTATCCGGATCTGAGTCTGGTCACCTGCTGGGTGGAATTGGTCACTAGAAGAGCCAGCTTCTCCCAGAAGTCCCCGTAGCGGAACCTGAGGGTCATCTTCACTGTCTTCGAATGCTGGGCCAGCGGGGAAGTGAGCGATACTGGCAACAGGCGGCGAGGAACCCATCGGGGCCAATGGTGATCTGGGCTGTATTTTCCGTCGCAAAATGTCCTCGGACGACCCTTGAATGATGGATTCTTCTCTCTCCGTGGCTGCGACATCTTCCCGGTCGGGAGCTGTTTGAACTGGCTCTGAAGAAGTGCTCATGGGCGGGTAATCGAATCTTGGCCCATGGATTATCTCGCTGCTCGAACGCGTGGCGTCTCTGCCAACGCTGGGGAAGTTGCTAATACCAGGGCTGATGTCCATACCGGGTGCAATCTCCGCGGGGTCTTGCTGGCTCGCTGAATCGATGCGATTCTCTATCGGCAGAAACATATCATGCCAACGTTGGTTATCGTCCATGTCTGAGGGGGCAACAGCTGAGAAACTGTTATTCCCCACATTGGCAACGGTGCTTCCGAAGACTTCAGAGCCGACCTCATTGTCTCGGAAAACCAGTTGGCTGAGTCGTTGCGGGACTGGCTGGTGGACGACAAGCGGAGATGACTCAACGCGGAGACTGGAACCCTCTCGCCGAACGCGCCTCAGCCCCTCGTGTCGATCGTGCCACTGAGCCTGCGGCCTTGCCCGCACAGCGGGTTGGTAGGCTGCCTGTTGTGCTTGGATGGGTTCTCTCCTGGGGCTTCCTATAAAGGAAAATGCTTGATCCGCAAGAGGCCGGCCATCTTTGCTGTGCAAGAGAAGACGAGGCGGATGCTGCGAGTAAGAGAGGGGTTCTTGTGGTCGAAGATATGAGTGTTGAGAGCTCGGCACTGAGTCAAGTTGAGAGGTGCCTCTGTATGACTTGCGAGAGGTTTGCTGGCTCGACCCTCCGAGTCTGACGTCCTGGCTCCCGATCCTGATTCGGACTTTGGGGCTCCCATCTTGGCCAACAGTGTGCCTTGACGAACGTCGCCTCGGTAGCTTTTCTGCACGACTGTCTTTTGCGAGGAACGGAGAATATTCTCCATTTGATTTCTCAGGGCGGAACCCCCAAATCTGACGCCCTGTTCCCTTTCCAAAGACGGGGAACTGGATAGCAAGCGACTTTTGGAATTCGAGACCTGCCCAGTCGCCCTTGTCGAGCAGTCGTTTCCGCCTCTTCTCCTCGGATGTTTCGTCCACATCACTCGAACGATGTCGCTTCCTCTTGTTGCTACTCACTATGCGAGTGTGGGCGCTGATCGGGCCGGGTTTGGAAGGCTCCTCCTCGCGTTGTGTAGTGCGTCCTTCTTGGCTGCTGCGCTGAGGCCGAAATTGCGGCGACGCCTGAACTTGGTGGTGAGCTGGAGAATTCTTCTGTGGCTGGGCCAGGTAGGAAGGCTGGCTGTGGAGGAACGAGATGGAAGCAGCTCCGGGCCTCGATGCTTCGCGCGCACCGGAATTTCTCTTCGCAAAATAGGCGTTCTGCTTCGCAAGCTCCGGCTTGACGGGTCTCCTGGCGTGGCGGGCCAATGACCCCTCGGTCCAATTCATGGTCTGGCAGCTGTGGCTCTCTCTCGTATCAGCTGTCCGTTAGTTGAGATGCCATCGTGGGCGTGTTTGTTAAGGTGAAGCAAAGTCCATAAATGCAGGTAGGCCGCTAATTCGGCTGCGCTTACTCCGCTGTACACATCATACATATGGTCCATTACGGCGGCAGACACCGAGAGAAGGTACTGCAAGCTCCAGGAGGCAAGAGCCGGTTCTCTCGTCACCGTCCAACGCAACTTCCTTAATTCAGCTCCAGGTTGCAGTCATGTGACTGCCGCGCTTTGGATTTGGATCGCCAGGTGGTCGCGATAGGCAACTGCAGCTGCAGCTCGCACTTGCCGCCGCTCACCCGCCAACCCCTATTTAACACAGTACGCATGCGCGTGACTGCGCACTGGTGCAGTCCACTGTTTCCCCCTTTGGAACACTGTGACTGCGACACCCACGCCGCCCACGTCTCGGGTCTTCCAAGTCACAGCCAAACGCCGCCCCAGTTCGACCTGTGCCTTGCGTCGCGCCGCCGGGTCTGTGACAAATGGAAGCCATCTATCGCATGGAGCCAGTGCCACTACGTTCCAGAACACCCTCTTCCAAGCTTCACCTTACCGCCCACCGCTCTTCCCGGAACGAGGATCCGAAAATAAACACGCACCGCCGCCGGCCGAACACGAGTCTGACTCAACTCGCCTCACCATCCACAATGTCGACTGCGCCCTGCTGTGTGCTCGTTTTACCGGTCAAGCCTGAGCCTAAGCCTGAGCCCGAGCCCGAGCCTCAGCATCAAGCCGCAACCTGAGCCGGTCCGGGCCAGCGTTTCCATGTGAAGATTCGGGCTCGTACCGTCGGTGTCTCCTTGTGGCGCTTGCCGCGCCGAGGCCGATCACCCCTGAAAGAGAGCCCCGACTAGTTTGCGGTGATGCGATAGCAGGACCCCGAGTCTCGAGCTTTTTCAGACAGTCTCCACGTTCAGCCGAGACGAGGCCCAGTCCGACACTTGCCGCGGGCCACGGCCGACGTCACGGACGCAGACGCAGCCTTTGTCTCCCGGCCGAGAGCCACCGGGTTCGCCTCTTGGTCTTGAACGAGGTCACGCCCGCTGCCCATGATGGTATCGCCGCGCTTCTGGATCGTCAAAAGACCACAGTCGACCATGCCAAAGACGTCATTGTGATCTCGTAAGAAGACTCTTCATCGGGGCCCCTGGCATGCTACACGCCTTCCAAGTCGCCCAGGTGCCCCGGCAGTGTCCAGCCAAGTCCCGATCGTGGCGGGTGGCATCCGACCAATGAGAGAATAACTGTGTGTCAACGCCGACCACTCAGCGACGAGACCGGCGAATTCTCGCCCTTGACAGAGTTCGGACGATGGGAAATGACGATTTTCGCATGCGGTTCGCCAAAAAAGAAGAGCAAGAAGGGCTGACGGCACTGAGGACATTCCGTATCGAAGGCGCATCAGAGGTTGAAAGGGTGGCCAGAGGAAGACGTCGGTCGATATGGGGCTTGTCGATGCGATTGCCGATGTGGGATGCGGACGTCGCGCGTCGTCCGGTCGGGGCATCCGTCCGCAGGAAAACAAGGGGACGGCGGTGCCGTCCGTTGCCGCTCCTCGCCCGGTCTCGGCGGCGTCCTTTGGGGGACGCAGGCAGATTCTGCAGGACTCCTTGTCAACAACTTGAACCAAAACCGACGCTGTCCACCTTTTCACGCCCCTCCCCGCCGGGCCGGCGCCCAAGCCCAAGGTCCCAATCTGGGTGCTCCATCCACATTTTCCAGAACAGAATCCAGCTTCGCGGCACTAGCCCTCTGGCTGGGCCCAACATCTTACCGACAGCCGGCTAACCCTCCCTTCCTCTCGGACCTCCTCCCACTCTCTCTCTCGCTCTCTTTGCGATGGACGGGGGGTGGGTAGGTACCTCCAACTGCACCTCAAGCTCGCAGCGACCCCATGTCACGGCCGCCCGACTCTCCACCGAGTAAGCTTGTCTGCCGTCACACGACTTCACCGAGGCCAACGACACCCCGCGAGGCCGCGCATCGTGGCAGGTCACCTGGAGTTGCGAATGGCGAGAGAGGGAAATATGATTAGCAGCCGGGAGCGTCACGGACGACCAGGTCCTCTTGAGCGATTAATGCCTGCCTTTAAGGAGATGAGGGAACCGAAACAGCTCTTGAGATAATTCAATTATTCTGCGCAAGGCCGCCGGCCAATCAACGTCCAACGATAAGCCAGCATTGCGAAGGGCGCCATCCGTCCACTAGCGTCCCACACTTGATGCTTTGGAGACACCCGAGATGGAGGTATCCTGCAGGTCACATCTGGAGAACAAGTTCCATAATGGAATCATCAAAGTTTTACTTGAGCTCCCATCTGGGAGCGGCAATGGCAAGCGACGGTCCAGGATACACGATATCGATGGTCGACGGCGGATGAGCGACGCGTTGGGATGACAATGTTGGGGGTAATCGTCTATCCGTACGTCCACGCGGTACAGGTACCTAGTGCCCGCCGCGTACGGGTCTCACCTTGTCGCGTGCTGATTTGCGGGGGAGTGGGAGCCCATCTTGATACGCCGTATCGGAGGGGCATGTGTGGTTGATATGACTGACTGGAGACTGTCACTGGACAGGACAAGAACAGACGACAAGCGTTGACCGGTCCGTCCTTCGCCAACGTCGTTCCCGGTGACAAAGGCAAAGAAAAGTGAAAAGCGACGCTCTCTGCTGGCCTCGAGGCCGGGCCGTATCGAATCAGCCGTTCTCAACGTTCCAAAAGGGACCCAGCCTCGTGCATACTGCAGTTCTTGGGACGTTTGGGGCTGCATATCAGCCAGATATCTCGCTCGGCGCCTGCAGGACGGGCACGACAGGGCCACACCCATGCGAACAGGCGCTGGTCTCCGGAGATAGCTTCGACATGGTCACTTCGTGGAGTCAAAAGTTTGGGGGTTCGCTGACGAAAACAAGATCGAATATTGGCCGGAAGGCCTATCTGTCTTCCGAAAGCTTGGGGAAGATGACCGTCCCGCTGTCGGAGAGAGGTCGCAATATGGGGTTCCCTGGAACTGGAATTCCCCAAATGACTCGAGGGGTGTTGTAAACTCGACGTCGCTCACAGGATACCGACAAACGATGCCATCACACTGACCAGGCTGAGAGATCGGGACCTCTAGACTCTGGAGTAATCACATCTGGTACGCCCAGACAGGAGCAACACCAACCCCACCCCGTTGCCCCTCGTCGCCGCATCACGTATGGGTCGACTTTTTTTTTTTTTTTTTTTCTTCGATGGTCACGAAGAAGAGATGTGACGGCTTCAATGGGGGACTCGGCAAACGTACACAGGTACAGATACCTCCCAGAGGAATCAGGGTAGCAGGATAAGACCCCACCGAGGGGGTTACAGGCGCGCACACGGAGACGCACAAATCGCGAGACACTTTGATGCCACTGCCGGAGCACGGCAAAAATTTTCGTGGAACGACATGCCGCGCAGTCGCAGTTGCGGTCACACACATAATACACATGGTATACAAAGTCGGAGATTCCAAGACGGCCGGCTATAGGCCCCGGACGGACAGCACGAAGGAAGCAACTCCTGGAGGATGATTGCCTGTGCCGCCAGCAGGCATAGCCATGGCAAGGGGTGAGATATTGAGAATTAGCGCATGCAGACAAGTGCGAGGTGTGTGTATCGTCGCGACGACAGGTAACGATTCGATATCGGGGCTGATGCGACGAAACTGGTGGCTGGGACGATGTCTCGTCGACCTGGGCTCTGCTTCTGGCAGGGAGCATCAAGGGCCTGGCCTGGTCCAAGCCGAGGACGCGGCTCGAGGCCGAAGGTCGCGGTACTTTCACGATACTACTTACGGCTACTGCCTCCCACGAAGCGGAGGGCGGAGGGCGGAGGGGAAAGCGCACAAAGCTCCGGAAAACCCAGACCGGCGCCAGGAATATGCACGTTGTCGCAATATGAGCAGGCGATCGTCGGCGTGGAACCAAGTCACAAGCGACGGTCAATTCCTATCTCGGGGTATTCACAACCGCACGACGAGGGGTCCGGTCTCGTCGTACCGCCGCCCGGCATGCCCTGACGCACAGTCTCCCGCGGGGCAAAGACCGCGACCTAATTACTGCTTTACAGACGATTTTACGATGCTTCTTTTGTCCCGTATCGGTGTGTTTCTGACTAGCAGAGACAGGGTGGTGGTGTCTGGGAATTTTTCAACATAAGCCGTGTACACGAATCCCGGGAAATGTTTTCTGGGGCCGCAGCATGGGACGAAACGCAGGAACAAGCAGAGGGAGCGCTTGAGGTGTGCGAAAATCTTACTCATGAGCGGCCGTTTTTGGGCCAGCAGAGTTTTGGGTTGCTGCTGTGCTTTGCAAGCGGTCTGGAACGAAGAGGGTGAGGTGACGGACTGGCTGACACCGGCGTACCAGGAATACCAATCTCACATAACACATTACACGCATTTAGGTGCTGTGGTGCTCCTCCGCCTACTAGTAGCCATCCGTAGTGTTCAGTGGTAGGAGGAGGAGGAGCTGCCATAGGTTAACGTGAGGCAGCGCGTGTACTTGCGTACCCAGATCGGTACCTACGTATTCGTCCCCAGGCCATAGGATATCGATGCCTATTACAGATGGATGTATCCGTACGCCGGTACGCAACTACGCAGCTTGAGTTCGGCTACCTTGGTACTTGGCGGATGATAGTGTATCACAGCCACCACTCGAATTGCAACAGCGACTGCGGCTGCCAGGGAGAAGGCGACGGCGACGGCGGCGGCTGCACTCCAAACGAACAGATCCAAGGATAGTAACAGCCCGAGGCCGGTGGAGATGGCGGGCGAGATGAGTCCGGCGCGCAACGCCGGGCTCGTCGCAGTCACACGCGTACCGGTACGTACCCCGCGTCAATGGACGTCCCATTTGCGGGCAACGACAGGCGCAGAGCTGAAGACCTGGCACGCGGGTGGTATAGAGTACCTGGAGTACGGCAGTCTGTGCTGGTGGTTACTTCTGCTGTATCCTTTTCCCGTGTCATTCATTTCATTGTTGGCTGCGGCTTCGCTGCACGCCTGCGTCGCCGGGTTGCCTCCGGCGACAGCTGACTGGTGCAGCACCTGCCCTCTTCGAGGTCATCGTCACACAATTTTTTCTCCTCGCTTTTTTTTTTTTTTTTTTTTTTTCATGCCTCCCCTTTTTCCTTCACGAAGTTTTCCACTTTCTTCGTAAGACCCTTGACTCCGAGTAAAGACTTCGTGCTCGCTATCAGCGGTCCTCTGACTCTTGGGGACTAGGGTTGACAGCACGAAACCACCCAGATGGAGGCGCAAAGAGGAGCTCTCGCGGTGAGGTCGACGATACCCTTGGGGGTGAATGGCCCGTCCGTCGCATTTCCGTTTCCCTTGGAGACATGATGGCCGTTGGTGCAGGAAGTGGTCGACCAGGCCCGGGGGATGGATCATGGCATCCCACAGTCGTGACGGTGCAAATGGCTAGGTCAGTACAGTGCTGTGCTCACTGAAGCTCGCCCGTCCTGGGGCGCCCGCGAGACCCTGGGAGCACTGTGAAGCTTGCCCCGGGGCGGCATGTACCACGGTATCTGGGTGGTCCCCCAAACCCAGGTCTCGCGGGCGAATGGCAGCCCAGATGTTTCCGGGTCCACACCCCACCACACCCACCCCTTCACCCCACCGCAATCGATACCAGAGAGCCCAGCGGCCAGCCACACCCCTGCAGTCGTGACGGGCAGGCCTTATCTTGGGCTGAGAAGGAGGCAGGAGGAGGGGTGGAGGGGTGGGCGTGGAGGGGGGCAAGCCCAGAGACTCCCAGAGACCTGCAAAGGAAGGAACCCAGTACGATTCTGTACCGCCGTCATCAAAGGCTCGCGGGGGCAACACACGGCCACGCCTTGTATCTCGATGGTACCTCGCTGTCGCCAGGTACACCTTCCTCGGTCACCATCAAAGGCTCAGATAGCTGGGTAGCTGGGTTCAAAAAGCATCGCCGCGAGGTCCCCAAAATCGCCCAGCCCGCGCAACGAAAACATAAAACCCTCAACTGCCCCCGAGTCCATCCCTTATCGTGTCCCCTTTCTCTACTTTCCAAACCCATCATCTATCCCCCCAACCACTTATCTTTCCCCTCAAGCCTAGATCCCTAGATCTTCGCCAGCTCGAAACCTCTCAACCACTCTTGACTCCCAATTGGACCTTGTTGTCGAGTCTCTGCCATCTATCCAACTCTTCCTTCCTCTTTTTCAACTTTTCTACTCTTCACACACACACAACCGCAAAAAATGGTGAGTACCTGCCGAGTCCTGCAACTCTCTCTCCCTCTCTTTTGTCGAGCCTCATGGGCCTCCCACGTCATACCTTCCTGGTCGCAAATCACGCGGCGCTACCCGCCGATGCCCAGAAAAACGCAGGTGTTGAACATGTGCTAACATGCATTCCGATAGGCGACAGAAGCAGCTTTCGTCTCCAAGACGGACAACGTGAGAACATACCGCCACCCGAGCTGGCCATTGGCACTCGCTGCCGTTGGCCCCGAAACCATACGAAAGAATAACCAAGTGCTGACCGACGACGCAGCTGTCCAAGTACCTGAAGCTCGACCAGAAGGGCAACATCATGGCCGAGTACATCTGGATCGACGCTGACGGCGAGACCCGCTCCAAGTCAAGGGTATGTCCACCCCGATAAGCCGCCTTCCCACCCCTTATCATCCTCATTTCCCTTTTGTCTGTTGCTGGGGAAAGTGGCCCCGTGCCGTTGGGTGGAGGGTTCGCTCTCCTTCGGGGTGTCGCCGAGCGCTCCCCGGGGCTGAAAATAGGCGGTTGCTGCAGCCGTGTGCGGCAACGCATCGGTAAGCACTGGGGCTTGGCGGGGGGTCAAACCACCGTCTTTGCCCTCCAGAGCCCAGAACAGTGCGGGTGTGCGGGTGCGGGTGGTTTGTGGACTTGTGCCCGTGTCGGACGGGTACGTACCTGGCTCAGGTCGGCTCTGAGCCGGCTCTGACTGGATTCGCTCCCACGACTCGGGTGATGCAAGGAACCGGGCCTGCCCCCCACCACCGCCTGCCCTAGCGCAACGATATGCTGTGCGCCGCCTTGCCTTGCCTTGCTTCCAGCTGCAGGGTTCAACGCGGTAGCTCGGGTATTAAAGGTCTTGTGGTGGCATCTCAGTCTGCTGTGGCCGCCGGCGAACACTGTGAAGATGCTCATCTCATCGATCGTCTCCACAGCCGCTGGGCCCAAGACCCGAAAAAAAGCCCCCGAATGGGCGACTGGAGCCGCTCCGCCTGAACATCGTCAGCGCGACGACAAGGCGCGGCGCATGATGTCAGCTCTCGGCAGCCAAAGTCGGCCACGCGCCTCTCTTGATTCACGGCTTGCATCACAACGCCACTCTGGAGACGCGGCGCTAACCATGTTCGATTATAGACACTCAAGGAGAAGGAGTACACTCCCGAAGACCTTCCTATGTGGAACTTCGACGGTTCCTCCACCGGCCAGGCCCCCGGCGACAACTCTGACGTCTACCTGAAGCCCGTCGCCGTCTTCCCCGACCCCTTCCGCGGAGCTCCCAACATCCTCGTCCTCTCCGAGTGCTGGAACGCCGACGGTACCCCCAATAAGTACAACTACAGACATGAGTGCGCCAAGCTCATGGAGGCTCACGCCTCCCACGAGCCCTGGTTCGGTCTCGAGCAGGAGTACACCCTCCTCGACCTCAGCAACCGCCCCTTCGGCTGGCCTTCTAACGGCTTCCCCGCCCCTCAGGGCCCCTACTACTGCGGTGTCGGTGCCGGCAAGGTCGTCCAGCGCGACATCGTCGACGCCCACTACAAGGCCTGCCTGTACGCTGGCGTCAAGATCTCGGGTACCAACGCCGAGGTCATGCCCGCCCAGTGGGAGTACCAGGTCGGCCCTTGCCTCGGCATTGAGATGGGTGACCATCTCTGGCTCGCTCGCTTCCTCCTCGCCCGCATTGCCGAGGAGTTCGGCGCCAAGGTCTCTGTCGACCCCAAGCCCATCCCCGGCGACTGGAACGGTGCCGGTCTCCACACCAACTTCTCCACTGCTGAGATGCGTGTTGAGGGTGGCATGAAGCACATCGAGGCTGCCATCAAGAAGCTCGAGGGCCGCCACAAGGAGCACATCGCCGTCTACGGTGAGGGTAACGAGAAGCGTCTCACTGGTCGCCACGAGACGGGCGCCATCGACCAGTTCTCTTATGGAGTTGCCAACCGTGGCGCCTCGATCCGCATTCCCAGGGAGTGCGCGACCAAGGGCTACGGTTACTTCGAGGACCGTCGCCCTGCCTCCAACGGTGACCCTTACAGGATTACTGGTACGTTGGCTTCAGATGTTTTGACATTCACAAGTACGCGATGCTAACTACTGTCACCAGGTATCCTGATGGAGACTATTTTCGGTTCTGCCGAGTAAGGAGGACGAGCAAGAGAGAGATGGTATACCCTGTTCAAAGACTTGGATCTTTGACTATGCTTTTATCAGCGTGTTACATAGACCAGACAAGGTTATTATGGGTCAATGAGAATTAAAGAAAGGTTCAAAGCACTCTTGGTTTCGCTGCAGTCTTGCTGCATCGTCTTTTGCTTCTGACGTGACTGTGCATGTTCATCTGCATGTTCAACCCCACGACGACGTCACTTTAGTGTGTGTGTAAGTGGCTATGGGTTGACATGTCGGCGGCCTCCTTCAGTTTCGGGGCCTTGGACACAAACTACAGTCCTATCGTGCTGGCTTACCACCGTTTTTGCAAGTGCCCTTACGGCATGCAGAGTTTCTGCCAAGCCTGGTTTGTTTTTGGGAAGACGTTTGGGAGAAACAGCTGTTTGTCCTATTTAGAGTTTTTTTGATGAAAAGTTTGTCAGGTTTTCTGTGTTGACATCGGACGGAGAGGGTCTTGCTCCGCGTTCGGAGGTAAGGTGATATCACCGTCTGAAAAGCTGCAGAGGGCGTGTCGGAACTGAAGCACACGGCAGGGTGTGTTGGTGTAGTTGGAAACTGAGGAGTGGGCATAAGGTGAAGGGAGCTAATGTAGCTGTGAGGGAAAGGTATGGAGAGAGAGGCTGTTTGGGGAGCACGTGTGATAGATAAGGGACAGAGTTGTGGGAGGCAGAGGGAGCGGGAGAATGATGGATGAGGCTGGTGACACATGACGACGGGTCGAGTTTATTTCAGCGGTGAGAGTGGCGTGGAAATTGAAGGTTTGCGTTTCGGTCCGGGTATGGTTTTGGAATGCAGGGTGTGTGATGGGGGATGGGGTGGTGCTCTCAGCTTCGGAACTTGAAGCCGCTGGGCACTTTGATCTTGGTATTTTCTGGGGTCTTTTGGGATGACTGCTGTAGTATCTGCTAGATGGAAACACGGGAACCAAGCCGAGGAATATCATTTATTGTTCCGTACTTGAGCATGGGAATCGCAGTTGGTTTCGAAATGATGGCATATCAACCGTGACGGACCAAAAGTCCGAGTGGTGTGGCTTGGCCGAAGCAATCACGAGAGCTCGTTACCTAGCTCAAGGTCTGCTTATCGGTCGAGGCAGGAGGCAGTGTCAGAGGCTTCTGTCACCCATCTTTTCCGACGAACCTCACTGTTCATTTCAAAAAAGATTCAGCAGCTGATAGATGGCATAATCAAAGACGTATCTAAAGTTCATCCTCGCGGCCTGCCTCATAGTCTGCATCTTCCAGATGTTGAGGTTCCGCCAGTCAAAGAAGATTCGGGCCCCGCGGCTTATCTTATCGCAAACGTGGGGTTTGCGCTAAACCTTGTCGGGACTAGCCGCCAAAGAAATTCTCAAATTCCCGTCTTTTTTTTTCTTAGCACTCTGAGCCTGTCAAAAAAAAAAATATCTACGAGCCGTCCTGTCACGACGATAGCCTCAATTGCGCAAAACCATTCATTCAGCCGCGCCCGCAACGCTTCCTCCCCTCCGTCTTTGAACCAACCCTCAGTCGAAAACAAACACACACACACAGATTCAAAATGGCAGCAGCCGTGGGACCCCTCCCGCAGGTGAAGCTGCCCTCGGGCCCGTCCCCGGTGACGGCCGAGCAGCGCTACTGGAAGTCCTTCAAGAACCAGCTCCAGATCCCGTCGCCGACGACGTACCCGATCACCCACATCTCCTCGACCTCCTCGGACGGCCTGTTCGCCGTGACGACGGGCACCCGGGTGCAGCTCTACTCGTCGCGCACCCGCAAGCTCGAGAAGACCATCACGCGCTTCGCCGACGTCGCGCGCTCCGGCTCGCTGCGCCGCGACGGCCGCGTGCTCGTCGCCGCCGAGGACACGGGTCGCATGCAGGTCTTCGACACCTCGTCCCGCTCCATCCTCAAGACCTGGACCAAGCACCGCCAGCCCGTCTGGGCGACCAGGTTCTCCGAGCAGCAGCTCACGACGCTGCTCTCCGCCAGCGACGACAAGACGGTCCGCCTCTGGGACCTGACGGCCAACGACCCCACGCACACCTTCGTCGGACACCAGGACTACGTCCGCTGCGCCGAGTTCTTCCCCGCGGCCGCCGCGGGCGGGCACGGCAACCTCATCGTGTCCGGGTCGTACGACTCGACCGTCAAGATCTGGGATCCCAGGATAGGAGGCGGCAGCGGAGGCAGCAGCAGCGGCGCGGCCGTCATGACCTTCAAGCACGCCGCCCCCGTCGAGGCCGTCCTCCCCTTGTCCTCGGGGACCACCCTCCTCGCCGCCTCCGGCCCCCACGTCTCGGTGCTCGACCTCGTCGCCGCCCGCCCCGTGCACCAGATCGCCAACCACCAAAAGACCGTCACCTCGCTCAGCCTCGCCTCGGGCGGCACGCGGCTCGTCACGGGTGGTCTCGACGGCCACGTCAAAGTCTTTGAGACCACGGCCTGGAACGTCGTCTCGAGCACAAAGTATCCCTCCCCCATCCTCTCCATGCGCGTCCTCTCGGCCTCCGACTCCCCCGACCACGCGGACCGCCACCTCGTCGTGGGCATGCAGTCCGGCGTCCTCTCCATCCGCACCCGCCTCACGGGGCCCGAGGCCGCCCGCCAGAAGGAGCGCGAGCGCGAGATGGCGGCGCTCATCGCCGGCACGCTCGACGCGCACGACGCGCGCTCCAAGTCCCTCAAGCGCAAGGCCGCCGCGGCCAAGAGGCTCAACACCATCGGCGAGGGCCAGGCGGATGTCATCGTCGCGCAGGACGCGCGCGCCAACAGATCCAAAGAAAACGCGTGGCAGAAGGCCCTCCGCCACGGGCGCTACGCCGCCGCGCTGGATCAGGTCCTCGACCCGCAGGCGAAAGACCATTCTCCCCTCGCGGTGCTGACGCTGCTGCTCGCGCTGCGGCACCGGTCCGCCGTGCGGGACGCGCTCGAGGGGAGGAACCAGAGGACGGTGCAGCCCGTGCTCAAGTGGACGTGCGACCACATCATCGACCCGCGCTACGTCTCCGTGTGCGTCGAGGTCGGCCTGCTGCTCGTCGAGCTGTACGCCGAGTACGCCGGCGCGAGCGCCGAGCTGTTCGAGAGCTTCCGCGCGCTCAAGAGGAGGGTCAGCGCTGAGGCCGAGAAGGCCCAGCTGGCGTGCGAGACGGCCGGCATGGTCGAGACGTTGATGATGGGGGCTGCCTGAGGTTCTGGGAAGAAAGGGAAAAGGAAGACAAGGAAAAGGAGGGTTCGAAGGGGGGAAGGCAATATGTGTACGTATGTGTGTGGTCTTGATTTCTCTTCCTGGGATTTTTTTTGATGTTCTTCTCCTGGGGACCTAGACGGTAATGTTTCCCTTGGTCTGAACTGATTGCATTGCGATGGCGTTCGGGGAACGGGGAAAAAACAAAACAAAAAGATAATTGTGAGATTAGAGTAGACCAGAATGGCTAACCAGATGGTTCTCTGATGGAAATTGAAGTATCCTCCCGTGTGTCTCTCTATGTTAGCTAGCCTTGCTACTGTCCCGCTTCGTGGTTTAACATCTATTCCTTGATACTTCTGTGTTCGCCGTCGCCGCTTCCGTCTGACCACCATTGCTTCTATCTAAGTAGTATAACTTCTGTTTCCCATCACCGCTCCTCTTCGCCATTACCGCTTGCAAAAGAGCGTTAACACATGCCGCTCGAAGATTTCCAGGCGTCAAATAATGATCTTTCAGAGAACTTTATACATTCAACTCAGTAACTGTAAGGTGCGGACAGAAGCAGCGATAACAGGCGGATATAATGGACGACAACGATGACGACGGACGACAACGATGACGACGGACGACAACGATGACGACGGACGATAACAGTGATGACAACAACAGTGACGACGGACGATAGAAACAACAGTGTGTAGGAATCGTTTGTGCACCACTACTATAGTTATATGTTCTTACTAAAGTATTGTTCTTTCCATAAGTTGCAAACAAAATAGGTCTTCTCAAGCTGGTCGGGCAGTTTTTGACGGCTTCGGCTTTTCATTTCTCATGCTAGCCTCCCACCTTGTCCAACGACCAACAATAATACTAGTCGCGCGCTAAGAAGACCACGCCGGCGAGCTCCTACACTCGTGACGGAGTCATCCACAAGTCAGGGCAGCCGTTCTGGGAGACCGTTAGGGACTGGGTAATCTAGACGCGCATCTTACACGTCCCTGTGAGCCGGTTCCCGGTAAATCATGTAAATAGTAAGTCGATGTCCTCATGACTAGACGCGGGGCCTAGCTTCTAGTAACAGAAAAGATATCACCAAAGCCTTTCCAAGATTGGTGCGGACCGACGTACGTCTTAAAGGGCTCTAGCAGATGGTTACTACGAAGATACTCGGAAGGGATGGGCGTAATCCGCCCCTCTTCTCCGGGTATGAGGGCCTCCGGATCCTCTTACGGCCGCGCGACACACACCCCAGCCACAGGGGCAAGCAGCACAGCTGTAATGGAGAGAGAAAGAGGCTCTCTACGGCCCCTTCTAAGCAGTGCTTGACGTACATAGTAGATAATCCAGACGAATGTCATGGTACCGTAGGCTTTCATAGTCTCTCTGCCTCCGGGCCGTACTAGCCTGTGTTGATCTCCGCGGCCTCACCGGCGCGGTACCGGCATCATCGATCACCATGAGTCTCCGCAGCTCAATTCTCGGATAGCCTCATCCGCCGGTGCTGTCGGCCACGACATGTCTCCACAGCAGTACAAAGAAGATAGGTATCCCAGCGCTGTTCGTGGGCGACTACATAAACGAACAAGAGAGACCTTCCAGGTCGCCATAGATGACTGTTATTCAACTAGACGGCAGACAGCCCGCGAGAATAAGAAGATGGATTGATGAGATGGGCCTTGGATACGCGCCTCTACCTACCTCACCCCCTACCTGGCAGGACGGATCATGATGGCAGCTGCAACACGCATTGCTTGATCGGCGACTCCTGTACAACTCTGATTTCCTACTACTGAGGCTGTTTAGGATAACTGGAATCACCAAAGCGTGTGCTCTGCGGTCTATATAAGCGAGCTTGTATAAGGCGGTAGTCCGTCTGGTTTGACGTTGGAGCTACCTTTGCGACACCCTGCTTTGAGCAAATCTGATTCCCTACTGCTGTACATGTCTTCATCAGCTCTCATCATTGCCCGTTCTTCGCCCACGTCGTCGACAGACGGACGGCGCTCATCCACATACTTCCATGCATGGAAGCGCTGATACAAGCCACAAACTTTGTGTTCCGGACACCAACCGATCCCCGCCAGCTCCTCATCCGATTCCCACTGCGGAATATCCAGAATTCGAATCCACTCTAGATCGACCGGTGAGCGAACGCGACTCTCGAAAGTTTGGTTCAACGCCAGAATATTCCAATGAGTTTGGTTATCTGCGCAGTTGTACCAGTCCAAGTGCCGAATCGTCTTGCCAGCTGACATTATCTCCACGCCGTGTCTGTATCCCGCGCATCGGTCGCCCGGCGCTCTGCGAATCTCATCCGCACCTGTGTAAAAGTCCGATGCGGGGAGGCATGCCTCTCGCCATGGCCTCCTAGGGTTTGGAGAAAGCTACCATACGAACCCAGGGCCTGAAGTGGGAGCACCCCAGTCGAGGCAGCTGCAAATATTTGGGTCGAATGGCTTGATGAAGTCCCACTCATGATTCTTCCGGAACGTCAGTACCCAGGCAGGACGACATTATTCGCCGAAATATTTCTCCAGAGTGCCTGTCACACGATAGTATCGGAGAGCCATGGATTCAACGCGACCACGCCTGGAACCGAACGGCTCGAACTGCAAGTGCACAGTCGCAGACGTCTCGATGCATAAGTCACCATCGTCGCTCCGCCATGCTTTGAGTCGTGGTTTGTCGTCATGGGGGCACGTGGAGCAGACCTCCGGTCCCTTCTGAGAATGGATCCATCCGACTTCTTTGACGTGCTGCTTGTGGTTGCAAATGATTGTGTTCTTCCCGGGCGAGCGGTCGGCAAGAAGATTTACCATTTCCCATGTGACTGAAGTATGAGAGCACAGCGGAAGAGAGCGCTCGCGGCCGATGCAAATCCTCTCATCGTTGTTTGGCTCTCGCCGTTGCTGCGGAGAGAAAAAGAAGGCCAGATGTTTTCCCCGACAACCCGAACAATACACGAAAGGTACAGAACTGGCTGCGTGGGCCCCGTTCCCGCCGCTTTTGTCCTCTCTGATGGACTCGCAAGAGACACACCGCGAATAGTAACGAACATGTTCTTGGTTTGGGATGAGGATGGACCTGCGAGGGACAGCCCAGACCCGAGCCAGGTGTTGCGTCAGGTTTTCGTCGTCGTCGTTGGTGAGGTGGAGCTTTTGAAATGCATTGGACTGACTGAAAAGTCGCATGAATGTGCGGGACGTATGACGGAGCCGGAGGATGTCATCCTCATCGAGTCGCACCATGATGCCAACGAGAAGCGCATCGGGCAGCCGTATAAGCGGGCTGCCCCAGTAGTTCCACCATGCCTCATGCACACAGTCGTCCACCTTGTCATCGTCACAAGGTGGTGGTGGTGGTCCTTGCAAATTCGAGGCCAAGCCCGGAGCACGCCGCAGGGAGGTCTCGCTGTGTGAGATGCATTCCCGCAAGTAGGAAAAGATACTACTAAATTTCTGGCCCATTTTCAGTTGGAAACGCTGAATTGATCGGTTGAAAGATATGAAGGGGGTCGTCCTTTAATAGATGGAATTGTGGCCGAGAACCGTAGGTTGCGTGGGGACCAGAATAAAAGCCATGATACGTCCGGAGATGCGTTGCTAAGGTAGCGTCATGCGTACCATCCTTCTGAACCCAACCCTCACCGCCGCAAAACATACTTTTGCAGTTGTTGTGGCGTGATCCGAGTTGGGAAGAAACTTGCGACTTGGCGCACCTGACGACAGGCTGTCCTAAGGGCGTCATTGCCTCTAGCGAAGTCTTTGGTTGAATGAGTGCCCAGCACTCACGAAGTGATGCAGGGCGGCCCTTTGGTGCCAGAGCGAAGGTTTCCTGTCCCAGGCGTGCTGCTCACAGCCGTCGCGGTGGAGCTTTCGAAAGCTTTAGACAGCCCCTCCCTGTGGAATCGCCGAGATGGCTCTGGGATCATCGATGACTGACGGTGCCCAACTTTTCATGGGTGTTGCGGACCTGTCAGACCACTTGCTTGGTGTCTGGACTTGCCAGTTCTTCTGTTGCGTTGACCCCAATCTAGGTGCTGATTTGTCGTTGCGCAACGTGAGGCGAGAAGACTTGCCATGGGCGGTGGCTGCGGGAACCTTCCGACAAGCCACAGACTACACCGGAATGGATGGCCTCAGGGTTGCCTCTTGCCCCAACAGCATTCCCTGCCAAGCACGCAGAGTGCATGAGTGTCTCTTTTTTTCTTGTGCCAGAGATTGACCGATGTTGACCCTAGTTGATATGAGGAAAGTCGCCATATTCTTTTGTGGTGTTGCCCTTTCTGTTCTTTTCGCTGGGGGGCCCTTTTTTTCGTTATCTTCCAGACCGGAGTCTAGAGACTCCGTAGTCTTCCCCCGCCAATACAACTACTGAGTTCTATCCCTTTCGCTTTGGAGCCCTGTCCGTCTCTGCTGTTCCTCGCTCGTGACTTACTATGTCGTGACCAAGGGCGAGCAAGGTCCAAAGCAGCTGCTTCATCCCCATGAAGTCACACCCACTGTAAGAAGCCTTGATAATTTCTCTAATTTGCTGTCAGCTATCGAATATGCCAATGAGAGCTACACGCTTAGTGTGATATCTCCGTGCGATTGCTTGCTGCTTTCAAAAGCTAGTCAGGTAGCTTCCGACAGCTTCAGTTTCAATTTCTCATGCTAGCCTTCAACCTTATCCAACGACCAACAACGCCAGCCGCGCGCTAAGCAACTGCCGGCGAGCTCCCACGCTCGTGACGGGGACATCCATTAGGCAGGGTAGTGGTCCCATGAGGCCGTCACTAAACTGGGCATGAGCCTGTCTCCGGCGAATCGTATGAATGAAAAGCCGATGTCCTGACAACTAGACATGAGATATAGTGTCTACTAACAGAAAGGAATGTCACCAGAGCCCTTTCAAAATGCGTTACGGACTGACGTACATCTGAAGAATACTCTAGTAGACCCTCCTCGTAGTACAGCAATCGCCACAGGTAGGCCTCAGAGCCTTGTTACTACTGCGTATTACTACTGCTTCTGTTGTTTGTCACCATCGTCCGTCACTACCATCCGCCACTATCCCTGAGGTTGTAGCAGAGAGCTAGGTGGCTGGGACTGGAAAGGGGACCCGGCCAGTGCATGGAATTTCTTCAGTAAGAGAAGAGCAGTTCGAAGAAAAACCCGGCAGGACCTGTTGGGCCATGTAAAGCTCGACGCCTAGCGTTCCTCCTCCGAGACAACAGACGATATTTCAGAAGGAAGAGATAATGACACTGAGAGAAGAGATTTCCAGCAAGATAGAATCTCTGAAAATGAAGAAAAAAGGGACACAGGAAAAATCAGAATGATATTTCAAAGATTTGGGAGCCGAGAAACAGAAAACCTCCATCAGCGTGGGTGACGGGAGGTTGAGCTAGAGTAGCAGTGCTGACTCATCAACTAGGAACGCGCGTGCCTGGGTGATCAGTCGGCACTGTGTCCGGGTGTCCAGCGCTAACAGCGGGCGACTGTGCGTTCTCCGCCGGGTCTCAGGTCGCAGGTCGCTCGCTGGGCTGGTGTTAGTCGCCGAGGTGAGCGCGGGTGATCTATTCTTGAATCCTCTGATCCAAATCTGGCCTGGACCTTCCAGTCCGGGTGCGAAGCAGCAGCACCTGTCCCCCTCCCCTGGCGACATCGATCATCATCCTTCCATCACCCACCCGCCCAACCCAATCTCCCACCCAAGCTCTGCTGTACTCGACTTCCATCCACTGCGATGGACTCAATCGCTGCTGCTCCTGTCCTGTGATGTCGTCTGCTTTGGCCAGTTCCCCTTCCTATTTGCTTTACACGTACCCTTTCCTCTTTTGCACGCCCAAATCTCCACAGGATCTACCCTGATCTACTTTGCGTCATTGCCTACCCCCCCAGGAACTAGCTGCGGTATCGGGGAACAGTCTCGACCGCCATCCCCACCCCGCCCTTCCCATCACAATCAGACCAGCAGGTCAGCCGAGTTCCAAGCTCAGCTCGGCTCGGGCGTCAAGAACCGAGACCCAAAGCGCAAGCTCGAGCAGCAAGCGCCGGTTCGTCTGCTCCCCCCCGGAATTGATCAAATACCCACGACGTGTCCTGCAGGCCCCGATCGTTGCCCAGCATGGTCGTCTTTGTCGATCTCGAAGAGGAAGCAGAGCCACTCCACGTTATCGAGGCACGTCGCTTGGCAGCAGCAGCCGCCGCTCTCACAGATAAGCTGGAGTCCCGGAGCCTCAACTTCAGACGCGACCTCGTCAAGCCGCCAATGGCCGCCCTTGTTGTGCCCGTCGCGGCTCCCTTGCCGCAGCTGGAGCCGGAGTCGACGCCGACGCCGACGTTCCAGAGCCCGGCCACCGAGGCTCTTGGCTGTTATCCGTAAGCTTCCATGCTCCTCCCCTGGATATGCCTCATCAGCTGACGCGAGTGGTTGTTTCCTCAGCATCGTCATGGCCATCGCCGAGAACATCGACCTGAACACCCTCGACAGTCTGGCCCGCACCTCGCGCCTGGTCCGCTACGGCCTTCTGCAGTACCGCAACGCGCTCATGTCAGGGACGCTGCACTGCTCCAACGAAAACGCCCCCGTCGACCCAGAGTCCACCTTCCGCTTCCGTGCGAGGGCCGGCAACTGGTACTACATGGAAGACGGCAGGAACTACAACGGCAAGAGCGGCAGCTGCGCCCGGGATCTGGTGGCGGAGTGTCGGAGGTGCAGGACCGTCGTGTGCAGGGTATGCCGTCCTACGCCGTGCCGCGCGCCCTCGACCCTCTTCCCGAGAGGGCACCCCCTTCTCCAGGTGTGAAGGGGGGTTAGGTTCTTGGGCGTGGCCTCAGAAACCACACCCTCCCGACGAGGACTGCGCGGCGCTGGCTCGGGGAGGAGTCAGAGATGGGGAACGCGAGTACAGTTGACCGCTGACACGTAACAATAGAACTGCGCCATCAAGCCGCCGGCCTCTGTGGCCCTCCGCGGGCGCCATCGCAGGCTGTGCAAGGCTTGCACCAAGGTGCCTATTGCGACGCTCGTGAGCCCCGCCCTGGACCCCGAGACATCGCTTCTCGACGACGCAGTGCAACGTGAGATCTGCAAGTGCGAATCCGACGGCGTCTGGCTTTGTCAGCCCTGCGGGAGGAGCATGCGCGGTGCCGACAACGACTACCAGCGGTATGTACATTCCCGACCGACTCTCATCCCCCCCCTCCCCCCTTGAAGCAAAAAATCAAGGTCTGACAAGAAGGGCGCAGCATCTGGAAGTGGCGCGCCCACTACGGCGAGGTCCTCGGCGGCCTCGGCACGGGCATCGGCGAAGGCGACCGCGGCGTCATCTGCGGGCGCGAGCACGCCTGCGCGGGTGCCAAGGAGCGCGAGAACGAGACGGACTGCGACGCCGAGGACGCCGCGAGCAGCAGCTCGAGCCTGTGGACGGCCACGGACGAGCTCCACCTCAACCGGCCCCGCTACGAGCGGACGCCGAGCCCCCAGCTCGGCCCCGGGTACGAGAGGCACGAGATCGAGGGCATCGGCGGCGTCGTCAAGACCAAGCTCGTGAGGATGGTCAAGGTCGGCGCCTGCGTGCCCGAGTGGGACGACGAAAAGAGCCACCACAACATCCTCAGCCGCGAGGTGAAAGGCCTGAGGAGGAACTGGTGCGGCTGGTGCTGGCGCGTGATCCCTGGCAAGGACGACCTGGAGAAGGCCGGCGTCAAGGTGCCACGGGCGTAAATGATCTGAGGAGTATTTGAGGGTTTTTTGGTTTTCCTTTTGGGTAATGGGTATAATGACGTTGATGCTTTTCTCTCTTTTTTCTAGGTAGTAGTGGTTATTATACATGCCACCAAGCAGCGGTGTAGGGAGACGGGACGGCTGCACAGCCGGGGGGAGCGGTAGCCCCCAGCTGGGATAAACGACACGACGATGAAAAGAGATGGAAACGCAAAAAGGGGTGAAGGTCAGAGGAGGAATCTCATCTGGGTATGGCATCGAGGAGGTCAGGCGTAGTATTCATGAGTTAGATTTCTTGACGTCGCGCCGATCTCGCATGGAGATCGTTGAACAGGACGCGCATAATACGAGTGAGGGCAGAGAATGAAGAAAAAAAGAATTATACACGAGATTTTCTCTATCGGTGTGGGTTGTTTTTTTACTCAATTGGTACAGTTTGATGGGGTGTTTTCGCTCTCGCTCTGGCTCACATACGCTTTGGGCCTCGGGCAGACCTCCCTCTCTCTCGCTTTTTTCGACTCTGTATCCTACAAGCGTCAACTTCCCCGAAGCCCCCGTTTTGGCATCTGGTTCCCCTTGCCTCCTGTAACTGAAAGCTTTTGCTGCCGCCGCTGCCACCCCGACGTGATGGTACAGAGAAAATAGCCAACGCAGATTGCAACACATCTGGCTGCTCCCCGTATTTGTTCCCCATGTTGGTACAGAACATCAAGCCCTTCATCCGTCATCCTTTGCACGTAGATTCTCTCCTTCCAGCAATATCCCCGTTTCGAACCCCTTTACCACGAAACGACGACATAAGCCTCGGGAGTATGCGGAAACATCCATCCAAGATATGACCCCGCTTTACAGCTCGCCCTTGAACAGCATCTCCTTGCGGCGGGAGCGGTCCTCGCGGGCCCTGGTGCGGATGCCTCCCCACTTGCTCTTGACGGCCTCGAGCCTGGCGGCAATGCGCTCCTTGTGCTCCCGCGGCGCGGGGGTGCAGATGGTGATGAAGACCTCGGAGCAGTCGAACTTGCGCGCGAGAGCGGTGACGCTCCACTTCACGGGGTCCTCGGCGCGGAGGCGTCGGATCTCGGCGACGTCGTCCTTGGTGAGGTGGTAGCGCGGGTTGGCGCCGCGGGCGGGCACCTTGATGGCGGGCGGGAGGGACGTTGACGATGTTGATGAGGACGACTCGTTCGAGGGGGTGGTCTTGTTGAAGAGGGAGGAGAGGTTCGCGCGGCGGCGGGGGTCGGTGGGAGGGAGGAACTTGAATGGCGTGTGGTAGACCGAGGGCGCGGCCGCGGGCGGGTTGACGAGGATGGTGTGGCCACCGCCGAGGCTGGCCGAGGGGACGAAATCCGGATGAGGCGGGATGTTGAGCGCCTTCTTCGTGCGGGTGGTGGTCTTGTGGCCGCGGCACTGGACGGCGGAGACGCGGGCCGGGCGGAGGAGAGTGGCCAGCGCGGCGGTGGCTGGCCTGGTTAATGTCCTCGCCTCCATGGTGATGTGGCTTCGTGTGTATGCGGTCTGGTCCCCTTTGCTGTTCGTTTCCCGTTTGGAATTGCGGGACCAATTGCGGCAGGAAATGTCACAGCACGTCCAGCGTCGCTTCGAAGGGAGATCACAGAGGCGGCGAGAGTCGGCGGGATGGGGGGGTCTGCTCGGGTGTTGTCGCGTGCTGTCGTGAGCTTTCCGTCGGACGAGCACCTTCGTGTGCCAGACATTGAAGTTTTTTAGAAATTTGGCTTAGGTAATGATGGGTGGAGCGAGCTGTCCCGAAAGGGAGCTCAGCCGGCTTACCTAAGTCCAGTGCAGTGCTGCCTGGGACTTGAGGCCAGAAGCTGGAGGAGCGAGATTATGTAAGTCGCTGATAAGATCATATGAAATCGCACGTGCACTCTGCATTGCCGATGCAAGGCTGAATCCGAGATGGTGGGACCTGCCAAGGTTCACCTGGGCGTGCTTCCGTGCGTGCTGCCAGCGCAAGCGCTGCGGGTTGACAGTGACGTCTGCGGTTAACCCCCTCCTACCGTCCCAACCCCTGATCAGCGTTGGCCGTTGACCACAAACATCGGCTCTTGACCTCTTACGCAGCCGTTTCCCGCCAGGAAGGCTAAAACCGTTTGATCCGTTGGATATCTGCCAACTCTCGACATCGGCTCGTTTCACATACTTTTCGCCCGCGTCTACTGCACACGTGATTTACATCTGCAACCGCGGCTCGGCCAGCCAAGTTTCTTTGTTTTGGCCTTCGTATGGTTTCCTCTGTCTGGTCCGTGTTGCTGTCTTTAGCCGGCACATCCTGGGTTGGGAACTACACATTGCGAGGCTCGTTGGTTGTGACGTTGCATGGCGAGGCGGTGTTCTCGGCAGTACCCGTCGTGTTGGGCTGTTATTTTTCCCCTCGCCTGGAGAGCAACGAAAAGAAGCAGACCCTGACAGAAGCCGGTGGAACGCCTGAAAAGTTGGACGACCCCGATTTCTTCGACTATGCTGCCATGGCATTGTTCATGCAGACGCCGGTGACGTGCCTCGAGGGGCCAATCAGGGCCAGGCGGGAAGCCCGATTGACACAGGGATTGGCGGGGCGGTATCTCTCCGTCTTGAAGGGACCTTTTTTTCTGGGGCGTCATCGCCGTCGTTTTGCTTTCAATTCCTAGGGTGACAACGTTGGTAGACAAAACACCAAGTTTGCTTTTTTCTTCTGTCTGGTGTGCCTCGATCTCGTTCTTTTGACAAGGTAGCATCCTGCCCGCCTTGCCGCCCTACAATGGTCATCGGACAGGCATATGGGGACGTTTTCTGGGGCCCATGGGGAAGACGTTCCTCAAAGGAGGACGACGAGGCCAAGGCCGGGCGGGCTGGCAGCCTGGCGAAGGGCGGTAAAGCTAGAAAAGGAAGGGGATGTGTCGACTAAACCTCGGGGCAAGGCGAAAAAACTGGGAACTTGAGGGGGGTTGGCAGAGCTGAGACGAGTGCGTGGTGCGTGGTTTTCGGGAGCGACTTTTTCGTCTGAACAAGGCGAGCAAGGAATGCTCCTCTGCGTCGTTTATTCGATGGAAGCTTCGTTTTACGGGGCCCCTAGGTCCGTCGTTGGCAGTTGCTCCAGACTCCCGCCGGGAAAGGATCTGGGGTCGACGGTAGTTTACTTCAGACGGGGGCTGGTTGGCTGACGACGGGTGATGGGCCGCATCATCTCGCCGAGCCCCCCGTTCCAACTTCCTAGGGGGCCGATTGAGGACTGGAGCCTGGAGCAGTCGGTAGATCCAGTGGTATGGTCGGCTGCTGGCGTTGCTGCTGCTGCTGTTGTTGCCCAAGAGACGCGCGAGTCAATAGCCCATCGAACCAGTACCGGGATGTAGCTACCTCAACCTGGGAGGCTTTTTTGGAGAGCTATGGAAAGTCACCGAGGACGGCGGAATGTTCCGCGACAGTAGCATTCTCGGCATTAATGGACAACGGCTAGCGTGCACGCGGGGATAAAATAAATAGAACAGAAACCCGAAGAAGCAGGTGTTTGGTGCCTCTTGTCTAAGACAACGAATCTCTGTGTTTCCGTACCTTGCCATGGCATAAAAATGGAAGGGAAGAGGGGTCCTCAGGGGGGTCCTCAGGGTCCAACGTGTCCATGTTGGCGTTGTTAGGCGAGCGAGTGCATTGCGAGCTAACGGTGCAAGCGAGAGAAAATACTTGGCAGCTCCGGCCGAGTGAGGCAAGACATCAGATGTGAGTCAAGAGCTGGCATTGCCGGCGAGGGGAGATGGGTAAAAGAGATTCATGGGAAAAGAAACAAGTCGCGTCCGCGTCCGGTCGAGGAAGGGAGACCGGGGCCAACGGGCCTAAAAAAAAAAGACAAGAGAGACGAAAAAGAAACGAAACGGAACGAAGGGGAAGGGGAAGCGCGTCTCAAACAATGACACGCGGTCATGGTCGCGGCCACGGACAAGCCGAATCAGCCCACGCAACGGCCTGGACTCGACACACGCCAGCGATGCGAGGCGTCGGCACCGGTTCCCCGCGTATCCATCCGGCCGTCGTGTTGGTGAGCGAGATGGGCAGGAGACAGGTCGAGATTGTTTCTTACGATGGAGCCTGCAACTCCTGAGAATGCCGCCGTCGTGTAAGTAGTAAGCAAAGGGGGAAGCCAGACCTGACTGAGCCGGATGGAATTGCAGGATTACGGATTACAAAGTCAGGTAGGTACGAAGACTACCTACCTATTAGTCGTGTAAGTAGCTGCTACGATGTACACTAGGTGCCTAGAGGAGCGATCCCCCTGACGCCAAAGCCAGCGCCAGCGTCAGTGTCAGGGCCAGGTAGCGACTGCTCGGACGAGAAGCTAATACAGTGTACGGTACGGGTTAAAGTCCTTCGGATCGCAGGTGCGTGGGGGGAGCACTTGAATGCTATGCCCCTCGGATGACCTTGACGGCGGCCATGTCACCTGTCGGTCGCCTACCTCGTCAATGCCCAAACTCTAAACAACGTTTCGTTACCATAGGTACCTACCATAGGTAGTACGGGGGGGGGGGGGGGTGTTGTGATGGTGGTCTCCTTCTACAAGTTGCCAGGCGCGCGATGACGGGCGAGTGACTTGGGTAGATAGACATCCGCAGTATCCGATGGAAGGTACGGCGAAGTATCAGTTCGGGAACGGTGCAAGTGAGGTACGACGTATCGAGAAGGAAGGACATGAGTTGGTCTTGGAAAGTACCTCGACACCTCGAGTACCTCCGTAGCTCTAGCACCTGTCTGTAGCTTTTTGCTCACCCGTAACTAGCACGAACATCAAATCAGGGAGGAAATAAAAACGATACATGGGAGAAAAAAAACAATAAGAAAGCCACGGAGAAAAACTTGAAGGTGCTGGTGCTGTTGCTTGTCGACCAAAGCTCCTGACGGAAACAATAATACCTCACCCGTGTCCATCCTCCCCCCCTCCTTCCTTTCCCTTCCTCCTGATTCCCCTCGCTTCCGGATGCTCTCACCATATCACATCCTCCTTCTCCCTGATAACAGCTGACGGACACGGCATCCCGCCCATCTCGTGCCTCTCTCGCAGCTGCACCTGTGACCTTCTAAGGCATCTGCAACGGTCCTCTCATCACAGGCCTGGCCAGCAAGAACACTGCAGAACGGACTTTTGCCCCACCAACCAGCCCGCCGAATAAAGCAACCACAAACCACCAACATCTCCGACCGCCGACCGTCGACCTTCAGTAACACCCGCATCAGCAAGGCACAGCACAGCAGGCAGGCACAGCAGGAGCACCCGCATACTCCGTACATTGCATCGCCTACCAGTTCGTCCATCCATCCTGCCTTGCGACGGATTCATCACGCAGCAGTTCCGACCTGAACTGTTGTGCCGTTCATTCATTCAGCTGCAGAAGGAGGAGCAGCAGCCAGGAGCACAGCCGAACCACACACCCTCAGCTCTCAGGGCAGGCACCTTGCGCACATCACGCTGCAAGCAGGAAGCAGGGGCGGGCGGCCAACCTGATTGCTTCGTCACTTTCCACCATTGCGTCACACGGTCTCCAGCTCTATTATCCTCTCCGAAGCAACGGCAACAAGCCCGTGCAAATCATCCCATTCTGCTTCCATCGGCTAGCCTTTTCGCAATCAATCCCAACAAAGTCAGAACCTGAGCCCGAGCACGAGCCCGAGCCCGAGCCTGCACGCCGGGAAGCTGCGCCCATTACTAGTATTACAGACCAGACCAGACCAGACCACTCTCGAGTTTGAGTGTAGTATCTGTAGGTCGGCCCTTTCTATCGGTCGTCCCTCCTGGTATGTCCATCTCGATAGCATCACCCACCCGCCAGCCCACCCCTCCGTACCTCCGTACCTCCACGTTCTTCGGCAGCTCCAGCTCGAGAAGTATTATCTTGCCTTGCATTCTTGCTGGGGTGGCAGTAGTCCCCGCAGTGCTTGCTTGCTTGCTAATAATGCCTGTTCGGCTGGCCGGTCGTCACTCGCTGCTTGCCCATGTTCATGTTCCTGCGACAATCGCCGCACACCCCCAAATTCTTCCCCCCTTCCACTTTCCCTTTCCCTTGCAGTGACCCGAAAAGGGCGAATCGCGGGAATCGACGTCAGGGTCACAGGGTCACCAAGCCAATCTATTGTCCCCCCACCACCTGTTTTCCCAGTATTTGTCCCTCTTCCCCCCTCTTCCTCCCCGACCTACATAATAACCTCAAAACGTCAGGGTGCCTACTTGGAACACCCGTTAACTCTTGGTCCCTTTCTCCAGAGACAGAATCTGCAAACCCAACTGCACCGCACCGGAATCACCATCCACCAACGCCGACCATCTTCCTGCAGTACCCGGCACAACCCCAAAAAACAACCACAGCTCACCTCCATCGCAATGAGTCTACCGGAGCCTGCGCCGGTTACGGGCGGCCCTATCGCGCTCCAGAACCCCACTGTCGCCGCCGTTGGTGCCGAAGCTATCGCTGGTGATGCGACACCTCGCGCCGCCTCGAGCCATAAGGAGCCCGAGGCCGACACCGGCAAGAAAGATGTAAAGAACAAGGTGAAGGGACTCTTCGGCTTTGGCAAGAAGAAGGAAGACTCCAATGTTTCCAACAAGTCGTCATCGTCGGCCGCCGCCAAGCCCCATGCATCGACCGTCACCAGCAATCCCTCCTTGTCAAGGGACCCCTCTAGAGCTTCCGCTCGATCGGCCGCTTCGCCCACGAGAGGCGATCGCCACTACGTTCATCCCTCGTCGCCGGGCCGTGGCATTTCCAGCTCCCCGCGCGTACCCTCTCCCGCCGGCTCTCAAATTTTTGAGCGCGACGTTGACAACATGTCGATTAAGCCGCAATCGCCCGCCATCCCGTCCCACATCCAGACGGAAAACCACATCCCGCCGGTGCTGGATGCGTCCTCTGAAGCCATTACGGACGACCACCTCGATCCGGATAGCGTCGAGATCGTCACCCATGCCCAGCACCAGCCCGCTGCCGCAGCCGTAACAGGCGCCGCCAGCGGCACCCCGCACCCGCCCGACTCGATGGCCGCCTCCTGGACCGAGGAGCTTCGTGCCTTCGCCGACCGCGAAGATGCTTCCAATTACAGCTCATTCGAGAACGCCGATGTGCGCAGACTCAGCTTCATCTCCTTCGCCGACGTTGTGCAGGCCGAGCAGGGTGGCCACGCCGGCGCTGCGGGCTCCCGCGAATCCATCCACGTTGCCGGACTGACCTCCCTGTCTTCCGTCAACGCCCGGTCGCCGTCACCCATCCGGTCGCCCGTGTCGTCGCAGCCGGCCACTTCCCCGCCGACCAGCAATCCCGGGTCCATCAAGGGACTGGAAATGTCCCCGACCCGGAAGTCCATTGGGAGCCCCATCTCGTCGCACAACAATCTCAACATGAGCGGCGACCTGAACATCGAGACCATGTCGCAGGCGCTCAGGCGCACGGGAAGCACGGATCTTAGCGGGGTCCGAAGCTTGCCCACGAGCCCGATCGAGGGACCGTCACGTTAAATGTCATTCCAGTCATTGTCCCGCGACATTGGCCGAAATCGATCGCACCTCAGCAAGAAACACATTGCAATTTACTGCTACGGAGTCGGAGGCAAACGGAGGAACCCTTGATACCAAAGTTGAAGTTCTTTTACGCGTTCACCTTTTCACACTTTCTCAAAACTCGGTTTACATGCTCTTTTTCTCTTCGAGCGAGCAGCCACAAATTACCCCGGGGAGGCTGTCCCATGGAATTGACTGGGAGGGATACCGTCGCGTTTTGGTTTTATCTGTTTTCGTGTTGATAAGAGAAGTTCTGGAGTTGGGCAAACAAAGATAAACGCCTTACTGAGGTGGATGCGTATGAGAGAGAGTGCCGCTTGCGGGATGAAAGGGCAGGGCTGACGATTCTTATGTTTCAGTCCAGGGCAGCATGGGCTTGGAATCAGTAGCGTTGCTTGTCGCTGTCGGCCTGCCTTTCCTGGCACAGACGTGGAAAAAATCAAAGATTGTGATTCTGGACCTGATTGAAACGACTGCAAGTGACTCCGCATGTGATCTCGCAGGCAGTTCCGGGTGCGGCAGACGACACAGTGAGAGGGTGTGCCCGGCGGTTCCCGAGGGAGGCCATCGCGGAATAGGTCGACCATGACGGACGACAGAGGTGATGGGCAGCGGATAGTATGCGTTTTTCTCTCACGACACAGTGCACTTGGACTCTACACTTTTCCCTCGCGACACGGTGCACTTGGAGTCTGCACTTTTCCCTCGTCGTCATATGCGACTCTCTGGCTCCAAAAGGTTCGGATCCATCGTTACAGTTCCTACTGCTTTTATAGACCCTATTCTCAATACCGTTGCCATTACTTTAAGGGGCATATTAGTGACGTAAGCAGGCAAGGCACAAAGCTTCCACAGAGAGTCAGTGTATCAACTTTCATGGTTCTTGCTACTGAAGCACTTCCCATGAATATCCACAGAGTAAGAGGAGCTGTAGGGGAAATAATTAAAAAGGCTTTTCTTGCTCCCAGTCGGATTCCAATGCAACACCTCTAGCCCAGCTAATTCCTCTTCTCGAACGCGTTTTTTTTTTTGGAACATGATAATACATACAGCAAAAACTCCATCCCCCTTTCCCTCTGATAACAGATAACAAAAACAAAATCTACCGGTCGTAATTCCTGCTCTTGGGCATCTTCTTCTCGTCCATGGCCTCAACGTCCCCCTTCTTGTAAAAGTGCGGCGCCAGCTCCGCGAGCCACCGGGGCTCGATGGGCATGCAGCTGCGCATGTACTCCTTCGTGGTCTGCACGAGCTCAAAGTACACGAGCATCCGCACGGGCGGGTCGGCGCCCATGAGCACGGAGCTCGGGTGCACGTAGACGGTCGCGTTCTTCTTGACGGTTCTATAACTGTCGCCGCTGCGCTGGAGGCGCGCCGCGTTGGGGAAGAAGCCCGCCGTGAGCGCGCGCTTGATGGGCTGCAGGTTGCTCGCGCCGCAGGTGGAGGGGGTGACTTCCACCCGCTCGCAGAGCTTGGCGAGCTGGTCGCGCACGTCGCGCGCGCGGGTGAGGGAGCGCTGCTGGAGGAAGTTCTCGCGGGACCAGATGGGGGAGAAGTCGCTGTCGACCCACTGGTTCCAGATGTTGAGGAGGGTGAGGTGGTCGCCGCCCTCTTTCACGGTGAACCGCGCGCGCGCCGAGTCGGCGTGGATCTTCTTGTCCTTGGGGCGGAAGAAGAGCGCCGACGCCTCGGAGAGCATCGACACGACCGACAGCACCTCCTCGACGCAGCCCTCCTTGTCGGCCGCCAGGACTGCCTTGGCGAGCATCGGATCCGTGGGGAACTCGGCCATCTGGCGGCCCATCTTGGTCAGCTCGCCCTTGTGGTTGAGGGCCTGCAGCGCGAAGAGGTTGTTGAGCGCGCCGATGAGGGCCTCCGTGGGCGGCGGGTCCATGAACTCGAAGTCGAGGAGCTCGTTGATGCCGAGCGACTTGAGCTGCAGCACGACGCCGTTGAGGTTGGTGCGCTGGATCTCGGGCATGGGCGACTCGTCCATCTCGTTCATGTAGGCGAACTTGGTGTACAGGCGGAAGCACTTGCCGGGGCCGACGCGGCCGGCGCGGCCGCTGCGCTGGTTCGCCGAGGCGCGGGAGCAGGGCGTCACGACGAGGTTCTCCATGCCCGTGGCCGGGTTGTAGACGTTCTCCTTGACGAAGCCCGGGTCGATGACGTACACGATGCCGTCGATGGTCAGACTCGTCTCCGCGATGTTGGTCGCAAGGACGACCTTGCGGGCCCCCTCGGGCGTGGGCTCGAAGATCTTGGCTTGTAGTTCGGAGGGCAGGTTGGCATAGATGGGGCAGATGACCAGCTCCTTGATGCGATTGCCCAGCTTTTTTGCCGTGTCGGCGATCTGCTGCTCGGCGGCATCGATTTCGTCCTGTCCTGTCAGGAACACTAGAATGTCGCCCTTCCCCTGTGTCGTGTGGATTTGAAAGACAGTGGTAATGGCCGCAGCCAGGTAATTGGCTTCCGGGGCCGGGGTGTAGTAAATGTCGACCGGGTACCTTCGGCCGGGGATGTTGTAGATCGGGGCGTCGTCGAAATAGGCGGCGAACTTCTCGGCATTCATCGTGGCAGACGAGATGAGCAGCTTGAGATCTGGTCGCTCTCTCGCCAGATCCTTGACCAACGCAAGCAGAATATCCGTGTGCACCGTCCTCTCGTGGGCCTCGTCGATCATGATGGCCGAGTAGCCCGCCAGGTCCGGCTCCGTCATGAATTCTCTCAGCAGCATGCCGTCCGTCATGTACTTCAGCACCGTCTTGTCGCTCGTGTTGTCCTCGAAGCGGATCGAGTATCCGACCTCCTGCCCGACCTTGACGCCCACCTCGTCCGCCACACGTGCGGCGACGCTCATGGCTGCGACTCGACGGGGCTGCGTGCAGCCGACCTTCATGCCGTTCTTGGTGAATCCCGCCTCGTGCAGGTACTGCGGCAGCTGCGTCGTCTTTCCGGAACCCGTCTCTCCGACGATGACGAGGATCTGGTATTTGCTGATGGCCTCCAGGAAGTCGTCTCGGTACTGGTAGATGGGCAGGCTCTTGCGCGTCTCCTGGATGGACAGCTGCTTCTTCTCGGCGGCCTCGATCTGCGCCGCCAGAAACTGCTGCTCCTTGGTTAGCTTGCCCTCGCCCGGCAAGCTCGAGCCCAGGTTCCACTTGATGTACTGCTCCTCGTCCATGACGTACGAGTAGTCGTCGTTCTCCCTCTCGGCGCGGTGAATCTGCGCCTTGGCCTTCATGGCCTGCTCCCGCTCCCACTCCTCGTGCTCCGTGACGAACTTCTCCTGCCCGTACTCGTCCTTCTCCACGTACCGCTTGTACATGGCGTCCTCCTTTCTCTTCTTGTCGATCTTGCCCTTCTCCGTGATGTAGTCCTCTGGTATATAGTAGCCGTCCTGGTGGTCGTCAATCCTGAGCCGCTCCTCGGCCAGCCGCAGGATCTCGCGGTTCTTGGCGAACTCGGCCTTCTCCCGTTCCGACAGTCGGGCGCCGCTGTGCAGTTCCTCCGTCTCCTTGGCGACCTGCATGCGCAGCAGCGCGAGCTTCTCCGCCTCGCGCTTCCCGAGGTACGACTGCCGGCTCTTGAGACGCAGCTGCTCCATCGTCGCCCTGCGCTCCGCCGCGTCCTCGGGCGCCCTCCTGCCGCTGCCCCCCTCCGGACCCCGGGAGCGCTTGTCGTCCTTCTGTTTGAGGCGCTGCGCGAACGCCTCGCGCTCCTCGATGTCGCGCTGGCGCTCCAGCTCCTCCCGCGCGCCATCCGAGAGGTCCCCGTCGTGGCTCAGCTTGACGCGCTTTGGCGGGGATTCCCGGAAGTCGGGCTCGTCGTCATCGGCGGGGGCAGCTTCGGGTTCTGAGGGCGGCTCCTCGTCCGCCCACCTGTCGTCGTAGTCGTCGTCTCGTTTGCGGTACTGCTTCGACGGGCGGGCGGGCGACGCCGACCGCGAGCGCCGCCTGGATGTCCTCTCGCCGCGGTCGCGGGTCCTATCCCTTTCGCGCGAGCGCTCGCGGTGGCGCGACCTGTGCTTCTTCTTGTCCTTTGCCACCTTGGCAGGACCGACCTCGGCCTCCTCCATCGGGAGGAAGGCGTACTTCTTTGACGACATGGTGTGTTGGTGTTGTTGCTGGTAGCCTGTGGTAGCCTGTGGTTGTAGGACAGGCGGGCTTTCGAACGGCTGTAGGTAGGTACGTAGATTAGAAAAAAGAGTGGGACAATCCTTGCCCACCTTGGCATTCTTATACTGGCACAGATCTCTCTATGAATGCTCAACTCCGAGAGTTAAAGAGGCTGAAGTCTATTAAGAAAAAAACTTTATTTCTGGATCAAAGTGCCTACAAGATTCCTCATTCCGTTTTTTTTCCTTGAATCATGTTTTACGCATGTGACCTTCTGGTCGCTGCAGCCATTTGGCCTCAGTTGACGTCCCGGTTCAGTATTCTGCATTCTGGTCAGTGTCGTCTGAACCTCCCAGCGCTCCACAGACGCACCAGGGTGGGGACTGGACCAGAACCCAGAGGCGCCCAATGACGTCCCTCCGATAACATCCTTTATCGGACCTTTGCAGCTCCCACTTCTTAACACGTTGGAACTTTACAATTCGGAGCAGCTGTCGGCAGACCGGAACGCCTTCTACAATTCTTAGACAGCGCAACTCACCAAGTACCCTGCGCACCTCGAGCCCTGTTTTTCTCTTCTAGTCGCTCATTTCTCTGAAGGACTCGGGAAGAAGTTCGAACATCTCCCAAGTTCAAACACACTCGCCGAATTTCCGACTCCTCGGTGCCTTTCATTCACCTTGCCACTTACACCCGAGTCGTACACCCAAAAAAAGGAGGACAGCGACGATGTTCCTCCGAGGGGCAGCGCTGCTGCTGCTGCTCCTGTGCTTCGTCCAGCTGGTTCTCTGCGCAGAGGACTACTACAACGTCCTGGGCGTCAGCAGGTCGGCCGGCGATCGCGAGATCAAGTCCGCCTATCGCAAGCTCAGCAAGAAGTACCATCCCGACAAGAATCCGTACGTTCCTCCCCGTGATCACGAACAACTCCCCTCCCCTACTTATCCACGACTGACGTGCCCCCCTGCAGCGGCGATGACACAGCCCAGGCCAAGTTCGTCGAGGTCTCGGAGGCCTACGAGGCCCTGATCGACCCGGAAACCCGCAAGATCTACGACCAGCACGGCCACGAGGGCCTCAAGCAGCACCAGCAGCAAGGCGGCGGCCACCCGCACCACGACCCCTTCGACGTCTTCTCCCGCTTCTTCGGCGGCGGCGGCCACTTCCACGGCCACGGCCAGCGCCGCGGCCAGGACGTCAACGTCCGCATCGGCATCGCCCTCCGCGACTTCTACAACGGCATCAACACCGAGTTCCAGTGGGACAAGCAGCACATCTGCGAGGACTGCGACGGCACCGGGTCCGCCGACGGCACCGTCGACACCTGCAACGTCTGCGGCGGCCGCGGCGTCCGCATCGTGAAGCACCAGCTCGCCCCGGGCATGTTCCAGCAGGTCCAGATGCAGTGCGACGCCTGCGGCGGCAGGGGCCAGAGCATACGGCACAAGTGCCACACCTGCGGCGGCGCCCGCGTCGTCAGGAAGCCCACCACCGTGCAGCTCACCGTCGCCCGCGGCGCCTCCCGCGACAGCCAGATCGTCTACGAGAACGAGGCCGACGCCAGCCCGGACTACGTCGCCGGCAACCTCGTCGTCACCCTCTCCGAGAAGGAGCCCGAGCTCGAGACGGACAACCCGGACCGCGTCGACGGCGTCTTCTTCCGCCGCAAGGGCGACGACCTCTACTGGACCGAGGTCCTGTCCCTCCGCGAGGCCTGGATGGGCGACTGGACCCGCAACCTGACGCACTTGGACGGCCACGTCGTCCGCCTCGGCCGCGAGCGCGGGCAGGTCGTGCAACCCGGTCACGTCGAGACGGTGAAGGGCGAGGGCATGCCCGTGTACCACGAGGACGGCGACAGCGTGTACCACAAGACCGAGTACGGCAACCTGTTCGTCGACTACGTCGTCGTGCTGCCGGACGAGATGGAGTCCGGCATGGAGAAGGAGTTTTGGAGCGTGTTCCAGAAGTGGCGCGGCAAGCTCGCCGTCGACCTGCACAAGGACAGCGGGCGGCCCGAGAAGCCTGCCGTGCACGACGAGTTATGATGAGCAAGGAGTATGTGGACGAAGTTGTGTGTTTGATCAGTCTGAGAGACAGAGAGATACCTAGACAAATAGACGGCCGTAATATGAAATAAGTAGGCAACAAATGTGTGGTTCGCTCCAAAAAGTTCCATTGGATTTCTGTTTGTATCCATGTCTATCAAACCACATCTCATTCGTTATCGAATCAGAGTCATAAGTCGTTAGTCAGATTCTTTCTCCCCCATCATTTCTAGAATTTCCACCCCTAAAAGCGTGTAGATGGGCTGCCTCGCCGGACGTGAAAGAAAATGTCAAAGAAACAAAAACGCAAAAGCCAAGAACGTCATCAAGTCATCACTCGCTCCTCCTCCGCCTGCGTCGTCGAGGCCGCTCCTCGTCGCTGCCGTCATCTATCCTCCCGTGATTCCCCTGCGTCTCCTGCACCACGCCGACCACGTCCTTCAACAGGCTCTTCCAGCTGGTCTGCCCGGTAACTATGCCCTCGATATCGCTCGCGATCCGCTGCACAGCGTCGCCGTCCGTCCCGCCGACGGCCCACGCCCCGCTCGAGTGCCAGCCGTTGCCGGAACGTGGTTGGTACTCGAACATGCCCTGCCGCCACCGCATTGCGCCGGTGCTCCCCAGAGGCCGGCCCTGAGAGTCAAATCGATCGGGGAGATTCTCTACTTCGCTGTCCGAGTTCAACGGAGATTCGCTGCCCCGGTTGCGCCGGGCACCGAGGGATCTGCTGGACGAGGGATCTGAAGATGAGCGTCGACGGTTGAGTACAGGTCGGAGGGTTGCCAGTTGTTCTTCGCTCAATTGAGGGGGCTCCTTTTCCTTCTCTGCCTCTTCGGTAGCATGTTCTTCTTGTTCCAAATGGTGCCGCCGGAGCGTTTGCGATGACTGAGGAGACAATGGTATAAAAGTGACGGATTTTGACGCAGAGTGCGACGGACGCCTTCTTGAACCGACACTGGAAACCGACGATACGGACGGCGAAGGAGATCTAGACGGTGGCTGGGACTGAAAACGGTACTGAGACAGTAGCCCAGGTGGTATGAACTTCCTAGCGCGCTCTCGCCATTTTACACCATCTACAAGCGCATGTTAGCAGGAGAACAAACACCAAAATTTCGACAAACGTGACCAACGATCAGATCAACCCACCCTCGGGACCCAGGGAGACTGGCTGGGCATCTTGCGGTGAGGCGCTACGAGATTTGTCTTCACTCACATGGTCAGGGCCGAACCTCGTTCCCGGAGGCGGGCCGCCAGCCGGAGGAGGACCGGGCGGGGGACCGGGCGGAGGGTATCCTCCGGCACCGCCCGTAGCCATCGGTGGAGAAGGCCCCATCGACGACGGACCTTGAGGGTACGGCGGGTACTGGTTCCGGAGGTTCGTCGTTGAGAGATCGGGGTGTTGAGTGAAGCCCGCAGCGCCGGCCGGCGGCGGATAGAAAGCGCCGCCGGAAGCGTGGGGTGGCGAGGGAGGACGGCTATAGTCGTCGTAATAAGCATCGCCTCGAAGATCGTCCTTATAGCCTATGGGAAAAAATTAGCGATCGGGTGCAGCCGACTCGTGACTGGAGTGCTCACGTCTGCGGGACCGCTCACGATCCCCGTCTCTGGCTCGGTCTCTGCTTTGGGTGCGGTCTCGTGAGTATCTTCTGTCGCGCGAAATTGACCTGTCACGGGAGCGGGATCTGGCGTCTCTCTCCCTCGACTTCCTGTCCTCCTCCTTCTCCTTGCTCTTCTGGTACTGCTTAATTCCAATAGCGGCGGCTCCCGTGCCCACTGCGGCGGCAGCCATGTCCCTCAATCTACTCTTGCTCCTCTTCTTCGCAGGCTCGGGGTCATCGTAATCATCATGTCGGTGTCGCCGACGTCGCCTCTCGTTCGCTGCAGACTCGTACCCATCATCCGGCGGGTACGGCGGCTCGGACGGCAGCGGTGCAGTGCCGTACTCAACTAAGCCTAGCTCAGGATCAGCGCTGCGCGGCTCCGAGTATAGAGAGCGGGCCTGAGACCTGCTGCGCGACCGACGGCGTGCACGCCGTTCCCGCCGGAGTTCTTCCTCGTACTCTTCATCGCTCAGCTCACGTTCGATCTCGCGATCCTTCTTGTCCTTGCGGTTCTTGTAGATCTTGCTAGCAACGCCTCCGGCCAAGCCGGCGGCTGCAATTTCGGCTCCGGTCCTGAGGCGCGACTTGGATCGCGAGCGGCTGCGGGACTTGGACTTGGACTTGTTCCGGAAGTGCTGGACCAGGCCGGCGGCCGCAGCGGTAGCAGCAGCGGCCTTGGCGACGGAGCGACTGCGACTCTTGCGGCTCTTGCTCCTGCTGCGGGAGCGAGAAGAGTAGCTGGAGGCAGAGTAGCCTCTGTTCCTGCTTCGGCCACGGCTCATCTCTTCCTTTTCAATCTTGTTGCTTTGGTAGTACTTGGCAGCGCCGGCGACTGCGAGCGCAGCAGCGGCAATACCCAGACCGGTCTTAATCCGAGAGCTGCGGCTGTGGGATCTCGAACGCGAGCGGTGGCGACTGTCGTAATAGTCATCCCGATAATTCTCTTCATACGTACTGCGCGCACGCCGGATGATCTCGGTGCCCAGACCTCCGAGCGCAGCGCCGGCAAGGACTTTGCTCCCGCGGTTGGCAGGAAGCTCGCCCCTGCTGTCTCTGCGGCTCCCAACGAGGGCGGCGATACCGGCTCCGGCGAGTGCACCCTCTGCGAGATGGCGCTTATGGTGATGATCGGAACTGTTGCTCCTCTCGCGCCGAATGATGGTTTTCTTGTAATGGTAGTCCTCGTCATCACTGCAGCAGTCGCGTCCACGCCCTCGGCGGTCCCAATACTCACGCTCGTCCTTGCGGTAGGGGCCGATGGCTTTCGTCTCGCGGCGGTAGTAGTAGGACTCATCCTCACGGGGCTCGCGGCGGACGATCTCACGCGGTTGCTCACGCTCCCTTACAACGACGATGCCGGGGTCCTGGCGGGGCACAATGATGGGAGCGGGCGGCGGGGCCTCCTGGACGATGATCTTCTGCTCGGGGGCCTGTTGCCGGATGATGACGGGCTGGGGGATGGGCGGGGGGCTGACGGGGGAGTAGTATTCAGTCTCCTTGCGGTACCTCTCAACTTCTGCTCCGCCGTAATCGTCTCTGTGCTCTTCAATACGCTTCTCGATCTTGATATCGCCGTCCTCGCGGCGCTCTATGCGCTTGTCGACAACCACCTCGGTGTCGTCATGGTGGTGGTGGTGGTGGTGATGATCCCAGGTACCCCTGGACCGGCGATCCCAGTCGACACGCTCGCGCTCGCGCTCAACCTCAATGACGTTGCGGGAGTCATCGTAACGGCTGCCGCGGTCCCATTCCTTGTCGTAGACACTGCGGGTTTCGGCTCTGTAGGGTTCGAGTTCGCGCTCGACGACCTGTCGCTCCACAACGCTGCGAGAGTCGAAGGCGGAGCGGGGACGCTCCGGGGCATAAGCGAAGTCGCCCGATGTGCGCAGCGGGAGGCCCGAGTAGCGGGATCGGCGATCGTCGTCGTCGACCTCAACTCGCTCGGTGCGCTCGATGACACGGCTCGGGGCGACCTTATATCTGCGGACGGTGGTGGTCTTGTAGCCGCCGTCGTCGGACGACTCGGAGCCGGCGCGGTCCCGGTAGACTCGGGTCGACTCTCTGTAAACTCCAGCCATCGCCTCGGTGCGATGGGAAAGGCGAAGACCCAACGGTCGCTGGTTTCGGAAAACGGCAGGCGAAGCTCAAGAGGCGGATCAAACGGGTTTCGCTAGGTAGGCACGCTATGGGCGACTGCAGGCGTGGTTGAACAAAGAATGTGCGATGATGACGGAGGGGGCAGCGGGATGAGCGGTGCACATATGTATCCGGGGCTTGGGGAGCTGTAGCCCTGTAGGTATGCGTAAGGCAAGCTAGGCCGCAGGCTCCAAGTCGGCGCGCGGGACTCGGGAGGGTGAGCGTCGAGTGTAACTTGTGAGTGCGTATTCGCCGGTTTATTGGGAGGCTGGTGGGACAGCGGCCGTCTCTGGTTGGGTGGTCGGCCGGATAGTCTGTTTGGACGAACACGCTAGGCACGCAGATTGAGGCCGAAGATGGTGTGGTGCAAGGTAAGGTTAGGTTGGTAAGGAGGAGGGAAGTGCCCGGGAGGGAATGGAAAAGAAACGAAGAAGGGCGTTCGAGAGAAAGAGAGGAGGAGGGGGAGGGGGAGGGGGAGGGGGAGGGGGGAGAGGGACGGAAGGGAACACTGTGAAGCGAAGCGATGGAAGAGGAGGGGCAGCTACACGTTAGTGTGTAGGTCCATGTTGTTGGGCTGAGATGGAGAACACTGGACGGGGATCACGGCGGTCCCGGGGGGCTTTGCCATGGGGCGGTTCCTCCACTATTGCATGAGGTACTTACTGTACTTACCGTATCTTAGTGCTACCTCTTACAGCGCAAGTTACCTCCAAGTCTCTTTAGTAGGCCTTTCAGAGGAATCATCAAGATGGTACCTAAATGGAAGGCATCAAAGGTACCTGTCCATCCCATCTCCATCCCCATCCCCCTGAAGGCTGAGGCCGCAAGAAAAGACCAGATAAGGGCGTCAAACACCAAAAAGGCCGGTGCCCTCGCAGTCCGGCCAAGGTCAGCCCGTGGGAAATGCTGCTAGAGCGCAGCCTGTTGAAGGGTCTCCCATGCCATCGTGTTCGAATTGCATCTGACCCCCCCTGGTCAGCAAGAGACCTGTGCATGGTACTATTTCTAGGCTGCTTTAAACCTGTGAAGCCTGTTTCCTGTGTCTCCCTGCCCTCGCTGGCAGAGTTGCATTTCTGCTGCAGCATTGCGTCTGTTTGTCTCTTGTTCGCAACGACACCGGCCAAGGCATGTCTTTCTTTCTCCCCTTGTCCAACCTGCTCTGCTGTTCAACAGCCTTGGGGGTTTGAGGCGGTAGGTACGTTTCTTTTACCGGCCTTACCTTGGGTACTTGGTACCTACCCATTTACCAGGCGAAAAGAGCCTTACGTCATTTATACCTAGCGACTAATCCCCAAACACCATCTGGGAAAAATAAGCATCGCCTCTTCGCCCCGTCCAACTTCGACCACCTCACGCGCAAGACATGCCCTCAAACGTCTCCAGACCGCCTGTCAGAATCACCTTGTCCAACAGAAAAATCCAACCACGAACCCGTACCGAGAAGAGCCTCGCAAGCATTCGAGCGCCGCCGCAACCAGAGGCAGCCAGCCTTGTGACCAGGCAGACTTGGTGTGCGGCAAGCCATCCGGAGCCGAGAGGGTGGGCGGCCCAGGGTGATGACAGGTCGTGGCAGAACACCCTTGTCACCCGCCCCCCAAGATCCTTGTCATCCATGACAGCTGGTCGGAGTCTCAGGAAGCACCCCGCGCTGCTGTCAGAGTCACAGAGAGGGACAGAGAGGCAGAGGGAGATTGTCACACTCGTTGGATGAAATGGAATGTGTGGTCTCGAGGTGCTGGCGGCAGACACTTCCCACCCATGATCATGGTCTCTTTTTCGCCGACCTCTTTCCTCTCTCGAGAACAACTCGACGCTTATTCCATTCCCCGCAAGCAGCGACAAGGGTGGGCAGCAGCGACAGTGACAGACAGCAACGAGGATGACGGACAACAGTGAACATGACAGACAGTAGCGACAATACCGGACAGCAGCGACGATAATTACAGTATCAAGAGTGGACAGTTATCAGGCTAACAGCGAGTAGCAGTTCAGACGGCCATCTCTCAGGACCCTGCGAGAAAAGCGAGCCCCGCCTCGGTCGCATCTTGGTGTCGTCATGGCGCCGAGGGGCATTCGCAGATGCGCGCCCAATAGCACCACTGGTCCTGCACGTTAAGAGATTCTCCCCTCTTCTCTCGGGAAGCGCGAAGAAGCCCGATCCACCCGAATGGAAACCCCAGGCTGGCCTCGTGGCCCCTAGAGGAAGGCGCAGGCCATGCAGATGGGGTTATGCTCAGAACAGAAGAAGCCCATTCATTCTTCCATTCCCATCGGCCCATCACCACTTCGCAGGTCCCATGAGGTTAAGAAGCCATCTGGCATACTTGGACTTCGGGATGTGCCGTACTACTAGCCAGCCTGCCACGGCATCCTCCGTAATATGCCAACTTATCTTCCGTAATACCAACTTTTCGAACTTGCCTAGTTCAACGAGCAGCAGGTGCTGGCCCCGCTTCCCGCGATCTGCTTCCAGGAATTTGATACCTTAACTCCCTGCATTAAGATGGGCTTTTTCCAAGGTCTGCCTACCATCCGATGAGATTTCCATCCAACAAAGCCTGCAGGCCCTCGTCTCTGCAGGCCCTCGTCTCTGCAGGCTCTGTATCGTTCATTCCTCCTGCAAGACCGTCGGCACTTGACCACGAACCTGCAGATACGCCCGTGGCTCATCTGCTCCGCCGCCCGCCCAGAAACCGGGACACCTGCCCACTAACTCAGGGCAGAGGTCTCGAGGCCTCCTTCCCAATCACAGTCTACAAAGAGCGTATTCCATCAGATGCGGAGCCGCCACTCTTCGCCGTGACTAATCAATGTGGGTCGACGTGGTTTTATTCGCTGAGGGTCAAATCTGGTGTAGTGTAGGTAGAACGGCAGCGTCGAGTATCATTTGGAAGTGGTGCTTGTCGGATATTGCCCTACTCTCATTGTGTGTATTCTGCCTCAGGCTTTGATCGTCTCATTCAAGCTGACATTGGTTTTGATGTGATCTTTGGTTAGTTACTCTTTCTAGGGTTATTCGCCCCTCACCCCTCAGATATCATGCCCTTCCCCTTTCTAAAAGGAACTCTTATTCCGCACCCCTTATGTCTTGAACCCTCCAGCTATCTTGACATGTTACTGTCTATCTATATTGCTTCTGTCCGTCCTCGTCATATCAGCCTCTTATTCCACACTCCAAGATTAAACCAGTACCTCATGTCCCCTTAACGAGACGGGGACGGACAGAGATAACAATGTGCTAGTGAAAACAAACACCTTCCATCTTCATCTCATCCGAGTACCTAGCCACCTGCCTCGAACCTTAGGTATTTAATCCGCCCACACTCCTATTCAAAAAAGAACAAAAAAACACCGACACGTCCATCTTCAAGCCATCAGCAGACAGCAGGCAGCAGGCCACAATGGCGAGAAACGACGCCCTTACAGATTTGCCGCCCGAGCTTCTCCATCTCCATGCGATTTGTTCTGCGCTGGACGACGATCCGCGAGACAGACCCCACCTTTTGTCGTTTGCTCATTCCTGCAAACACATCTACGAGATTGCGACGCCATTCATTTTCAAGAAGATTACTCTTAAGATTCTCGGGCAAGCGAAGCACAGGGCCGGGCTCTACGACAGCGGAGTCGAAGCCGCTCTTGCGCACGATGAACCGTCGGAGTGTACGGCAGTCAGCAGCCTGCCGGACATCCTGCGTGCCGTCCTTACCAATCAGCAGGCCGCCTCAGCGGTCCAGGAGATCAACTTCGCTGAACATGAAGGAAGGGCCGTCCTCATCCACAACAACGACATCGAATTGTTCGTCAAGGCGGCAGCTACTCTCGGGCTGGATACTCCTCAGCCCCTGCTGCGGCAAGCAAGACCAGAAAAACAGCAGTGCTACTCTCGTGAGGAAAAGGATGAGACTCTCGAGTAGTTGACGGTGCTGATGGCCGTCCACGCACCCAACCTGCGCCGGATCGCCTACAACCCAGGATATTTGACGGTGGACGGAGAAGAACGACAACGAGTGGACAATATCTTTCAGGCTTCCGCAACAGCCACGCCACGAGGCCCACTCCTTCCAAACCTCGACGAGGTGCTTATTGAGCATCACATCTTCGGACATCTCTGGTCGCTCGCCTCCTCGATGGCGCCTAACCTTACCAAGCTACAAGTCCATCACCAATTCAACGTTCCTTGGGATATCCGTTTCGAGAACGTCACAACACTGTCGATCGAGGACTCTCTCTTCACCGAAATGGAGTTTAAAAACGTGCTGGAAGGCTTCCCGCGCTTAGAAGCCCTGCGTACAGCTGGTCCGACGAATGGCCGTCCCAGTTTTGGGACATCTACCCGTGTCTTCCATCAGAGCTTCTTGACTGCCTCCGACCCTTCAAAGCCCAGCTCAAGAGTCTCACGGTAAATTCCGGATCGTGGACGTGGCGCATCAGCTATGACAATAAGCCGTCGTCACAATGCATCGCGTACCTGTCACGCTTCGAATCCCTCACGCACCTCGGCATTCAAGCACATCTTTTTTGGCAGGTGGAACGCAACGACTATTTCCCCTGTTGCAGGTTGGATCCGAGCAAGGTCGGTTCTCTCGTCAGAATGCTTCCGAAGGGTCTGGAGAGTGTCGATTTGGGGAGGCTGGGCGGCGACTCTGTGCCCCTGCTCGCCAAGACCATCAAAGAAAGTTGCCCGGGACTGCGATTAGTCACCTGTATCTACGTGGACAGCGACGTAGATGGAGAGCCGACGGAAGAGGAGGCGAAGGAGGCACTCGCGGAGCAGGGCATTGAGTTGGGTGTGCTTTCCCGATGTGGTTCTTCGAGCGACAACAGTACAACGGTGGATGGAGGAAACGAGGTCGGACAGGAATGATGGCGGACAGACGCGACGACGACGGTGGACAGAAGCGAAGACGAGGGACAGAAGTGACGACGATGGACGGAAGTAACGGGGATGGACAGAAGCGATGATGGTGGGCAGAAGTGACGATGATAGACAGAAGCGATGATGATAGACGGGAGCAACAGCGACGGACAGAAGCCATGACGATAGACAGAAGCAATGCAACGGGTAGAACAAGGACAGAAGTAATGGGTATGGACAAAAGCAACGGGGATGGACGAAGGTCATGAAGCCAGGCAGCAGCAGGCTAGATGTAGCTGGCTGGAGGGGACGTGAAGGGTTGTGGAATGAGCCCCCTTCAACGATCAACACTCTTCACACGCACAGGGACACTGAGATGAACGGTTGATGCTTTGGGAATCATAAATGCGGGTTGTATTGGACTACCATTACGATCTGACGAGTCTAAGCGGTGCCTCCAGTCCTCGTCCTGCAGAACCTGAGTGCCATAAACCATCATGAAAGCCGGACCCTATTGAACCCTTGTTAGCCGACCAGTCTCTGAGGGACGATGCTGATACAAGAGGGCGCGAATGTGTGTCGGATCAGAATTTTCAGTGTGAATAAAAATCATGTAAATAGATATCAATGATGATGGAAAAATTTCCAGTTCATCCTTCGGACGGGGTTGGAAGCAAGACGAGACGAGACCGGTTTTTGGCACGTACCTTGATGGCTTCCGGGACCAGCCGCGCCGCGTGAGACGATTGGGAAAAGACCGGTCATGCATAAGACTTTTTGGTCGGCTTTTCGCAGATATCGCTGCAGCGCGTCTGGTCCTCGGGGGTTGTCGACTTTTCGGCGTGGATGATGAAGAGTGTTTGGCGATCAAGAACAAATTTTCGCGGTTGGAGTTTTTATTTGCTGAGGTGGGTTTTGCGTGGGGCTGCTTGGTTATGTAAGCGAGACTTGCAGTGTGGTCGGTGCTGGCGACTGCGCACGTCCCAAGTCCCAAGTCGCGGGTCGCGGTTGGCGGCTCGCGCTTCCTCGCACCTTTCAGAGCCTTCCTCAGGTTCATCAAGCGCATTCTCAATGGGAGATCTGAGTGTGCGAAAGATACATGCAGCGAGCGCCGTCTCACATCTCGCCCAGTAAATCCGTCGAGCCATGCCCGTCAGTGAGCTCAGAGAAGCCCCACACCTGGCGGTCCTGCTGTGCCAGCCGCCAGCTACAGGCGTCAACGCCAGCCACCACATGCCGCACATATCGTGAGACAACGCTATCACATTTCCGTCCTCGTTCTTCTCATCTTCCAAGTCTCAACAGACTGCAGTCATATTCTGCTTCCGAATCTCATTCCCCAACAGCAAAAGCCTCCTTTCAGAGACGCTGGGCGGTTGGTTTAGTGGTAAAACGACCCCTTCGCATGGGGTAGATCCTGGGTTCGATTCCTAGACTGTCCAATCTTTTTGCTTCTCATCACGTATGAGTGCTCTGGGGTTTGGCTGGTTGATCTAGATCTATTTATTCCCCGGTTGGTGTTACTAATCATACGGTCTACGTCCCCGCCATGGCCTACTCCCCCACCGCGGCGTACGGAATCTAGTTACACAATCGGTCCTTCTGCAAGTGTCTCCATCCATCACGAAGTCCACATATGCGAATAGCTTTCCGGTGCTCGTAATGATGTCAACGTTTCCCCGCCGGTAGTTGTCCGGAGGCGAATACCAGGTCCCGCTAGCGTAGGGGTCCTGTGCTGCAGGTAGTTGGTCGTTCAAGCCCTTATCTACCCAAGTCCGATATTGCGTGCTCGATACATATGCCGATGATGTGCTCTTTGAATCTTCATCGCCCAGAAAAGGAAAACGGTCGTTGACGTCGGTATCCGACCCGGCACCGAAGAGGAGCCCACCCGAAAATCCCGGCCCGAGTTCTCCACCGTGCGGGTGAAACCTGCCAGGGAAAAGAAAAATTCCCGCTCGTCGTCATTCCCGCCATACCCCGGTCTCTTCGCCGGCGAAAGAGTCAGTCTGGTTGCCCTTTTGGTAAGGGTTATGGCGATTGCGTGATAGCCTGTGGGAAAAATTCCGTTGGCTTGAATCTTTTTGAATCGCAACGACCTCATCCCCACCACAGCTGTCTCGTCTTCATCAATCCAACCCCGGTAGCTATATCGAATAACTTTATCGAACAACTTTGTGTAATTTGATACCACGTGGGAGTTATCGGCAACCTTTGAGTCAAAATGGCCAGCACGGCTCGCTTCCGAGATGAAGAAGTCGGCGGAGCACGAGCCACATCCCCTCCGACCTCGCCGCCACCACCGTACTCCGACCCGGACCCGGACGCCGAGGACACAAACCCCGGGCCCCGCGAAGACCAGCCCCTGCTCCGCGACCCGGGCGCGGCGGTCTCCGACGGCGAGGCCTGGAAGCCCCCGCCCGGCTTCGGCTGGATCGAGCTGGCCATCATGGCCAACGTCTTCCTCTACGGCTTCGACGGCACCATCACGGCGGCCACCTACGCCGTAATCAGCTCCGAGTTCGGCGCCGCTAACACCGCCTCGTGGCTGACGACGTCGTACCTCGTCACGAGCACCGCTTTTCAGCCGCTGTACGGACGGTTCTCCGACATCTTCGGTCGGAGGATATGCTTCTTCGTCAGTAGCATCACTTTCGGGCTGGGATGCCTCGGGTGCGGGCTGGCGGGGGACGTCGTGTTGCTGAACTGCATGCGCGCGTTGACTGGTTTCGGTGGCGGCGGCTTGATGACCATGGGTGAGTCCGCTTGTTTCTTTCTTCTCTCTCTCTCTCTTTAACCCCCTTTCCCTAGTTAGGCATCGTGGAACTGACCGACCACCCCAGCCACCATCGTTAACTCCGACATGATCCCCTTCCGCAAGAGGGGCATGTACCAGGCCCTCCAGAACGGCATGTTCGGCTTCGGCGCCGTCGCGGGCGCCTCCTTCGGCGGCTCCATCGCCGACCACATCGGCTGGCGCTGGTGCTTCCTCCTGCAGGTCCCCGTCTCCGCCGCCGCCCTCTTCCTCGGCGCGCTCGTCATCAAGAACCCCGTAGGCGGCGGCTTCGGCATCGATACGACCGACCTGCGCGCCGTCTGGTCCCGCGTCGACGTCTCGGGCGCCCTGCTGCTCGTCGTCGCCATCTCCGTCCAGCTCGTCGGCCTGAGCCTCGGCGGCAACGAGCTCCCCTGGAGCAGTCCCTTGGTCATCGGCACGCTTGTTGGGAGCGTGGCGTTGCTGGCGCTGTTTCTGGTCGTGGAGGCTAGGACGAGGGCTATTCCTGTCATTCCTTTGAGGATGTTGAGGGGCAGGCTGCCTGTGCTTACGCAGATCTCGAACGTTTGTGCTGGACTTGCGGCGTATGCGGTAAGTCCACATCGACCAAAGTCATCTTGTCTGATATGCTAATTTTGCGCCAGTATTTGTTCATGCTCCCCCTATTCTTCCAGGTCGTCCTCCTCGACTCCGCAACCACAGCCGGCGCAAGACTGGCGATCCCCTCGCTCGCAACCCCGCTCGGAGGCCTGGCCGCCGGCATCGTCATGTCACGATGGGGCAAGCTCGTCTGGCTCGTCCGCACGGGCGCCTTCCTAATGCTGTTCGGCAACGCCCTCGTTACGGCGCTGCAGTTCGAAGACAGCAGGTGGAAGTACCTCGTCTACATCTTCCCCGCCAACCTCGGCCAGGGGATCATCTACCCGGCCATCTTGTTCACCACCTTGGCCTCGTTTGACCACGCCGGTGAGTAGAGCATACACAGATACCCTTCCTGCAGTTCTTTGGCTGACGAATGATTCCAGACCACGCCGTTTCTGCCTCGACAGTGTACCTCGTCCGCTCGCTGGGCACCGTCTGGGGCGTCGCCATCACCTCCGCCATCGTCCAGACGACTCTGAGCGTCAGGCTGCCTGAGGTCCTCGGTGACATCCCCAACAAAGATAAAGTATGTTTTCTCCAACTCCTCGCGTCTTGTTACTCTTGGAGTTACTGTTCAGGTGGCTGACCCAACAACCTGCAGCTCATCGGCGAGATTCGCCACTCCGTGACGACCCTCAAGACTCTCCCCGTGGAGGTGCGCCTGCCCGCCCGTCTCGTGTACTATGAGGGCATCCGGTACGCCTTCGCTGCTTCTACAGCGTTCGCCGGGATCGCTCTGGTCGCAGCGCTTTTCGCGAGTCCACGTGGCCTGCGTAGTACTCACAAATGAGTGAAGGCTCTATTTGGAAGAGCTGAGGACTGGTTGCTAAAGATCACATGAGATACTATGAGAGAAACGATGAATAGACAGCTACATGCATGAGTAAGTGCAGTACATGCAGCTTTATACGAAAAGGGAAGCATCAGACATCACCTAAGCGTCCCTAAAACTTGACAGCCTACGTGTTGAGACGAGAATCCCATTGCTGCCTCACGTGTACTACAAGCTTCTCATCCTTCCGAGGTAGCCCGCGTTCGTCGTCACCTCCCTCTAGCTTCTTGCCAACTCGATTGAAACCCGTGAGATGTTACTGCTTCTGTTCACCCGTAGTCTACAGCCCGTAGAGCGCAACATCCGCAATCGTATCAGGTCGACCTCCCAGCCAACGAAGCGTCGACGTCGTACGTCACCAGCCAGTCGCCGGCGGGCTCGTACTCGGGCAACTTGATCTCCGGGTTGCGCTTGTTGATCCCCTTCGCAAACAGCACCCTGGCGTAGACGGGGTCGAAGACGAACACAGTCTCGCCGGTCGCGGTGTTCTTGACCTCCGCCGTGGCCTCGATCTCGTCTATGGAGACGACCTCCTCCGGGGCCCCGACTGCCACCCTCTCAATTTGCTTCTTGATGTGGCCCGCGGTCTCCGGGTCCAGCCGGGTGTCGAGGAAGTAGAGCTGGTTTCGGCCCGCTGCTGCTACGTACGGGGTATCCGGCGCCACGATCTGGGGGCCGTTCCATGCGTCGACAAATTTTGGAACGTAGTTGCCGCGGTACTCTTCTTGGTATGTCGGCGAGCCCTCGCATGGTCGGAATGGATTAAGAGTCATGGCAATGAGAAGTCGACAGAGCATACGCGGGTTGCGATATGGGTACATCTTTATGGTGGATTGTCAAGAACAGTGAGTGGTTGAGATTCGGGCCTCCTCACTTTATAGTGTCCGGGACCCAAAGTCCCTTGGTTGGTTCGATGATTGGCCGCCAGCTTCTGTATCGGAAAGCGCGCTATGACCGAAACTGATAAGGATATGGAAAGAGCCAGTGGTGTGTCCTGATGGGTTCGGAGCGGTGACCAGACACGAGAGAGCGGATCAGGGGGTGCCATTTGTCAACCAACAACCAACTCAACTACGTATCGGATCGTGCGGCACAAGGAAGTACTGCGCAGCTTAAAAAGGCTAAGTTAATGCTGCATGTCAGTTCACCTTCCTCATTCGGCTATGCGTAAGGCGTGTTTTGGGACAGCTTCAGCACTTTCACACTGCAGTCTGGTCAATTGTGACGGTTCAAAAGGATGTGGTCGGATCGTGGGGAGTGACAAAGGAAATGGGATTTCAGACCCAGGAGAATGACCCACGGACTAGGGTTTTCAGGAGGCTACAGGAGAATACGAGAACAGGAGACTACGAGAGGGGTAAGGGTCATTTGGAGGGGAGAGTTGAGAGGGCTGATGAGGTCACTGTTGGATCGGGTACACTAGAAGTGCTAATCGCAACAAAATAAGATGGCAGCACGAGGAAACTGAGCGCTTCAAGGGAGCGATTGAATTTCTCGAGAAGATAATCAGGAGGTATTATTGAAAGAAAGATCAGAGTCTTCGCCACGTTGCCCTGAAAAGCTTCAAAACCAATTCCGAGACTCGTAGCGAGAGATGGTGCTGGAAATTGTTCCACTGGCTTCTTCAAGGAGAATCATAAGCTATTTAACTACTTGCATATGTTGAGGCACTTAGGAAGCTTGAATAAACAGAGCTATAACTACACCTGAGACTTGCTGACGCATCAATCCTGAAAGGGCACCTTCAAAGCCAGAAACACACGGCAGCGCAGTCACTGAGAAATTGTTGCGCCCTAAGCAGCTCAGAGACTTATTCCATTCGATTGCCTTCTCCGAAATGCGACGGTCATATAACTGGTACATGTAGAGAAGACCCTTTGCAGATTATGCATCACAATTTCTTGCAAAAAAAAGGGGTCAGCGCCGCAATTCAGGCTGACAGACGGCATTGAATGAGGATATAAATCGGCTATCGGAGGCCTTCTGCAAGAGCTTTTGGAAGGAGTATTCAAGTTTACATAACCTTGAGACTAACGAACTATCGCGATTGCACAAAAAAACTAAAACGAATCTGCACTCTAAGTCTTGCGACATTGAAATTTGAAGCCAACCGATACATTCTCCCTTAGGCACGCGTACGATGGCCAAAACAATTTGGTTCGCGGCTCATACCGGCTTCTTGCTCACTCAGCTCGCTATGCTGGTCATTAGTATAGCAGCTATTTCCCAAGGAGGACGTATGCACGATTGGGCCTCCTTCAGTGTGGTGAGTCCAAAGTTTCTTCCATGATGGCTATGCCTCCCCTTGACATCCTTCTCTAAACTTGTTACACACCAAAAGACTGACGATCATTTTCGCAGAGCGCATTCGCGATCTTCTACAATTTCGCCTACAATCTCGCCGGCTCCAACAGCGCACAGAGACTCCAACGGCACCCCGCCCCGGAGACGGTCAGAAGCCGTGCGAATTCGCGCCGCCAAGTCCTCATCGTTACCGCGTTGTTTGCGCTTATTATCTGGGCTGACATTCTGCGGCGCGGAAGCTGCGTTTGCGACCCTGTTCATCCATAATGAGAATGACAAAACTACGGCTGACCCTGTCGCTTACGCTGGTGCTCCTGTAGCTGTGTACGCTATGATCATCCTTTCCCTTGATATGTTGGGTGCTAGCTAACCAGCTGCGTAGATTCCTGGCGCTTCTTCCTACGGTAGATATTTGGAAGACTTTAAAAGGTCTGCCGGAAGTTTATTCTGCTCAGGCGAGCGACCAGCACCAATTTGAATATTATCGTTGTTGTTGGTTGTTGTTGTTATTGTGGTCGTCCTGATTCCTGTTGATGAATGTGGAACGGAAAAGATTGACGGAGGTGAAGAGACTGGCCTGAGAGTGTTGTCGGAGGGCGACGGAATGACTTTTTCCAACACAAATCGTCCTTTCTCATAAAGTTTTTACAACATGTCGACTCTGCTAAAGTCCCGTTTTCTGCCGGAACTCACTCAAAAACAATGACGTTCTTCCCCTCACTCTTCCCACCGAGATATTCTTGCCGCATCTCCTCAGCTTGCTCCGGTCTCCAGGTCTTCATCCTCACCTTAATATCGTGCTTGGCAACCAGCGCGACAAGCTCCTCAGTTTCTTTCTTATCGGCAACCAGAGAGCCCACTAGCTTGATGTCACGATATATGACGTTGGCGTACGACATGGTGATTCCCTTCTCAGGCTGACCGAGAAGCACAAGAGTCCCATGCTTCCTGGTGATGGCCGCCGCAAAGTCAAAAGCAGGAGGGGCGTCTGTGGCGAGTATCGCAGCTTCAACACCCGGGTACGCCCCTTGAACCACCTCCGTAATCTTCTGCACGGCCGTTTCCGGTGGTCCGGTTGCAAGGACGCCCAGATCAGGCTTTAGGTCGTAAGATGAGACCAAATCAAGAGCGCTTTGCTTTACATCGACGGCCACAACTTTGTAACCCTGTGAAGATCCAGATCAGCCGAGCACGCCGCATTCGAATCAGAGCAGAGTACTCACCATTGCCTTTCCCACTTGAGTTCCAATATGACCCAGGCCACCGATGCCCACCATGGCGATGGATCCGCCAGGTTTTACCTCCGCTCGCTTGATTGCACCATAGATGCTGATGCCGGCGCACATGAGGCACGCCGCGGTTGGGAAGTCAAGAGAGTCTGGCAACTTCACAGCGAAGCGAGAGTCCCTATTCCGTTGTTCTCAGTAAGGTTTCGGACAGGAGGAAAATGCCGCTGTGCATACTCACGCGACCATATACTCAGCCCATGCCCCATTTGTAGTCAAGCCCTTCATGAGAAAGTCGTCGCAGTAAACAGCTTTTCCAGCCTTGCAGTCCGGGCAAACCCCTGGATTTTCGTCAGATAACCAACGGCAACCAAATTCGAAGGCAGCTGTCGTCCTTACCACATGCGTTTTCGAAATTGATGCAGCCCACCCGATCGCCGTTCTTGAACTCCGTAACATCAGAGCCCACGCCAACGACGATGCCGGCCGGCTCGTGGGATCCGATGAAGGGCAGCTTTGAATTGAAGGCATTCTCGTAGGCCATGCAGTCCGTGTGGCAGAAGCCGCCTGCCTTGATCTTGACCAAGATCTGGTATGGCTTTGGTGTTGGGACGTCCACCTCGGAGAGTCCGTAAGGAGCGTTAAACTCCTTGATTTGGATTGCCTTCATCCGTTTTGGGAGGGTTTCGGCCGCCATGGTGACTCTTCTGGACGTGCCTCGATTTAGTAGCTTGCTTCCCGAAGTAATTGCGAGCTGTGGTCGTCGACAGGTCTTTCGTCTTCCGTAAACCCCGCTTCTGTCCGGGGTTGGTCCGTGAAGAGGGGGTAGTAGTTTGTTGATTTGTAAGCCTGTTGTTGGAACACTTTCATACTTGATGTCATTGCTCTTTCCTCATCCTCCTGTCTCTGTGCCGGCAAAGCTAAAACATTGCGCCCATGCTTTAGGTAGTTGAGTAGGCCTACAACGTCAGGCGGAGACAACCCGAAGTAGTTATCGGTCGCCGTCGCTGTCGTCCGTCATCGTCGCTACTGCCCGTCATAATTGTACGTGCTTGTGGGAGACGGGATATTCAGCTTAGGGGTGCGAAACCATAGTTCCCAATAAGAACCCTCAACTCGACACGCTGCCAGTTGGCTGCGTAGTGCAAACTTGATAGTGTTGATGCTCAGGTACCAAATGCCGCAGGCGGACTCCAGGCCGGGCCGGTGCCGGAAACGGTCATCCGGTCTAAGTGGGGCATCTGGCCGGGCTTCGTGTTACCACGCCCTGTGGGTGACAACTCGAACCCGTGTCATCAACGTTGAAGTGACCTCATAATTGCAAGAAACAGTCATCTTCTTTTTAAAACAGAGGGGAGATTCAGTCTTATTGTCTTTCCAGGCCAGAATACATTATCGGTATCATACACTCACACTTGACAGCGAATCAACCCCGCACCTCGCCAAGAGCCCATCCACAAGAACAACAAACCCCAGCCGATATCATATCCCCCCAAAGTCTGCAACATCATCATCTCTTCAGATTCAAACAAAATGGCCAGTCTCAAAGACTTCAAAGTCCTCACATTCGACGTCTACGGCACCCTAATCGACTGGGAAGGCGGCATGCTCTCCGCCCTCCAGCCCCTCCTCGAGGCCAACAACCGCACGGATTTCACCCGCAAGCACCTACTAGAGGTGTACCACGAGCTGGAGGCCGCGCAGCAGAAAATCACCCCAGACCTGCCGTACTCGCAGCTCCTCGCCACGATCCACCCGCAAATCGCCACCAAGCTCGGCCTCGCGGCGCCCACGACCGAAGCGTCCAAGGCCTTCGGCGACTCCGTCGGCCGCTGGCCCGCGTTCCCCGACACCGTGGACGCGCTGCGCCGCTTGGGAAAGCACTACAAGCTCGTCGTTCTGTCCAACGTCGACCGCGAGTCCTTCGCGGGGACGAATTCCGGCCCGCTTGAGGGTGTCAAGTTTGACTTGATTGTTACCGCGCAGGACGTTGGGTCGTACAAGCCCGACCAGAAGAACTTCCAGTGCATGCTGCGCAAGGTACAGGAGGAGTTTGGTGTGGAGAAGGACGGTGTGCTGCAGACGGCGCAGAGCCAGTTCCACGACCACCACCCCGCGAAGGAGGCCGGGATCAAGTCGTGCTGGATCGTGAGGCCTGGTGCTGTGATGGGGAATAGGGAGCGTGAGGTTTATGACTGGAAGTTTGATACGCTGAGGCTGATGGCGGATGCGCTGGAGAAGGAGTTGGCGTGAGCAGATATTATTTGTGTTTGCCCGAGCCAGAAGTTATGATTTATTAATAGAAGAGTCATGCCCGTTCATTAGTTCCCATGCCACGATCAGACAATAAAATCGGGATAATTTGGCTCCTTTTCGTGTCAATAGTAACATTTAGAGACATCCGCAAGGGGGCTCTTGTTACACGCTTCTCATCTCACATCCCCTCTAGCTATATTAACTCATGGCTGTCCATCCTCGTCGCTGTCGTCTTTCATCGTCCTTGTCGCTCGTCACTGTCACTTTCGTCTGTCACCGTCGCTGCTGTCCGTCCTCGTCGTTTCTATCCGCCGTCGTCGTAGTTCCCCGCCGAGCCCGATCCCGGAGGCCGGCCCGGCCGAGACCGGGGACGCCAAGCCGAACGCTCCACCGGGCGCGATAAGCGTCGAAGCGTGGGGAATGTGGGGGAACGTTAACACTCTAGTCCCCCAAAACATCTCAGTCGCGATGTGATCTCAGGTCTGTATTGAGGAGTGAGTTCTTCGTGCTTGGTTGAAGAAGTAACTCGAGGCAATATTCCCATTCACAAGCCACCGTAAACGCAATATCCAGCCATGGCGTCAACACTCCTCGAGGGCTTCCCAACCAAAGCCCCAGCCAAACCGTCTACCAAACTGCGCTTCGCCGATGTGAGCATCTCGCTCAACCTCTCGAACCAATATAAACGTCCCCAATCACTAACGAGTCCCAACAGGTAGCGGTAACAGCAACAGCAAAAGACTTCGCAGGAATCTACCGCGGCAAACAATACCACCCGCCAGACCTCCCCGCGGTCCTCTCTCGCGCCCAAGCAGCAGGCGTCGAAAAAGTAATGCTAACAGGAATGTCCCTCTCGGACGCGTCCACCAGCCTCGCCGTCGCGGCTTCGCAACCTGCGGGTTCCTGCTTCGTCACGATCGGGATCCATCCCTACCACGCCGCTGAGCCGGACTCCGATCCAGAGGGCGAGGACGCGCACTTTGCCCGTCTCGCCAGCTTGATCCGAGACGCCCTGGGAAAGGAAGAGTCGTTGTTGGCGGCGTACGGCGAGCTGGGGCTCGATTACGATCGTCTGGTTCACGCTTCGAAGGAGGCGCAGGTTAGGACGTTCAAGAGGCAGCTGGACCTTTTTGTGGAGGAGAAGTTTGATCTGCCTTTGTTTCTGCACTGCCGCGCTGCATTTGACGACTTCGTCGAGATTATCCGGCCCTACCTCCCCTCGCTGCCTCGCGGGGGGCTGGTGCACTCCTTCGTCGGAACCACCGCGCAAATGCTGGAGCTAGTCAGTATGGGATTAGACGTCAGCGTCAATGGGTTCAGCTTCCAGGACCGGGAGAGCTTGGATATGGTTCGAGAAATCCCGCTGGAGAAGCTGCAGATCGAGACGGACGCACCGTGGGGGGATATTCCCGCCAACTCCGAGGTGGCGAAGCGGTACCTGGTGAATGCACCGCTGTTGCCGCCGACCAAGAGGAGAGACAAGTTTGAGATGGGGATGATGGTCAAAGGAAGGAACGAGAGCTGCTCGATGGAGAGGGTTGCGTTTGTGGTTGCGGGCGTGAAGGGGATTGCGGTTGAGGAGGTGGCTGATGCGGCTTGGAGGAATAGTATTGAGATGTTTGGGTTGGGGGAGAGGTGATGGACACATAACAAGAATTGGTTGCTTCGTAGAGAGAAAGAGATCAATTTGTTTGAAGTCTAAACTAGCCCCAAACGTACGCACTACTGCCCGCAGACTTCTCTCCAACACCTGTCCATCTCTCACAAACACTGATAATACCAAGGCGGCGAGACGGCTGAGCAGCTCGACCCCGCCGCGCACTTCGTCGCGCCGCTGTACCCCGACCCGCCGCACTGTCCGTACTTGGTTTGCGTCGGCTCGGGAGCAGGCGGCTGGGTCGTGGATCTCGAAGTTGACGAGCTCGTCCTGCTGGTCGTGGACGTCGACGTAGGCGACGGGGGCACCCATTGCGTCACCGTCTCGATGACGGTATCGATGTCCGTCACGGTCACGACCGTCGACGTCCAGCTCGTCACGATGACCGTCACGATGGAGGTGCGGGCAGAGGTGGACACAGGTGGTTGTGTGATGGTGGCGGTCTGGGTTACGTAGCTTGTGATGGTTGACGTAGTCCGGATTGAAGTTGCTGCAGAGTTACTTAACTAAGGATCTTCAAATGTGGGGGGAAGAACGTACAGCTTGAAGTCAAGGGTCGAGAAGTGGAAGTCGAGATGGTACTAGTCCGAGACGCCGCGGCGCTCGAGAACAGGCTGGCAAGCACCGTGTACGCTGGCTTCTTCTGCAGGTTGCTGTTCCAGAGACAAGCATCGCCCTGACCGGGAAACGTCTGCGGAACCCACGAGTACTACATCTCATTAGCATTCTCTCAACTACGCCATCTGGGTTTCTAAGCCCTCACCTGATCCGCAAAGTCCCAAACGGTGATCCCAACACACTTGGGCGTATCAAGACATGCCTGCGCCACCGTCTGGTAGTCTCTGCTCTGCTGTTGCCGATCCGCGTCAGAAGCCGGCAGCCGGGGATGTCTGATATCCAGCTCCGTGTAAGCAACCTCATCCACAAGCGCCGCGAAGCCGTTCAGCACCGTCTTCAAGTTAGCCAGGCTCGGTGTCTGGCCGACGATGAAGTGCGCCTGCAAGCCCACGCCGTCGATCCTGGCTCCCGCGCTCTTCAGGTTGCGTACGATGTTGAGCGCCTCATTGTATTTGGCGCCTGGGTTCTCGATGTTGTAGTCGTTATAGTACAGCTTAACAGCCGGGTCCGCCGCGGCCGCGGCTTGGAAGGCGATGGTCAAAAAGTCCTTGCCGAGGGCCCGATACATCGGGCTGCTGCGGTACGCGCCGCTATCTTCGAGTGCCTCGTTCACCACGTCCCAGGCGTAGCACTGGCCCTTGTAATGGCCCGCCACGTTCTGGATGTGGGTTTGGATGACGCGGGTCATGGCGTCTCGGCCGTTAATGTTGTTGACTACATGTCGTATTAGCGACTGTCTTGTATGAATGATCGTCGGGTGAAGTACCCCAGCTGGGAAGCTGGCTGTGCCAGACAAGCGCGTGACAGCGCAGTATCTGGCCGGCCTGACGCGCCCGGTTGGTGACGGCATCGCCGTTGGCATAGCTGAACTGGCCCTGCGATCGTTCCGTCGAGTCCCACTTCTGTCCATTTGCGGGCGTGACCTGACCGAACTCGTTCTTGTCCGTGGCGATGTTCATGTAGGCCTGGTTGTTGAGCCCCGGGTTGTCGACTGCAGTGCCGAAATACTTGAAGCCCGCAGCGACGGCAAGCTGGTTCAGTTGCGCTGCAGCTGGGCTGCAAGCCGCAAGAGCGACCGCCAGAACGCGACAAGGATGCATCAGAGGAGCTGTTGCAGAATGTCGAGAAGAAGAGAAGACCACTTGCCGTCGAGACCAGGAGCCCGCACGCTATCAAAAGTCGCGACGCTTTTGAAGGGGTTGGACTTGTCGAATAAGTAGATGCTCGAGAATGACACCGCACCTCATGGCATCTTAGGCAGAACAAGATGCATTGCGACAGTGTTGGCAAGTTAATATGGAAGAAGAGCGAGAACATGAGCACTCCAAAGTCACTGAACACATTCTGGTCCAGAGCTTGAGCTGCGCTTCCCATTTTGGCATTGGTTGTGGGAGGAACCGTGGTTTGGCTTCATTCTACTGCGATGGGACAGCCAAAACACCAGCCAAAGTGTCTCTGAGCCACACCTTTCTCATTAAAAAGCTAGATTAGGAAGCGGAGGTGCGGATGAAAGCATCGTGAAAACCCAAAAGAGGACGGTCATTTGAAAGTGTAGTAGGCTGGAATCTGAACCCTCGCGAATAAAAGCCCACGGTTATCGACAGGAAGGTGTGAATACTGTGGTTCGGCATGCAGAATGGCCGGCCAAGTGGTTTAGCCTGAATTGAGCCTCATTGCCGGTCGGCTGTTGGGCAATACGGCTCAATAGGACAACTGCATGATGCGTCGTTATGTACAGTTTGAAGGCTTCCGAGGACCCAATGTCTGCCCATTTGGAACTGAGAGACATTTGGCCGTTGAGTCTCTACGTGATTACTCTCATCACTTGGATGGAGATGTATCCTTGGTGGCTGGCTCGGGAGCGGTAGTGCCGTGACAATTGGATAAAATCCAATCAGAGCGAGATGCAGATGAGAGAGAGCCAGCCCAATTGGCTAAAGGGTTATGGTCGAACCATAGCCAGATGCAACCTTGGTGTGGATGTTGCGAGTTAGCCCAGTATCGGAAACATGAGGCGTTCCGAGTACAAGTCCTCCATGATCGACTTCAACAACAAGTCTTGGGACGCTGGGAGATTCGCAGTCATATGACACGCAAGAGCTTAGGACCAATCACCGTGAAACTGAGGCACGCCTCGCACTTCAACTTAGCTGTAGGAACACAGGGGCTTCGAGAGGCTTGTATGAGCCAAGTCGCCCCTCGAGGCCTTGCTAGCGACGACATTGTGATGATTCAGTGACGATAATCGAAGTAGCGAATGTTCACGATTCCACACCCCTCCTCGTCCCTGTCCGCTGTCGTCGTATTGATTTAACGAGGGATGGGATACTCGACCTGGGGGTGTAGAATAAGAGTCCCCTTGAAGTCGCGGCGGACCGCGTGCATGTGACAACTAGAGAGAAAGCAAAAGAAAGCCTTGAATAGTTAATGGTAGTGGAAGGCCGCGCGGGCATTCAGTCCTGAGCGAGATGCCCGGCAGCAGACGACACGGCGCCGCATCGGTGGGTGTGCTTATCGTACGATCAACTGGGGGTCGAACGGCGCAGCCTTGATCGGCCACTCGATGCTGGCTGAACGCCGCCAAAGACTGCGCTTGCAGGCCTGGCAAGAGCCTGGCCAGCACGCACAGAAGATCAACATCTCTCGGTTGGTTGAGCGTGCCAGACTCGAGTTCCGCCTCGTTTACTGCATCCAGGACGAGTGTAGTAGACACGACCCCATATTGCTCTGCCGCGAAGAGTGGCCATTCGGAAGACAAGGTCGGGAGGCAAAGAGCTAGTGCACGAAAGGATGGAGGGTTCGATCGTGTTGAAGGGTTGCTTGGCAGGCTCTCGATTACTCTTCATCGGCACTTGTCATGGATGGCACGCGGAGCGGACTGTGTCGATCGCCGCAGCCCTGAGGCCCAGCAATCCGGGACCAACAGCAAAAAGATGAAGGGTCCAGGGCTCCTCGGAACTGCTGAAGAATCCGACAATCCTTGAAATATAACCTCGCCAACAGAGCTGAATGGTGGCCTTTCCCCTTCCCCGCATGTTCGCCTCGAAGTCCAGGCAGGTGATCGACGGGATCGGCGCACTCGGCCGCCAGTGACGGGCAGCGCCTTACCTTACCCACCAGGTCCATCCTTGAAAGGCGTTCGAGCGCAGAATGACAAGAAGCCACGAGGGGAGAAAAAAGTCTCGTATCACCTAGCAGGGCTGAGAACGGAACGACGATGGGGGAGAGAGCGCGGACCTGCAGCAAATGCAGCGGGGTGCCGTCATTGGATCTCGCAGCGGAATGATCCATAGTCGAGAACTGACGAATTGTATGCGCTCGGCGGTTCATTCGATGGCTGGTTTGATGGCAGAGACGATAGGAAATCACCGACCTCAATTTCGTGGTGGTGCTGACCGGAGAGTCCAGAGGCCAGTCGTGATTCGTGGTTGGGGGTGGCGGGATCAGTTTCTGTGGGCGTGAGGCGAGCCGTCATGGGGGGAGACGCCGTCCGCCTCACTTTCCTGCCTATCACTCCTGCAGGCTCACCCACCACCCCACCGACCTCTTGAGGTGCAACACACACTCCCAGATGGATGGTTCCTCCCACTCGCAGGGAGCGTCGAGACATTGAAGGTATGTGGCGGCGTGGTGTGTACGTCCTCTTATGCAGGTGTAGGAGAGGCAGGTTCTGACGACTGAGGAGCCGGAGCGGTGAGGACGCCTACTGCTGGGCCAGAAAGGCCCCGGCGAGACAAGCAAAGTGCGCTTCTTTGTCTTTCCTTGGTGCAATGAAATGCCTTGGACACTCGTAATCACCACTTGAATGCCGCGCACGAGGGTTGGCACGCCCAGATGGCCGCATGGCTGGCGAGGATAAATACCTTGTTCGTCCTCCTGATCGCCATCGCCCAAGAAACAGCTTGCGCCATCGTGTCCACTCCCGGGTCTCCGGACAGACAGATCATTTCCCACATGCCCAAAAACAAGCAACTTGCCCGCCTTTGTCGCCAGAGATGAACAGATACTGGATTCCCCGGTTGGACATCCACAAGAAGATCATCACCCAGGAGCTTCCCTACTACCTGGGTCCCGATGCCACGGTCAGACCGTACACAAACGAGGTGTGAACATCTCAGCCAAGGTGTCCGGGACGCCTCTCACAGCATCAACAGGGAGAAGATGGGTTTCTCATCACCACCCCAGGCCCTTGCCTGACAGACGTGAGCCATGCCTCTGTGTTTTCGAGTTTCGTTCCACGGGGTCTGGGCAAATCGCTAACCGCATTCGTGTTCGGTAGGAGCAAATCGACGATATCTGCAGAAAGTCCAAAGAAATGTGGGAGCGACAGGCCGCCATCAGGGCACAGGAAGCCGATAAGCCCCTCAAGAGACCGCTGCATCAGCCCGTGGTAATATCCCGAGGGTCGGACGACTCGTCGCGAAGGCGACACGAAGCACACCGGAGCCACGAGCGGCATCGTCGTTACGATGATAGGCGACGCGACTGAAGTCTGGCGGTTCGGTGGAGCCGAGCGAAGTGATCGAGATCTCAGATTGGGCCAGATTTTTGGATCTAGGCGCACAAGCACCAAGAGGTGTTGCAGGCGGCCGGGTGAGCCCTTTCGTGCATGACGGCAAGAATTTGTGGGATCCGATGATTCGAGGCGTTCCATGCAAAGAAGAAGCTCTCGCTGCGGGTGAGGGGAAAGCTGATGTTGTGTGGCCTGGTGGCCGCAGCGGACGGTGGATCCAACCCGGACACTCGTTGTTTTTGACTGGTCGGGAGGCAGGTGAACGAAGCAGCATAAACCAAAGCCGGTCTGATTGGGACGGGACGGACGTGGCTATGTGTCCCAGACCTCGTCCAGCAACAGTCTGCCATCTGGCAGTTTGGGGGTCCAATAGCAGTGGCCAGAATCTCCGTCGTCGTCTGCCCATTGCTCTCAACAGGTATGTGTATGCGGAAACCGATGCAAGGAGGCGCGTAGCAGAGTGTGCAGGGCCAGCGGATGCGACCAGCGACTAGCTTTTTTCCATCCTGTACAGATACCCAATAGCCATACATTCTGCAGTCCCCGAATAGACTTGGTGCATACCATCCGACACAAATTGTTGTCCCAGAGCAGCGGCAGCACACGTGTTTTGCCCGAAGCTGTCGATGCGACGACAAGGGTGCGGTTCAACCCGAAGACATGCGGAAGTCGACAGTGCACTCGGTCCGTGACTGGTCTCGAATGCCCAAGACCGAATCCATCATCACCCGGAGGGTAGCCCGGCTTATCGGCCAACGGTGGTTCGTGGTGCTGATAGACCAATCGGCGATATCAGACTGGACCAGGTGAGAACAACCTGTGCGTGACACGTCTGCCCATGGGCAGCATGGGCGTGGGCAGGAACAAGTTGACTCGTGTGCTGGTCAGGTGGTGTGCTTCGCCTCATCGGAGCAGCAAAAGTGCATTCGTCTGTCGTTCCGTCAGGGTTTCGTCAACGACGCTTCGTATCGTTGAAGATTGAGGGGCCCGGCAGACCACAGCATCAGCGCCTGGATGGCCACCTCCTGCGGCTCGCGGCTCGTCCCTTTGGCCCGCGTTCCCGAAGGCGGAAGCGTGGTGTACCCAACCACGTTCACCCACTCGCCGACCCGGGTTTGGTCTGACTTGAGGGTTCCGAGGAGGAGCTGAACATCGACCAATGCACTGACATTCGATCCGTCAGGGAAGCTGTGACCCAGAGTAAGCATTGCCGAGTGCGTCGAGTAAGACGTGACACTGAACCAATGTCAGCATACTGAATCACGGGAAGATGTGTAAAGAGAGCATATCGAAGCTGGAAATGGGTGTTGAGGTGCGGAGATAGAGAGGGAGGGAGAGAGAGAATCTCACCATCCCAAGAAGCGCACTTTTTGGCCCGTGGGCTTGGACGGCAGGTCTGACAGGAGACAGAGTTGAGAGGGTAGTGGACCTCTGGACATGGTTGATGGGTTGTAAGTCTCTCTCGTAAGCTTTTCTTCAGCATAAGCGAGACTAATTTATCAGGGTTTCCATGAAAAGAAACGAGCTCGAAGATAGGGGCCAAGAAATGAAGCTGACAGAGGTAGAAAGAGTAACAGAGCAGGTAACACTGCGTCCTGATGGACGGTTCGAGATCGAGTACCTTCCTCGAGCACGGAAGACTAGCACCGATGATTAGATAATCGACGGAGATAACGATAATCGGATGGTCAATGCTCTATCACGTGATACATGGTCATCTGACTGGCCCAACCGCGGCCGAACCGAGGAATCAGGCGGGCATGTCGCTGGGCACAGGCACACCGTCATCGCCCACCCACTAACCAGCATCGCTAAGCCAGTCGGAAGCTGCCTACGCCTGCCTGACCATATCTCTCAGCCTTCCAAGTTCTGCCTACCGACTCAGCGACATCACGACCCGGTGGACGCGAGTGTCTCGTCGCACGATCCAGATCCTCGAAATCCGGTTAAACACCACTCCTATCACGCCTTATCAGAACCGCGGTTCGTTGACGACGCCTGACGACGCCGACTTACGCCCGCCACCTACCTTGGTGTCCACTTGCGTCCCGTTTCGGTACCCCGCCATCAAACTTCAGCCGACTGCCACGCAACCCGATATTACGGCTGCCTTCGATCGACAGCTGCCTGCGCGCAAAACATCCCAAAAAAGCAAACTCGTATCCCCTCGAGCGACACCATCCCGATCCTCGAAACTCGCACCCGATCAGCAAATATCATCATGTCCGGCGTTTGGGGCTGGTTTGGCGGCGGCGCCGGCGGCGGGGCCAAGAAGAAGAATGAGGCTAAGGACGCGATCCTCGGGCTTCGAGTCCAGCTCGACATGCTGCAAAAGAGGGAGAAGCACATCCAAACGCTGATGGACGAGCAAGATGCCATCGCGAGGAAGAACGTCACAACCAACAAGAATGGTGCGTAAATCTGAGCGATATACATATCGTGGAATGTCATGGAAGCGGTTGGGTAGATGAAGGTCCATGACGTGCTAACGAGGTTTGTTCCGAACAGCCGCAAAGGCCGCGCTGCGCCGCAAGAAGGGCCACGAGCACAGCATGGAGCAGACCATCTCGCAAATCACGACGATCGAGTCCCAGATCAACGCCATCGAGTCGGCAAATATCAACCACGAGACGCTGCTGGCGATGGAGAAGGCCAGCAAGGCCATGAAGGGCATCCACGGCAAGCTCACCGTCGAGAAGGTGGACCAGACCATGTACGTAAAAAGCAAAGCTTGCCGTCGAAATGCTAGTCTGCCAGGTACTGACGATGCGAAAACAGGGAGGATCTCAGGGAACAAAACGCACTCAGCGAGGAAATCGTCAACGCCATCTCGACGGGCCAGTCGGACAACATCATCGACGAGGACTTGGAGGACGAGCTGGAGCAGATGCAGCAGGAGGCACTGGACGAGCAGATGATCGGCACCGGTTCCGTGCCCGTGTCGGATGTCGTCCACCGCATGCCCGCGGTGTCGAACGGACCAAGTAAGGAGCCTATCTTTTGTGTGCCGAGTGCAGTTCGAGAAGCTGACAAGGGCGTCGCAGTCAAAGGAAAGGAGACCGCCGTGGAGGACGACGAGGAAGCAGAGCTCCGCAAGCTGCAGGCAGAGATGGCCATGTAAGGGGCCCAAGACGTCAGGCGATCCTGCGCGGTTGGGTGAGAGCGGTGGCATAGCATTCCAGGTCTGGGACGGGGCTCTCGGAGGCACGCATGGGACCAGAGCTCGCAAGAGAGGGCGGACAAGCACGAAGCCAGCGATTGCCTCCCGGCGAAGTGGGTGCTGCACGACATATGCCGTAGCTCGCGGCAGACGGGGCACGTGGGCATTTCCGTACGCCTGTTACAAGCGTGTACGGCAACGACGACGGCAACGATGACGACCACGACTCCTACTCCTCTGGAGCGGCCATGGTTCACACGATCTCATCTACCTAGCCAGTTCCCTCCTTTCCTCAGACCTGTCTACTGGCGTTGGCGTTTTGGGGTACGAAGGTGCCTTTTGATGGGAATCTCGCGGTTGTGGAGGCTGATGGGAGTTTGACATACAAGCTTTGTTTCTGCGTTGGAGGGTGATTTTACATTTTACAATGCACGTCTACGTCTACGTCCAAGTCTCCATAGAACACATATTGACCGTTGTTGAGAAGCTAAGACGCGCCGTCAGAAGCACCCTACTGTATCGACAAGTGAGTTGCGGTGATTTTACTGGCGAGCCTCTCGGAAACATCACAAATGCCCCGAGCGCAGCTCGGCACTGCCTTGGCTCATGCGGCGGCAAATGCAGCCGCAAATGCAGCCGCGGCGCCTGGTCCGGCGAGAAGCGGCGGGCGAGAGACATCGCGGCCGGCCCACCCTTCTTCGCTGGCTCAGTTCGGTCTCCACATGACCGGGACCGGGACAGAAGCCATCGCTCACGTGTCTCTCGGCACACCGCTAGTCTCCAGGAGCGACCGATCGCGACGGGAGGCGGTCGACGCCATGATCAGTTATGGCGGCCGCGGCCTCTGTAGCTCTGTAGTGGATAGTCAACCTAGAGGAACGGTATGTTCTGGGTGTATCCCATCCCGTTTGAGGGGCGAGGGGATCGTGGTGACAGTTGTTCGAGCTCGTCGATGTCATCGGAGTTGAATCCGGGTTCTTTTTGTCTCTCGATTGATGGCGATGGCTCGATCGCCAGGGGCAGAGGGGGGAAACAAAATGAGGCTTTCAAGGCCTGTTAATGCAAAATTATCTGGAGCATCCGGAGATGCTGCGAGGCGGAGTGGTGGATTGCGATGGAGATGGAGATGGTTGACGGTGGTTGGCAGTGGTGATTGGGAACAACGCAGGACCTGAACGCATGCCGGAGCCAGCGGGCGATGGGAGATGAGCACAAAGTACTTTGCGAGTGATGTGTGAAGACTCTTGGTGGTAACGGGGATACCGATACTTGCGCCTTATCAGAGACCCACTTGAAGTACTTATCACAGCACCTTAAGGGTGCTCCTGCCTGGGACAGGCTCGCTGTAAGAGCGCCCTGGACTAGAGATTCTTGCCCTATAGCGGGTGTATTACAGGTGCCCAGTGTGTTGTCTGCCCAACAGTGCCCAGCGCCAGGCCAAAAGTACACGGGCACCTAGGTAGGTAGGCAAGACAGATTCCAGCCCAACGGCGCCCTGAAGTTACAACGGCCTTCCCAGCCCGCTAGCGGTGACGTGACAGCAAGAGCGTCCCAAAGGCCTCCTTCCTTCCAGAACAATGAAACCAAACCATCCGTCTCCCTGCAAGTCACCAACTCAATTTTTATTCTTCCCTGGAAACATCCATGGATAGCTACTCTTTCGCGAGCCTGTCCAGGTAAACAACACATACGACAACCCTCTCGCGATCGGACGAGACCACGGCTGTACACGGCATCGGCCAGCCTCCGCTCTCGCTCGTGCTTGCTTCCCGGCAAGTCCTGTTCGATTACCAGCTTCGGCCATCGCGATGGCCTCAACTCGTGTAAGCCTCGTGTGGCCCTGTCGGCCCAACCATCCGACTCGACAGCTGCCAGCTAGACGACATTTCGCCGAGTCAGGTCGAGACCATCCATGTCGTTTGCCGTGGCTATCGGGGCCCAACCCAGCCTCCCCAAGAACCAAGACCAACCTCCAGCAGCAGGGTGTCGGACCAAATCGGGTCCTCGCAGGGCATCAAGAGCACCAATGGCATCGACCACGCGCTGTACAGACTGCTAGAATCTGAGAGATGAGGGGATCAGACTGGGCTACTGCAGCTCTTCCTCAACGCCGTCCTCGGGAGGAGCCATTTGTGCCTCAGCCATCCATCCATCATGATCATCCGGCACCAGCCTCCGTTACCGTTACCCGCTAGCCTCACACAGTCTGCAGCTACATCTGACTCTCACCACCGAACGGTCCAGTCCACGTCCATCTTCGCTCGCCAGATGCATGATTTTCAAGGAGGCTTACTGAGTCTGGCAGCTGGCGTGGTCACGGAGGGCTTCGATGCCCTCCCCCATTCCACTCAACCACAGCATCTCAACTCCACGCCCCAGAACGACCTGTGGCCTCCGTACTGATGCAAGTTCTTGCAGTGTATCCGTACACTAAATACCTCCGTCTACAAACCGCTACAAACCGCCGACGCCCAACCCCACCAACTGCGACTGTCGGTGCCACTGTCACCGTCACTGCAGTCACATCCGCCCCTCCCGCCAGCCCGCGGTCCGGACTCTGCTGCATGGATCTTCACAGGCGAGCCTCAACCAGGCGAGCCACGTTGCACGTCGCTGACCGGGGGTTTAATGGCCGATGAGAAACAAACCGCGCTCGATTACGGATACGTCTCCCTGTCTCGCCTCGAAATACCCACCAGCACTATGTACATCGCCCACCGCCGCGTCCTGCCTCTGGAACAATGAATGGAAACTATTCTCCTGCCTCGGTCACTCGCTCACTCACGCACAGCATCTCAACGTGCCCGTCTGGCTGCATCTAGCCAGCCCGCGGGCCTTTTCCCACCGACCGCCCTCCATCTTCATCCTCTCCACCAACGGACGGACGACATGACGGCGGTTGGGCTTGGAGGGCCCCCTTGTGATTCCAGGAACCACTCTTCCGTCGGCAATCGTTTCCTTGTGTCTTGACAGGCACCATGTCGCCTGGCTGCATGGATCCGGCTGGCTCCAGTGGGCCGGCCCATCAAGCTTCCCTGTCCCTGCCGCCCGATGCGTGCGAGTGCGCTGGGCCGGACGTCGACGACCGTTGCAGCACAGCAATTATTAGCACGTAACCGCTGGGCCGCGGGACGCTTGACACTTCACAGGTCACCGTCGCTCCTGGTACTCCGTATGGTCAACGGAACTGAGGAAATACCTGGAAGTGGGTGAAATAATCGGAACAACCTAATCTGCTCTGGGACGAACATCCCACGCATCCCGCACCAGAGAAACTTCTGTCACTGCCAACTGTGTTGGGTTTGTGCCCTGCCATTGGGCTCGGATACTGTTGTCTCGAGACTTTCTTTTAGTTTCGAAGCCAAAAGTCGCAATACAACTCGGTCCACGCCAAGTCGTCTGCACTAATATCCGGGCTGATATCAGATTCACAGGTGTCAACTGGTCTACCCAACGACAGAGAAGAAAAGGATTTGGACCTGAAGGAGCCTTCGATTACAGCCGATGGCGTACGAAAAGGGATAAGACCACAAAAGAAAGTGACATCTCCCCGGCAGAAATCAGCGGCATTCATGCCCGCCCCTCCGTCCAGCCAGTCCTCCTTATGCGGGTTGGCTGCTCCATCCCAATCGCATCGTGGTTGGGCAGCCATTATCCCTCCTCCGCCTCGTGTAGACTGTAGGTGGTGGTGTCCCTGCCCGTCCGATGTCCACATCCCTCCTCTCCGTCTCTGCTCCGTCCGTTGCAACTTGCCTCAGGGTTCTCTCGTCACATCATCCGTCGAGCTATCCAAAACTCCAGAATCCCAAAAGCCTCAGCCCCCCGAGGCCCAGTCCAACCCAATTGCGACGTGGCGCCAGTCCTCCTCCCGCCTCACTCGAGCCAATGGCTCCCGAGCACGATAGTTGATCACCGGGACCATAGAGATTTGCCCAAAAATCTGTCCCCATTCCGTGGGGACAAGCGTGGGGTACGCCTGCGTCAGGGACCCCTTACTCCCGCGCCCTGTACCCTGCTGCCGAACGGTTGATGCTTGTGATGTCTGGCACACCTTTGGGAAGCTCCCCCCTGCTTCTTCTCGAGAATCTCTGCCCTCTCAATTGAATGCTCCTGGGGTGGCCGTGGAAAGCTCGCCATCTCGTCACTCCTTATTTCCTAACCATTATCCATTGTCAAGTCGAGACAACAAACCTGATGCTTCCCGGTCGTCGCAACCATCATCGATCACACCAATCTGTTTACACCACGCACCTGTCACTGCTACGCTTCGCCCGTCTCACAGGCGACGAGATACCAGTCTGTACTTTCCTATAGAGTTTCGCGATACCCGCCCAAAGAGACTCGACCTTTCTCACTTTCGGTTTTGGGCACCGCACACCTGCAAAGACGTTCAACGAGAAAGCAACCCGACGATACAACAAACAAACAAGCATCGACTCCCAATATCTCACACACTCTCTCACACACACTCTCACACACGCGCGCGCAACCTCTCTCATCCCAGTCCAATCATCTCCTCTAAGGGTGCGCCACGGACAACCTGATACCATCAACAACAACAACCCCCGCGGATTAGCATTGATCGACTCGGGACCAAGGCAAGGACCACCCCCCACCACAATCAGGAGGTCCCGGAAAGCATGAATTCAGATCCAGTCGACTTCTGCCCCTACCGGGCGAACCTTGACTTGAGCAATGTCCAGACGCAGGACTTCTCCAAGGTCAAGTACTTTGAAGCTTCGGATTCCGAGCTCGAAAATGGTGAGCTTCTCTTTTTTCTCTCTTCTCCTTTCCAGCATTTCACACATACCAAGAACTACCCACTCAGTGTTTATATGAAGCCTTTGAGCGTTACCGTAAACTGACACAACCCGCCTGATCTCATAGAGGGCGACGTATATGCCAATGGCGTGACATATTCGTCATATCCAGATCAAGCACAGCTACCGCCAGCGAGCAGCAGCAGCAAAAAGAGCAAGAAGAAGAGCAAAAAGGACAAGAAGGCGGCAGCAGCAGCAGCAGCAGCATCACAGTCATACATCTACGAAGAAGACCCGGCCACGCCCCCGGAGCCTGCGACCCCAGACACGCCCCTCGACGTCGAGGAAGAGTGGCCTTCGACGCCAGCTCTCTCCAAGAAGGAGAAGAAGAAGAAAAAGAAGAAGGGCAAGCAGGACGAGGCCGTCTTTGTAGCTCCCCCGACTCCGCCTCCGCCGCCGCCTCCCCCCGCCGCGGAACCGGCAGAGAAAGAGGTCCGCCCCGAGACGATAGCGGAAGAGGAGGAAGTCGAGGAAGCGCCCGCGTCGCCCGTCGTCAAGAAACCGAAGGAATCTTCGAAAGAGTCCTACAAGGGGTCCAAGGAGTCCAAAGAATCCAAGGAGCCCAAGGAACCCAAAGAGTCCAAGAATTCCAAAGACGCCAAGGAATCCTCCTCCAAGAAAGACAAGAAGGACAAGAAAAAGGACAACAAGAAGAAGAAGGGCAAGAAGGACGCCGAGCCAGAGCCGGCCGAGAGCTCGAGACCCACGACTCCCCCGCCGCCGCCCCCTGCTCCCGCGAAAGAAGACGTCAAGCCAGCAAAGATGGACGAGCCAGAGGCCGTTGCCGACCGAAGTATCGGAGATGCCAAGGACGACGAGAAGACGGACATCGCGCCGGCTGCCGCTGCGGCTGTTGCTGCTGCCTCGGTCGCGGCTGTCGCAGCTGGGGTCGTCGCTGCCTCGGACGACGCTGAAGAAACTCCCGCCGCTGATGTGAAGGCGGAAGAGGTTGCGGCTGAGGCTACACCGGAAGATGCGCCTGCGGCGGACGAGGTAAAACCTGACACGCCGGCGGAGGCCGAGGCTCCTGCCGAGACACCAGCTGCAGCTGAGGCTGAGGCACCCGCCGCAGATGCTGGTGCCGAGGACCCTGCACCTGCAGATGCCGCCCCGGCGGAGGAGCCGGACGCGGAAAAGGCACCTGATCCTGAAGAGACTGCGGATGACAAGCCTGAACCTGCTGCCGAGCCCGCTGCAGAAGCTCCCGCCGACGACATGCCTGAGGAAGCTGCTCCGTCCGAAGAGCCGGCCGCCGAGGCTGCAGTTGAAGCCCCTGCTGAGGCTTCCGCTGATGCACCGGCCGACGTACCGGCTGAGCCAGCCTCTGAGCCCGCCGCTGAACCCGCCACTGAAGCCGAGGCAGATGCACCCGCGGAGGCCGCACCAGAACCCAAGGCCGAAGACCCCGCACCCGCAGAAGAGCCCGCGCCCGATGCTTCTGCCGAAGCCAAGGCAGAAGAGCCCGCTCCAGCAGACGAGGCAGCTGCCGAGTCCTCTGCAGAGCCCATTTCCGAAGCCGCGCCGGAGACAATGGCAGAAGATGCCGCACCATCAGAAGAGCCTGCTGCCGAGCCCGCCGCGGAAACAAAGGCCGAGGATCCCGCGCCTACAGAAGAACCCGCGGTTGATCCTCCTGCAGAAACCAAGACAGAAGAGTCCGCTCCAGCAGAGGAGGCTGCCGAGGCAAAGGCAGAAGATGTTGCACCACCAGAAGAGCCAGCGCCTGCGCCTGCGGATGACGCCAAGCCTGACGAAGCGGCGGCACCTTCAGAAGAACCCGCCAGCGGGGAGGCGTCGACAGAGGCCAAACCTGAAGACGCTCCTCCTGCCGATGATGCTCCTCCTCCTCTTCCTGAAGAGCCGACGGCCGAGGCGTCTACAGAGTCGAAGGGTGAGGATACTGCGCCTGCAGAAGAAGCACCGGCTGAAATTCCTGCTCCAGCCGAGGCGGAAGCTGCTGCGCCCACGGAAGAACCAGCAGCAGAAGCCAAGCCTGAAGAATCCGTGCCCACAGCAGAGCCTGCCGATACTCCTGCCGCAGAACCTGCCGCAGAACCTGCTGCTGAACCTGCTGCTGAACCTGCTGCCGAACCTGCTGCTGAACCTGCCGCTCCTGCCGAGGCTGTTGAAGAACCTCAAGCGGAGGAGTCTTCACCTCCCCCTACCGATGCTCCAGCCGATGCTTCAGTTGATGCTCCAGCCGATGCTTCAGTTGATGCTCCAGCCGATGCTTCAGTTGATGCTCCAGCCGATGCTCCAGCCGATGCTTCAGTTGATGCTCCAGCCGATGCTCCAGCCGAAGCCAAGGCAGAAGATGCGCCGGCACCAGTGGAAGAAGCCACAGCTCCAGAGCCCGAGGAGCCTGCAGCGCCCGCTGAACCTGCAGCAGACGCAGCAGCGGAGTCTAAGGCGGACGATGCACCAGCTGAAGCGCCGGTCGAGGCCAAGTCTGAAGATGCAACTCCGGCCGAGCCTGCGCCCGAGGCTGCACCGGAAGAGAAGGCCGACGAGCCGGCGGCGGCAGATACACCTGCTGAAGAGCCTGCTCCGGCTGAGGAGGCTCCGGCTCCGACTGAAGAGGCTCCGGCTACTGACGAAGCTCCTGCGGCCGAAGAAGCCAAGGACCCGGAACCCGCCACAGCAGAGCCAGAAGCGGAAGCACCTACCGCAGATGAGGCCTCCGCTGCTGTCGACGACAAGAAAGACGAAGATGCAGATAAGAACGATGCATCTGAGCCTGCAGCACCGGAGCCAGAGACGCCGGCCCCGGCTGAAGCACAGTCGGACTCTGCCCCTACGGACGAGAAACCTGCCAAGTCCGAGGAAGCCGCTCCCGCTGCATCGGAAAACCCGGAACCCGCCGCAGCTGATGCCCCTGCGGAGGAACTGGCAAAGACAGATGGCCCAGCTGAGACCGGAGCTGAAGCTGAAGCTGCACCAGCTGACCCGCATGCCGAAGAAGCCGCCCCAGCCCCAGCTGAACCTGCTGCGGAAGAGGAACCGACCGAGGAAGCCCCCGCTCCAGCTGAGCCAGCTGCAGAGGAGAAGCCAGCCGAACCTGAACCTGCCTCAGAAGAGAAGCCGGCTGAGCCTGAACCGCCTGCAGAGGAAAAGCCGGCCGAGTCCGAGGCGGCTGCTCCTGAGGCATCTGTCGAGGAGTCCAAGCCCGGAGACGCAGCTGCAGAATCGGAGGCGGCTCCAGCACCGGCTGCAGAGACAGAAGCCGCCAAGGCTGATGTGGAAGATGACAAGCCTGCTGAAGCCGCCGACGATGCACCGGCTGCTGAGCCTGAGGCCGAGCCAGCTGCGACGGAGGAGACTCCAGCCCCTGCCGAACCTGCCGACGCTGCCGATGCTCCAAAAGCCGATGAGCCCGTACCGGCTGAGAATGCTGCCCCTGAAGTCGAAGCTGAAGCACCCAAGGAGGCAGAGACTGAAGCAGAGACCGAGGTTCCTGCTGATGCTCCTGCCGACACGCCCGCCGACGCGCCCGCCGATGCTGCATCTGAAGTGCCAGCACCAGAGGATGCTACATCTGAGCCAGCAGAGCCCGAGGCGGCTAAACCGGATGATGCCGAGACAAAGGAGGCCGAGCCAGAAGCCGCTAAGGATGAGCCGGCAGCTGCGCCCGAAGAGGCCGCCGCTGCTCCTCAAGAAGCCGAATCGGATGCTCCCAAGGTAGAGGAAGCCGAGCCTGTCAAGGAAGAAGAGGAAGCCCCGAAGGAAGCCGAACCCGAGGCCAAGCCTGATGCCGAAGCGGCTCCTGGAGCTGAAGTTGAAGCTCCCAAGGACGACACTCCCGAGCCCGCACCGGCTACCAAAGCCGAAGCTGCGCCTCCTGTTGAGCCTGAAGCAGAGCCCGCAGCTGAGTCTGAGGCCTCCAAGGATGAAGCCGCCCCTGAGCCTGCTCCTGAAGCTGCTGCTGAGACCGAGGCCGCGGTAGCTGAACCTGAAGCTCCCACAGAGCCGGCGGCCGAGGCTGCTCCTGAAGAAGAGGCAAAGACTGAGACTCCTGCTGAAGCTGCCGATGAGCCTGCTGCCGATGAGCCTGCTGCCGATGAGCCTGCTGCCGATGAGCCTGCTGCCGAGCCCGCTGCCGAGCCCGAGGCCGAGGACCCCAAGGAAGCACCCGCAGATGAATCCAAGGCCGAGGATGAAGTTGCTGAGCCAACTGCACCGGAACCGGAACCCACCGCAGAGGCGGCCGAGACTCCCAAGGAAGCCGATGCCGAAGCTGAAGCCGAAATACCCAAGCCGGACGAAGAAGCCGCTGCCCCGGAGACCGCAACCGCAGAAGCTTCCGCCGAAGATGCCCCGGCCAACAACGATGCGCCTGTCACGACTGAAGGTATGGATCAGTACGAAATGATTAGCGACGGCAAAGAATTCACCTTTACGGAAGCGAACCTCACTGCTGGGACCCAGGATGCTAAGACAGAAACAGAGACAGAACCGGAGCCGGCGACTGAGAGCGACGAGACTGCCGCGGCGGCGACGACAGAAGAAGCGGCCCCTGAGGCGTCACCTACCGAACCCGAGGTAGAGACTAAGAACGAAGCTACTGAGGAGTCTCCCGTAGAGACTGAGGCCGCGGTACCTGCCGAGCCTGAAGCAGCCCCCGAAGAGAAGGCCGATGTCGACAAGACCGAGGCTGCGGCTAAAGCTGAGGATGTCCCGGCGACAACAGAAGACGTCAAGGAGTCTGAACCTGATGCCGCTTCTGCCGAGCCCGCTGCGGAGCCGGAGGCCGATGCTACTCCTGCCGCGGCTGCTGCCGAGCCTGAATCTGCCCCGGCAGATGAGGCTGCCCCTGAGACTGCTCCTGAGGAGGCTGCTACCGAGGCCACTCCCGAAGCTGCTCCAGAACCCACCGCCGAATCCGCTCCCGAGGCTTCTCCTGAGGCTCCTTCTGAGGCTGCTCCGGATACGACTCCCGAGGCCGCACCTGAAGCTACTCCTGAGGTCGCTGCCGCCGAGGAAACCAAGGAAACCGATCCGGAGGCAGAGACGCCGGCTGAGACCAAGGAGCCCGAGCCAGAAGCAGCACCCGAAGTCAAAGATGCAGACACGCCCGCAGAACCCGAGGCAGAACCCGAGGCAGAACCGGCTGCTGCCGACCCCGCCGCAGAGTCCAGCAATCCCGAGGCAGAACCCGCAGCACCCGCCGCAGAAGTAGCTGCCGAGGCACCCGCGGCCGAGGCCGAGGAGCCAGATGCTGAGCCTGAGACGGCTGCGGAAGCAAAGGAGCCGGAAGCCGAGCCAGAAGCTGCCGCTGAGGCCAAGAAAGAAGAGACTGAAGTCGCAGCGGATGCTGAGACTAAGGAATCTGAACCCGAAGCGGTTGCATCTGCTCCTGAGGCGGATGCTGAGCCAGCTGGACCACCTGCTGCTACGGAAGAGGCAAAGGAGTCCGAGCCTGAATCTGAGCCGAAGGAGGCAGAGCCTGAGGCGGCACCGGCTGCCGAGACAGAGACAACCGATGCTGCCCCTGCTCCAGAAGCCGAAGCAGAACCTGCTACTGAGCCCGCAGCTGAGCCTGCAGTCGAAGCTACTCCTGAAGCTGCCGCTGAACCCGAGTCGACGCCAGAACCTGCTGCCGAGACTGATGCAACACCAGAAGCCAAGGAGGCCGAGCCTGCAACAATGCCCGCCGAAGAGGCCGCCAAGGATCCTGAGCCTGAAGTTGCTGCAGCAGAAGACGCATCTGAAGCGAAGGATCCAGAGCCTTCTTCCCAAGCAGAAGCACCCGCAGAAGAAGTGAAGGCATCGGTGCCAGAGCCTGCTGCAGAAGAAGCTAAGGCCGAGGATGCGGAAGCTGAGCCCGCAACTGATGCTCCCACGCCCGAAGCAGAGCCAGCGGTCGCTACCGAGGAAGCAAAGGAGCTCGAGCCTGCCGCCGCTGAGCCTGCAGCGGAAGAGGCCAAGGAACCGGAAGCACCTGCCGAAGAGCCTGCTGCTGAAGCACCAGCTGCCGAGGAGCCAGCCCCAGGAGAAGAATCTGCTCCTGCCGAGGATACCACTCCTGCTGAGGAGCCTGCACCAGCTGAGGTTCCCGCAGCTACTGAAGACTCCGCTCCGGTCGAGGAGTCTGCACCAACGGAAGCGCCTGCGCCTGCAGAGGAGCCTGCTCCCGCAGAAGACTCCACTACTGCCGAGGAACCCGCTCCGGCTGAGGATTCTGCGCCGGCAGAGGCACCCGCTGCCGCTGAAGAGGCCACGCCGACTGAAGATCCTACCCCTGCCGAGGAATCTATACCGGCCCCCGCTGAGGATCCAGCACCAGCAGAGGAAGCCGCTCCAGCAGATGCTCCAGCTTCTACAGAGGAACCTGCTCCTGCCGAAGAGCCGGCCCCCACCGAGGAGCCCGCTCCCGCTCCGGCTGAAGAACCCGCTCCCGCTCCGGTCGAAGAACCCGCAACAGCAGAGGAACCCGCGGCTGCTGAAGAATCGGCCCCTGCCGAGGAGCCCGCTCCCGCTGAAGAGCCCGCTCCCGCTGAGGAACCTGCACCAGCGGAGGCTCCCGCTCCGGAGGAAGCTGCCCCTGCGGAACCCGCTGCAGAGACTGTCGAAGAGGCCAAGGAACCAGAGCCAGAACCTGCTGCAGCTCCCGAAGAACCACAGCCCGAAGCTGCTGCTCCCACAGCTGAAGAGGCACCGGCAACTGAAGAAGCTCCGGCAACTGAAGAAACCCCAGAGACAAAAGAAGCGGAGCCTGCCCCCGAAATCAAGGATGCCGAGCCGGCGGCGGTTGAAGATGAGAGCAATGGTGCAGAGGTTGCTGCTGCGGCTGCTGTAGGCGCCGCTGCCGCTGCCGCGGTTGGCGCCGCCGCAGTTGCTGCAGTCGCAGACGACAAGAAGCCCGAGGAGGAACAGTCAAGGTCTCTGGATGCTGATGAGAGCAAGGACAGGGTAGGACCAATTCCTAGTGAGGACAAACCAGGTGAGAACCCCCTTCCCTCCCCTGATCCCGATTCCCCCGATGGAGATGCACGGGAAGGACAGGATGGTGAAGGTTCCGGAGACGTGGAAAAGGAAGTCCAGGAGGAAATCGCAGAGGCCGACGCCGAACCCGCACCGTCTGCCGAGGAAGAAGCTCCCGCCGAAGAGCCACAAGCAAGCGAAGAGGCACCGCCTGCCGAACAAGAAGAATCCGCACACGAGAGTGACTCGGCTCCTCCCGCTGCCGAGGAGCCCGAGCCTGAGCCTGAGCAAGAAGTTGTTGAACCTGCCGCTGAGGAGCCTGCCCCAGCTGGCACTGATGATGCCGCTCCTGCAGAAGAGAGTGTGAGCCCCGAGACTGCAGGGCCTGCTGCAGAAGAAGCAGATGCCGCCCCAGCCGAACCTGCACCCGAAGAAGCCGTAGCTGAAGATCCTGCGTCCGAAGAAGCCCCTGCCGAAGAGGCCGCTCCAGAAGAAGCGACCACAGATGAGTCTGAGCCTGCGCCTGCCGAACCCGCATCGGAAGAGCCTGCTCCCGAGGAGCCTGTCGCTGAAGCCGCTGCCCCTGATGAAGCGGCACCAGCTGATGACACAGCCGAAGAACCCGCGCCCGCCGAAGCTCCTGTCGAGAACGAGGCGGCTCCGGAAGAGCCTGCTGCTGAAGACGCCACTGCGGCCGCCGAGCCTGAGGAGGCCGCCCCTGAAGCCTCACCAGAAGCTGCGACAGAAGAGGCACCCGCAGAAGAAGCAGCCACCGAAGCCGTTCCTGAGGAGGCCGCCCCCGAGGAGGTCACCCCTGAGGTTACCCCTGAGGAGACTGCCCCTGAGGAAGCTGCGCCAGAAGAATCATCCGTAGAGGCTGCACCGGAAGACCCCGCACCCGCAGAAGAAGCACCCGCAGAAGAGGCTTCTACCGAGGAGGTCCCTGCCGAAGAGGCTGCCCCCGAAGAGGCTGCCCCCGAAGAGGCTGCCCCCGAAGAGGCTGCCCCCGAAGAGGCTGCCCCCGAAGAGGCTGTTACTGAAGAAGCCGCTCCCGAGGAAGATGCATCTGCCGATCCAGCGCCCGTAGAAGCCGATGCTGCACCAGAACCTGCACCAGCTGAAGCAGCACCAGAGGAGACGACTTCCAATGAGACTCCTGCACAAGAACCCTCACCCGAGGGTGACGCGGCAGCAGAGGCTTCAACCGAGACGGCACCCGAAGAGCCTGCTCCTGAAGACCTTGCCACCGAAGACCCTGCCACCGAAGACCCTGCTGCCGAAGACCCTGCTGCCGAAGACCCTGCTGCTGAAGAAGTTGCTCCAGAGACAGCCCCAGAGGGACCTGCTCCTGAAGTCAACGACGAACCAGAACCCGCCCCAGCAGAGGCTGCAGCGGAGGAACCAGCAGCAGTTGAGGCAGACGCCGAACCGACCGCAGAGGAGCCCGCCGCAGAGGAGCCCACCGCAGCTGAGACAGCACCCGAAGAACCGGTCACAGAGCCAGCAGCCGATGAGGCCGCATCTGCTGAAGCGGTGTCTGAGGAGGCGGCTCCCGAAGAGCCTGCCGCTGAACCTGCTGCTGAGGACGAATCTTCAAAGGAACTGAAGCCGGAGGCTTTGCCCGAGGAACCAGCCGCTGCGGAGCCCGAGGCTGCTGAACCAGCGCCAGAAGCTGCTGATGCGGCTCCTGCTGAAGTAGTCCCCGTCGAGTCAGAAGCACCTCCCGAGGAGGCTCCTGCAGAGAAGCCGGTCAACGACGAGGCAGCAGAAGCTCAGCCCGCAGAGGCTGATGCAGCCCTCGAGAACGATGGCGAAGACAATGATGCAGTCATCGCAGGGGTTGCGGCTGCTGGCGTCGCTGCCGCAGCAGGTCTGGTGACTGCCCAGCAGCTTGGCAAGGATTCGGACGAGAACGAGACCACGAGGGAGCTTCCCGAACCTGACGCAGACGATACTATTTCGCGTCGGGGCTCCTCAGACAAGCTCACGCAGACCCTAGAAGACAACACTCCTCTCTCGTTGTCCGCCTTGGCAGAACGCAAAGCAGCCGAAGGGAAGGTCAGGGACGTCGATGCAGACTTCAACCTGTCGCAACGAGATGGCTTCTCGGACCAAGGCACGCAGACGGACTGCACAGTCTGGGGTCTTCGACCCTCTACGCCCGCCGTGGTCCTCCCGGATCTCGCGGACCCCACTTCGCCGGCAGCGAAACAGCGCGCAAAGGCTCTCAGGCGGCAGCGCAGGCTCGCAATTCTTCGAGCGGAAGAAATGATCGCAACGGCTGTGATCATCTACGCCACAGCTCAGGCTCTCAGTGCACCTCACACTCTGTCATCTCGGGCCAGCTCGCAGCTCCTCAAGGGAACTCCCAGCTTGCTAGAGCAACAAATGAAAACGAAATCAAAGAAGGCCAGATTCTTTTCCAGGGTCCTGCCAGGCCTTCTTTCCAGACGCCGGAGTACTACCACTAAGGGAGCGGATATGGTTTACGACGTTGATGCTAACCGGTTTACAGAGAAGAAAGAAGCAGAGGCTCGCGAGAAGCACCGCAGACATCGCTCCTCCCAACATCACTCCTCGTCCTACTCCAGCCGCACCCGAGCCGCCGAGAGCGAGAGACGAGACAGCAGCAGTCGGCGCCACTCCCACCACTCGCAACAGTCCTCCCAGAGGCGACACCGGAGCGAAAGCGAGCGGTCTCTCCGCTCTGGGGAGGCCGCTCCGCGCACCCCACCGAGAACCCCCCGAAGACAAGACAGCGGGTTCTCGGAGAGCCCACAGAGCGCCGCCGTCTCGCGCCACCATCGCTCGAGCCGCAGCGAGCGCAGTGAGCACAGCGACCGGACGAACGAGAGAAGCGAGCGCAGGAGCCGCACGGTCGAGGAACAAGCTGCGCACGAGAAGCGCAAGGAGGAGCGTCGTATGGTGCGTGAAAAGGAAAAGGAGCGCGAGCGTGAAGCCGAACGCCAGCGGGAGCGAGAGGAACGCGAACGGGAACGGGAGGAGCGTCACAGGGAGAGAGAGCGCGACCGTGAGCGCCATAAAGAGCGTGAGCGTGCACGTGAACGTGAGAGAGAGCTCGAGAAGGAGAGGGAGCGTGAGCAGGCAGAGAAGGAGCGCTCCCGCCGTCAACGAGAGTCGAAGGGTAAAGGACCGGAGATGGCCAGGCCCGAGGAGCCACCCCTGGAGCGCAGCCACCGCCGCTCCTCCCGCCGGCACAGCACGTCGGAGCACCGCCCGGAGCGCAGCTACAGCAGGAGGGAGCCATCGCCCGAGGGACGCACCAAATTCTTCAGCGTCAAAAACCAAGAAGGTACGGCCAAATCGACAAAACCTCCCCAGGACCCCCTTCCCCCTCCTCCGCCTCCTCCCCAGGCCACCAGGGACACCATGCCAACGGATGACGAAGCAGGACAACAAGAACCCCTCAAGCGGTCGCGCTCCCACAGGCACCACCACCACAGCCGCCGGTCCGAGGACGGCGGCAGGAACAAGCTGCAGAAGGCCCGCGAAGAGGTCGCCGAGCAGGCCAAGCTGGCGGCGGAGAGAGGCGAGAAGCCCTCGCGCTCGAAGCACTCATCGTCCCACCCGTTGGACGAGTCGGCGCGGCGCCAGGAGCGGAGGCGCATCAGGGACGTCGAGAAGGAGAAGGAGAAGGAGAAGGAGAAGGAGAAGGCTGGTGGGATCAAGGGCATGTTTAAGCGGTTGTTCAACTAAACACACCTCGTGTGTTTGCGTTGTGCGTGTGTTTTGTAATGATGTCACGACTATGATCTGTATGTGCGGATGAGCATGAACGGGAAACGGCAAAGACTATGTACGCGAGCAATGATTCGGGTTTGATGGGCGCGATAGATTTGGGATTGGGCCTGGAGTTTTTTGTTTGCTGATTCGGTCTCATGATCTCGACGATGACTCATTCCTAATGGCTTAATCGTTTGATGATTAATGTCTTGAGTATAAATACACATACAATGTCCGATGAACTTATTACTCAAAGTTGTAGTAGCTGCTTGAGCAGAAGTACCAGCTACGAAGTGGTGGACGTTGACCGCTTGGTAGGAGAGGATGAGGCGGGCTTTCGTTCCGGACGAAGGCAAGGTTGGCAGAAACCTCGCGGTGGCGCCCCTGTAACATTGTTGCCAGTGTTGGACTTGTGCAATACTGAGTATCGATCTGGCGTCTTTCATCATCAGTGTCGTATTCTCAAGTGATATATGAAAGAAGTTGACGAGCGACATCGGGAATTGAACACAAGGCTCGATCTTTTTGGTCTTGATCCCATCACTATACTCTTCGGTCCGTGGCTTTCGCTGGTGCTTTCGCGACCTTATTATCGCTTGCATACTTATCCATGGCTCTGGGCATTGAAGATTAATGGAAAATGGAAACAGGCTTTTTATATAACGGCTTTGGGGAAAGCTGGAGAAGGACACCCTTGGAATAGCGAATATTCTAGTATATAACATACCGGTTCGGCATGGGTAATTATCAGTCCCATCATGCTCGCCCGACTTGGCAGGCAAAGTCGTATAGTGGCTTTTCGGGAGGGAACAGGTAACGGTGGCTATGGCAGGCCTTCCATCCGGCAAGATAATCCTCAGGTCCAGGCATGCTTTCGTGAATGGATCTCGAGAATTGCCGCTCAAGCTGCGGAAAATGTAACGCCAGCCCGGAGCTCGTGCTCCCCCGTCGTGCGTGGGCTCCTCCGTCCGGCACCGTCCTCCATGTATCGGTGCCTGAATAAGATAACTCTAAAGAAGGAAGTTGGAATTTTTTGCAGGTCATTAAACGCCACGAAAAACTAATAACACGAAACCCCTTAAACAGAGAGACAGAAACACATGCTTTTGCGAAGATGATTATAAACACTGGAACGCAGAACGATGGATCCATCTCTTTGAAGAAATCCATTCAAACTTTCCCGTCGTGGCCGGGCTTCTTATGGTGTTGGTTTGGAGGGAGTGGCAGCGCTCGGGACCGGCGGCGTTTGCGCGAAGGTACGCGCACGTTCACTGTCAGCCGACCTCGGACGATATGCAGAAACACTCGTCTATGTCGCTTCTCGGACGAGGAACAGTGATTCGGACTTGACTTCGGCCATTCAACGCCCGACACTCTGTTTGTTCATGCTTAATTGGGATCCCGCGCGGGTGCTCCCGCGCGACCCGAGAGTTGAACTCTTGGCATTTCGTATCTCGGGGAGGGATTGATGGCCGAGGCCGAAGGTTTGGGGGCCAAAACCCCTCCAACATCTCGTCAGGAATCCAGGCTGAAAAGCGTGGACAGACTGCCGGAACTCGTCAACTTGAAGTGGTAGGGCTGGAGGGCTATAGTCATGCCAGAGAACCCGTCACGCAAGTCATATCCATGAGGGACAGCCGGCAGTTCCTCAAGGAGAAGAGAGGAGGGAGTCTGCTGAGACGCCAGTGATTCCCAACTAATTGAGTGGAAGACGACTAGGAACAGGATTACGAAGGCGTCGGATCATGCGAAAATTCTGCCCCGAGACAATATTGGATGCAGCGCTACTCGGGTGGCGTCGTCGGCGCCGGCGAGCGGACAGGCCGAGAACGCTGCCAGGTGAAAGCGCTGAGAGGAATTAGCATCGAGAGTGGGCGAATCTACCGACCCAACGTGGTATTGCTTCGGTGGCGAATAATGCGTGCTCTTCTTGGCTTCCTTGCACCGTCAGATGACTCCTGTTCTGCCTTGTGGACTGTTGTCCCCTTTCTTGCTTCACAGCTGCTACTACGGCGTGTAAGTCCGACTTGGACTTGTGGACCAACGAACCTACCGTTTCTAGGTTTCACTCGTCATGTCCTGCATGATCCTTCAGATTTGATGCCCCTGAAGTGCCCAGAGATGAGGGCATGCCTGTGAATCAAGGTAACAGTCTTGGGGCCGGCGTTTACAGGTGGCCCTGGGAAGTTTGTCTTAGCACTTTCGAAGCATGATCTGTACCCTGCGCGAAGGACAACATGGCTGAGTTCTTGACTGGTCGTCGAACAGGACTGTGGAAGTGGATTTCGGTATCCTCCGCGGAACCGGCTTCGCACAAGGGAGACATCTTCAGCATGAACTACTTTCCAACTTCCCGGTGTGATGGATAGAATAGTCCAGTCGCAGTCGGTGGCTCGGTGAGGCCGGCGAAAGCGGGCTTCTCTCGCGTCCGTCTTGGGAACGAGAATTCGGGACTTTCCGTCGCCAGACGACATTGAATCTTGTGATCGCAAACGAATCTGGGGTTGCAGACACCCTCATAGCTTCCAGCTGCCTGCTCCTCGATGACTCGCGAAGACTAGTCGGGTGGATTGCTGCAGGTAGACAGGCTCCATCAGTCGATTCTGACACTCAGTGAACAAGGAAGGGTGACGAGAATTCTTCACCGAATGCCTAGGCCCCTTTCCTTCGGGCTACTATTGGCCTCCGTTAACTCCTATACCTTGTGAGGGGGTGCAAACAAGATGTCACCCGAGTCAGTGATGGACGACAGTGACAGATACTACCGACAAACGACAGCAGTAACAGTGGATCGCATCAATAACCTCAAAATACTTTGACGTGAAGTTGACAAGACCGTAGCACACGTAGCGTCGCAGATAGAATGGTACTGATGATTTAGACTCTTCGTCTTATTGTCAATATTTTTCTGTTCAGCATCCGAACCGAAGCTGCCGAAGCGTCATCGGGAGCAGCCGATCAACAACACCAACGGGTGATTTCCGTCGAGTCTAGTCCAGAGGTTAATGCTATTGTCTGCAGAAGGATTAGTTCTCCTTCCTCCAGGTAGGGGTTAAGGGAAAGGGGATGGGGTTACAGGAGGGGCAGTAGTGCGGCATAAACTTGGTTGACATGGAGCGATTTCGGGTTATCCGTGGAGGAGCACGTTGGAGATGCCAAGACTTTATTGCCTAGAACGGATTCCAAGGGTTGCGACGAGACAGGAGAGAGGTCGCAGGAGAAAAGCGAGCTGCTCGGAAACAAGCGTCAAGAATAGTTTTGCGGTTTGTCAGGGTTGGTTTGACGTGGCCCTGGCTGGTGACTCCATGTCTTTGGGTGCCGGAGACGTACAGCGTGCAGTGCAGGCTGGCAGGACAGCAGGTTCGTCGCCTCCGTTTTCTCCAGAACGTTTTGCGGGTTTCGTCGTGGTGGTCTTGGTCTTGGTCTTGGCCGGTGGTGATGGTCTCGTAGACCTTGTGGAGGCGATCTGGGATGATGTCTGGAGGAGGTTGCAGCTGCTCTGGGGACCTTGAGCAGTCGCGATGGAGGCTCAGGGCCCTGGCAACTGCCGCTAGAACCCCTGGGGCTTAGCGTCATGCAGGGCGGGAGCCGGCATTTGTCTAGCGCTGAGCACTGTCCGCAACAGCGTCCCAGCGAGGGTCCACAACGGTCCTCTAAAAGCGGTAGCATCCAGAGATGAGGCTTGCGCGGCCAAGGCAGGGGCAGGCACTGGTCCCAGTACCATAGCACCTTCCCAGGTCTCCTTGCTCAGGCTGCAGGTCGCCTTCACCAACGGCAGGCACGTCGCCTGGGTACTGACTGCCTGCCATCAACAACACCATGTCCATCTCCATCTCCATGATCAACCATGCCCGTCACCATGACCAACGCCAACACCACACCGACACCCAAAACTCGGTCGATCGAGCACATGGCTCCCGTCCTCTCACGCCATCAATTCGTCCCCGTTTCCATCTCCTCCCTGTCGCCGTCCTCCCCCTGGGTCGGGATGCTCCGTCTTCCTTGCGCGTTTGGACATCGACACAATCCTAGAGGACCGCTATTATTGAGGCTTTGCAGCTGACCTGCAGTATCTCGCTGCTTCAGGTGCATGGCTACCTAAACTAGGCCTGGCGGAAATAAACCCATCTTCTCGTCTACTTCTCGATACCTCACATCGCCGGAAACCCCTGCTCCCTCATCGGGATTTCCTTCCCCCCACATTCAACCCAGCACCGGCAGGGAACCGGGGACTACGTACGCAATCCAACAGGCGGCACCCATCAAGCGCCTGTCTCTATCCCGCGAATTGCGCCCCGGGCCACGCGGGAGCTTCTTCTAATCAAGCATACTCGTAAGTGATCAAGATTTTGGAGTCTATCGAAATGAAGCCATGCTGATTTGGGAATTAGGGCCCTTGCCTTGAGCTATCTACACCAAGCTCGCGTTCGGTCTCCGGCTCACTCACGCCGTTCGTTCCTAAGCTCGCAACTGCCCCTCAAGAGCCTGGTCCTGGCTGTGCTTGTCGTCCTCGCTACCGAGATCCTGTGCGAGATCCGCCTTTCGGGTGCTAGTCCTTTCGGCCATCCCCTGTTTCCGTCATAGGCCCCTTGCTTGCAGAGTCTACGGGGTGAGCCGTATTCCACCAGACGATCCAAACCGACGGGCGTTTCGAAGTCGACGACGACGACGACGAGAGAGAATCCATATCAGGGGGTTTAGTTGCACCTCTGGCCTGTTCTTAGCACGTGGGATTACATGCGGCGTTACCGTTGCATCCAAAATGTGTACATCTCTGGGACAACCAGCGCGCTAACTCGCGGGGAACAGGCGCGGATGCAAACATCAAACAAATCCCACCGCCGTTGGGAGCTTGACGTTGCGTTTTTCCGAGTCAGAGCCTCCATAACTCTCCTAGTTTTGCGGGTTGCAAACGACATCGGACAGATTTTTTTCTACCCGGCCCAGCCTGACTGCAACCTCGTGGATTGTGCTTCCGCCCGCTCGCGGCGGCCGATTACTCCATATCATGTCCTATTCTCTCCGAGACCCCGCCCGTCATCTTCCTGCCGTGCTGTGTCGACCGTGGAGGACGTTGTCGGGCCTGCCATGCCATGTCCGTTTTGACGCGCCTGCCCCATATCGCACGGTCTTTGTTTTGGCGCCGTTGCATTGGATGACGTTGACCGTCGCCAGAAGGGGCCGAGGGTCGGCCGGCAAGGAGGGATACCCTTGCCGAGCCGCGTCGTCCTCTCGGCCGGGCATGTCAGCGGAGGAACACCACGAATCCGGGCATATCTACCACCCCTTTGAGTCTTCAAAGGTCTTTCGTGGGGCTTCGTCCGTTGCCGGTGTCCTTCACTCGCTGATTACAAGTCGATTGTATTCTTATCACCACTCACGTTTCCTTGAAACAACGTTACCCGCCAATGAGCTTCACCGGAGATGCTTGGCATTCCCTCGCTTTCTATTGGGTCGCCGTGTGGGCGAACCCTCATCTGGCTCGAGCGTATGCGGCTCTAGCAGATTATTGATTCCATCTCTAGGATTCTCTGCTCTTGAACTTCCATACTGGGTTATAGGGTGCAGATGTACTCCTAAAAAGGGGTCGCTCAAGTCCTCGCGGTCCCCGATAAGGGGAGTGCGTTACGTGACACTGTGGATGTTGAGATCATTTTACGTTTCTTACGTGCCTATTTCTCCCTTACTCCTGTATCGGTGTATCCTTAACAGGGAAGATGGCCGTTACGCACGTCGGCCTTCCACTCGCAGGGCTAATGCAGTCACAGAGGCACGTTTCGATAGTTGCTGCTCCGCGGATAACAGTCACGAGACTATACGCGTCAGCCATCTCGACAGTTCATACCGGCGGGTGTGGAAACTGGCCAAGTTGGAAAGAACATTGTCTGTCTCTGAAATCGAACTAGTGACCAATAACGGCTGTGTTTTCCGTCTACGTATCTAGTTCCATGTCCACTATGCACCTACACCTACCGTTTTCTTACATCTCTTGGCTCGTAGTCGCCTGAACTTCACACGCCCGCGATGGGTCGAGATATGGGGCGGTCCAGCTTACCATCCACGAACTACACACTAGTCTCGATGAGCTAGCTTACGGCAAGACCAGCGCCTATGCAAGTCCATAGTCCATCCGCCATGCAGGTCATCCCATGTTGGGCAGGGATGTATGTGGTCCTCGCGGGCATGGGAAGCTGTTGCCGGCGGCCGGTGTCTTCTCGGTAGCCACGAGCGAAGACCTCCATCGAGCATGGGCCTTGTGCTCCTGACAGGAGACCCCTCTACCCTCTACCCCTGGATTCGTTTCTCGGCAAGGCCAAGACGGTCATCCTCGTATAGCTACGATTCTTTGATTGTCACCCATCAGTATTGGAGGCTTGTCGGCCGGACTCGCCTTCCTGACCGAACGCCGATTCTCATGAACCTGGTCACCGATCATGACCTCCTAGGCGGGACAGCTCCTTCGAGTCAGGGGCGATCGGCCTTTCGGTCCCATACGAGGTCTTCGAGGTCCTCGGGGCGCAGCATCGAGGTAACACTACGAATTTTGGTTGCGACTCCGTGCTGGAGTAGCTGAGTGCTTGTCAAGCAAGCTCCTCTTGAGAGTATCTCGTGGTTGATATCATGTCTAGATCTCGGCTCAGATTTCTATAAAGACGCGACGAGCCTGCCCGTCTACAGTCCTTTCCCCAAGCACCATCACTCGCTTCTCAAGCTTGGTCTTCCCTTCTTTCATTACCTCCAGTCGTTCTCGGCATACGCTGTCCTCACTCGTTCTTGGACATACTCTCGTTTCAACATTCGTTACTCTTAGCAACCACGACTGTCAACATGTACAAACACTCGCTTCTGGGGTGCTTTGCACTCCTCTTTCCCGCCTTGGCCTCCGGCGCCCCTTCTCTCCTCAACAACCTCGACAAGCGTCAGGACTGCGTCTTCGACTCGGCCACCAACCCTACCTGCTGGGATGGGACTCACGACCTTCAGACGAACTCGTACGAGGAAGCCCCTCACACTGGCGTCGTCCGCGAGTACTGGTTCGACATCACCAATACCACCTTGGCTCCCGACGGCGTCGAGCGCATGGTCTTGGCTGTCAACGGCTCTGTGCCTGGCCCGACCATCATTGCTGATTGGGGTGATACTGTTGGTGAGTGTGGAATGGCAGGTGCTTGACGGCAACATGCTGACAGGTCTACCAGTTGTTCACGTGAAGAACTCCATGCAGAACAATGGCACGAGTCTCCACTTCCATGGCATTCGCCAAAACTACACCAACGAGGCCGATGGCGTCGCTTCCATCACCCAATGCCCGACTGCTCCGGGTGACTCCATCACTTACACCTTCCACGCCTCCCAGTACGGTTCTTCGTGGTACCACAGCCACTTCGCCCTCCAGGCATGGTGAGTCTCGAGCCTCGTATCTTTTCCACTGACATACCGCTGACAACACGCAGGAACGGTGTGTTTGGTGGCATGATCATCCACGGCCCAGCTTCTGCCCCGTACGACGAGGATCTCGGCACCATCATCCTCTCCGACTGGTTCCACCGAACCACGGACGAGCTCTACATGGAAGCCGCCACCAACGGTCCGCCCCGCGCCAACACCGGCCTCATCAACGGCACGGGGATGTACGACGGCACCGGCTCGCGCTTCACGACCAACTTCGAGGCCGGCAAGACGTACCGCATGCGCCTCGTCAACGCCGCCATCGACACGCACTGGAAGTTCATGATCGACTCGCACAACCTCACCATCATCGGCGCCGACTTCGTGCCCATGACGCCCTTCAGCACGAACGACGTCTCCATCGGCATCGGCCAGCGCTACGACGTGCTCGTCAAGGCCGACCAGAACGCCGACAACTACTGGCTGCGCGCCATCCCCCAGCTCGCTTGCTCCGAGAACGAGAACACGCTCGACATCAAGGGCATCGTCCGCTACGACGCGGCCTCGACGGCGGACCCCACCGGCGAGGTGCCGACTTACATGGACACCTGCGAGGACATGCCCATGTCGAGCCTGGTGCCTGCCAAGGCTATTGAGGCTGGCCAGCAGTCCTTCGACGACACTCTTACTGTTGGTCTGCAGGTCATCAGCAGCCAATTCAAGTGGACCCTGAACAACAGCACTTTCCTTTCCGACTGGAAATACCCGAGTGAGTTACTATACTTTAACCCTTCTGTTGACATCCACTAACACGAACGCAGCGCTGGAGCAGGTCATCGAGGGCAACGACACCTTCTCTACCCAGCAGAACATCGTCCACCTCGACGAGGCCAACGTCTGGGTTCACTTCATCATCCAGAACCCTATCGGTCTCGTAAGCAGCGTTCTTTTAGTCTTTCACATTTACCTCCGCTGACCAGTTTGCCAGGCTCACCCCATCCACCTCCACGGCCACGACTTCTGGGTCCTCGCCCAGGGCGCCGGCACGTACGACTCCTCCATCGCGCTTCAGACCGTCAATGCCCCCCGCCGCGACGTCGCCATGCTTCCCGCTTCGGGATACCTCGTCATCGGCTTTTACACTGACAACCCGGGCGTCTGGCTGATGCACTGCCACGTAAGTCTCCCACCCAGAAACACTATTCGGACATCATCTCTGACACGACAAACAGATCGGCTGGCACACTTCCCTGGGCTTCGCGCTGCAGCTCATCGAGCGACCGGACGAGATCGCGGCCATCACCAACACCGAGACGCTCAACAGCACCTGCGCCAACTGGGAGGCTTATGCTTCCGAGGGCAACGTCCACCAGGAGGACTCTGGCGTCTAAACGCTGCAGGGACGAAGATCTAATCAGCACCGCACACTCTCTATGACGACTACGTGAAGCGTTTTTTTTTCTTTTGTCGATATTAGCTATTGGCTGCGATGTCTTTTTTTGTTGTTGGGAATAATTAGGGAGATTGTGAAGGGGGCCAACAGTACGCACCGCGGTTTCATGTGTTGGACATGGTTGACAACTTAATCTACAAACAAATAATAATGCAATGGGAATCACCATATTGGAATACTGGTTCCACAGACTTCCTTGGTGAATGAGTCGGTTCACTCGAAATGCATTCTTGTCGAGCAATAAGGATTATATTGTGAAGAACGCTGAGGCCGACTCGCGAAGTCGTCGTGCGCCGACGTTGGCCGACATCCGGAGCCGCAGAGTCTGGGCCGAAAGCTTGACTACGCCTTCCCGTCTTCGACACAATGATGTGCCGAGACGCCGGTTGTCTCTGCGCCAAGTGCCAAGGTGGACAAGTATCTTTCCTTTGGAAGATTGCTTGAGGTGGTACATTCCCTTCGGTACCCGAGTCCGGGCTCCGCACCGGTCGCCGGTGTGGGTCCACCTTGCAGCCGGGCCAATCAGCGATTCGACCGAGTCCAGGCCGTTTCGCCATTGTCTGGACGGGAGAGCGCGCCGTTGGGGTGAATTTGGGGGTGATGACTACGCACATATCTACTAGTATCTACGGATACACGTCCAATCTTCCTTCGTGAGGGGAAGAAGAGATTGAGTGACGGAAGGCTCCGCGGCGCGCGCGGTAGCCGTGGAGAAGCTGGGCCGAGCCTGGCTGGACGTGACCAACTTTCCAACCTCTCCACGCCCTACTCGTTAGGCGAGTTTAACCCTCTCATTGTCTCAGTGCGTGAACGGCCCTTGTTTTCGAAGAATCAGTGGACGTTTCTCTTGGCGGAGTCGGAGTTACTCCGCCTTACCCCAGCTTCCCACCCCCGCACACTTGCCTGTGAACAGGAACCCGACCCCGGATTTTTCTGGAGTCGGTGTGTGTTGTAAGGCACCTAAACAGACCAACTAGGCATACGAAAGAGTGCTTTTCCGTATACGCGGAGGAGGAAGGAACTTGGGGAAAGGGTGAAATCGTGACCAACGAATAATGGGCTTGGCTGTCATCCTTCGTTTGCTTTTCCCTCCTGATTTGTGAAGTTTGCGCCGAAAACGAAAACGAAGTGGTCTCAATGCTTTTCATCTCGTTTCTTTTTCGTTCTCGTCGGCCGTTGATGAGAGAGGATTTTTGTGACTGGGTTATGTTTGTTGGTATCTTGCGGCCAAGGGATTCGGCACGTAATCCAGAGCCGAGCTGCAGCTTCTCCAACAGCTCTCTCATCATTCTCTCCTCGGAGAACAGGGGGCCGCTCAAGCTTTGCCACGCTCTTGGTGCATGAGACGATCTCTACATTGGCTACCGCTCGCGCGAGGGGGAGTTGATTGGTCAGGAGAATCAGTCAAATTAAAAAATTGTTCATCCCCTCGGCTGAGGAGGGAACCACGGAACAAGTCTGGGTTGATTGGTTTATGTGGTAGCACCTAACAGTCGCACGGCATTTTGAACGGCCGGGAGACCATGGACCTCAATCAACCCCACGGGGGGGGGTGTTGAGGAGGGACGGTGATTACCCCGACTTGGGAAAAAGAGAAGAAGCTTGGGACGAAACGAGACCGAACACCTCCACCATCATCCCACCCACCCATGTTCCTCCTTTCTCTTTTCCGGTCCCCGGGTCCCCAGCCGGGTAGATGTCTGGCATGAGGTCGAGGTGCGGAGTTAAATGGGAGCCGTGTCCGCTCTTTCTTTGTTTACCCTGGGGACTCCTCGCATCTCGCGTCTGGCCTTGGAATCGCCTGCTTGATAGACGAACCTGTGTATAAGCACGCGTCTCGACATCCGATACCAAGGAACCATCAACCTGTTATCGACCCCGACAGAAACCACCATACCTACTTGACGGGAAATCGGAAAAAAGACCATGGCGGCCGCAAAACGGACAGAGGTGGACAACACCTCCCTCCGCCACGACCACGGGTCCAGCGGCGGGGGCGGCGTCGACGTCGAGGACGCGGCGCCCAAGCTCTCGATCGAGGCCGAGGCCCAGCGCCGCGGGCTCCAGCCGCCCGCCATCGTGGCCGCCATGAGCCGCGAGTACCGCGCCGAGCTCGAGGCCAAGCTCAAGCGCAAGATCGACCTGCGCCTGTTGCCCATGACGGTGCTGTGCTACATCCTGAACTACATCGACCGCAACAACATCGCGGCCGCGCGCCTGGCCGGGCTGGAGAGGGACCTCAAGCTCGACCCGGATTCGAACCAGTTCCAGACGGCTGTCAGTATCTTGTTCGTCGGTTACTTGTTGATGCAGGTCCCGTCGAATTTGTTCTTGAACAAGATTGGGAAGCCGGCTATTTACCTCCCGACTTGCGTGAGTTTAAGATAACGCCCACGAAAGTGAGGACTGGGTTCGCTGATTATTGATAGATGGTCATCTGGGGTGTCATTTCCGCCGCCACGGCCGCCGTTACCAACTACGCCGGCCTCCTCGTCGTGCGATTCAGTTAGTCTCAAACCCATCCACATCAACGAAGCATCGTTACCTAACCCATCATGCGAATAGTCCTTGGTTTCGTCGAGGCCGCCTACTTCCCCGGCTGCCTCTACTACCTCAGCTGTTGGTACACGCGCGAGGAGCTCGGCCTGCGGACCACGATCCTGTACACGGGCTCCCTCATCTCGGGCGCCTTCTCGGGCCTCATCTCGGCGGGCATCACGGGCAACATGGACGGCGCCCGGGGGCTGGGCGCGTGGCAGTGGCTCTTCCTCATCGAGGGCGTCGTCACCGTCGCCGTCGCCATCGCGGCGTACTGGGTGCTGCCCAACTTCCCGCGCACGACGTCCTGGCTGAGCGAGGAGGAGACGGCGCTGGCGGTGTGGCGGCTGCAGGAGGACATCGGCGAGGACGACTGGACGAACAGCGGCGAGCAGACGTTCTGGCACGGGTTCAAGACGGCGCTCGAGGACGTCAAGACGTGGATCCTGCTGGTGCTCGTGTTCAGCAACGTCGCGTCCGCGTCCATAACCAACTTCTTTCCGACGGTCGTCAAGACGCTGGGGTACAACGATGTTATCTCGTTGCTGCTGACGTGCCCGCCGTACGTGCTGTGCGTTATCACGACGTGTATCAATGCGTGGCACGCCGATCGCACGGGGGAGAGGTATTTTCACATTGTACTGCCGTTGTGCGTTGCCATGGCGGCTTTTATTCTTGGTGCGGCTACCAAGGCGACTGCTCCGCGATACGTCGCCATGATGCTCCTGGTTCCTGGTAAGTTTCCCTTTCGTTCTTCTGATCTTTCATCAGTTGAATACTAACGTGTATCCTGAAGGCGTCTACTCGGGCTACACGACGGCCCTCGCGTGGATCAGCAACACCCTCCCCCGCCCGCCGGCGAAGCGCGCCTCGGCGCTGGCCTTCATCAACGCCGTCTCCAACTGCTCCAGCATCTACGCGTCGTACCTGTACCCCAAGTCGGCGAGCCCGCAGTACACGGCGGCCTTCATCCACAATTGCATCGCCTGCTTCATCGCCATCTGCGCGGCGACGGTGCTGAGGGTCGTGCTGACGCGGCTGAACAAGAGGCTGGAGCGGGGCGAGTACGTCGAGGGCGCGATCAATGCTGCGCCGGGCGAGGCGGCGACGCATGGGTTCCGCTTCAAGGTGTAGGCGGTGGGAGAGCAGATGCGGCGGATGGCGTCGTCTGGGTTTTTCGAGACCATTTGAGATACCTTTGTATATGTACGTCGTGACGACTCCCGTCGACAATATCAGTGAGGAACCTACAAGAGAACTCCAGGTGCGGCTGAATTGTCGAAACCTGAGTTGCAATCACCAATATCTCCCTATGATGATAGGAAAGCTCGCAAACTACATGTGACTGCATATGTGCGCTCACGTTTCACATCACAAGCGGTTGCTGCACTGATGACGGCCCAATCGCATAGCGCTAAACGAACTCCGATGGAACATTGCTGTCATTATGGTCTTCAAGGCAGGAGGTTCTGTTGTCCCATGCAGTTTTCAACGGGCCAGTCGCATTCAATATGAGCGGCGATCGCCTCATTTGGGAGGATAAACTGACTAAGGAAATATGGTGTTTCTCAGTGCAGCTATGACAATATTGAAATCGCTAGCATAGGAATGCCCGGCCATTCCTTCTCACTTCCTGCCGACCATTGCAGGACGTGGGATTCTCCCGGCGGAAATAGGGCGCAGCACACAACTTTCCGTTTCTTCGTTTTTTTTCATCCCATCTACTGTGGGTTGGGTTGTTGACCGTCGGGTTTCGAAACAAAGAGGAATGACTCACAGACCGAGTGTGTTTGGTGATGTTTAATTTGAATTGAGTTGGAGGTGCGTCTGGGAAGCTTCACCTGCCGGAAAGCTAGGGAGCAGCCCCCCGGTATTTATGGTTGTCTTCTAGAACCGCCGGATAGGGCAGAATTGGGAACATCCGTGCTCACTCATTTTCTCGAATTGAATAAACGTTTCGGGTTCCAACGGCATAGCCCGCGGGATCGACGTTAGCTCGAAGGCGGGAGCAACCGAAACACCAAATGTGGTTTGGGAACCTAGGAAAGGGCCGGATCCCGTTGAAGAAACGACCGGGTTTCCAGAGCCTATATATGCTTAACCCGGGAAAGGAAGTATAACACTAAACGCAACCTATGCGCAGTTTTAGTTTGAAGTATTTCATTTTCGAGAATTCCAGTTTCATTATACTTCTGTCACCTTTTGGTTTCCCGGCTGTCGACCGAGCCTGTGAAACATGCCCCGAGTTTCGGACAATCACCAGTTGGGAATGATCGGTATCAAGAACGCTGCACGGGCAGGGAAAGGCTAAATACTACGTAAACTAACTATATACGTACACTATACAGGCCGGCTCCGACTCGCGCGATCGAGCCAATGCGTCCGTCTCCTGACCTGCTGTCAATTTTGATCTGAACAGTTGTCAAAAACTCAGCAAACACCTTTTTATTGTTGAATGTTGTTCTAAGACTTCTCTTTGATCTTTGGTGCCTATCAACCACTTACCTTGAGACACAGTGTATCTCGGCATCAACCCCGGCGGAGCCCCACCTATCAAGGTACATAGCGCGGCACCTTCTCCTCTTCCTCTTATCGAGTTACCTACCATTCTGGGAAATAGCCTCCCGAGTGCCTGGGCATTACGTACAGGACTGGCTTCCTTGGACAAGGATAACGAGGAGTTGTTCCCTTGTGGGCAATAGGCCGCCTAGACTTCAATTGCGCCTCAAGGGAACCCGGACCAGCGGCAAAGGGGCCCGCCATCGGTGCCATCCCGCGATCCCCTCCGAGCTCGCTGCCGTTGAAGAGCTCCCCCGGTGACACCATCTTTTCCCATCCAAGTTATTTCCCTACTATAACCTCACTTTGTTTTGTTTTGGTTATTTTCTTTTACCACGCCTGCATTACGATAAACAAATAGAGGAAGAAGGGCCTCCGTTCATCCCATTGTCTCTCTGCCCCTCCCCCGCCATCTCGCTGTCATCACCACCCGAGATAACCCCGCACTACACCACACACCCGCCCACCATGCCCCTCACCAGCAGCGCCCTCCACTCGGCCAACTCGCTCGAGTTCACCAAGTTTCCCAGCCGGCGGAGCGTCGTCCACAGCACCAAGGGAATCGTCTCCTGCACCCAGCCGCTGGCCGCGAAATGCGGTCTCGAGATCCTCCAGGCCGGCGGTAATGCCGCGGTAAGTCTCCCCTCGCTATCAACATGGACACGAAGCTCAATGACTGACCTCATGCGCAGGATGCCGCCGTCGCCGTGGGTTAGTAAAAACACTCCATCAATCTAGTCATCACGACCATCATCGCATGAGAATTTCTCGACACGGAAGCAATGTAGGCTAACCTCCCCAGCCGCCGGCCTCAACATGACGGAGCCGTGCTCGACCGGCATCGGCGGCGACATGTTCATCCTCTTCTACGACGCCAAGACCGGCAAGGTCTCGGCCATGAACGGCTCCGGCCGCTCGGCCAAGAACGCCACCCTCGAGACCATCCGGAGGGACCTCGGCGTCGCCGACGGCGCCACCGGCAAGATCCCCATGAAGAGCGTCCACGCCGTCACCGTCCCCGGGGCCGCCGCCGGCTGGGTCGACACCGTCGAGCGCTTCGGCAGCGGCAACGTCTCCTTCGAGCGCGTCCTCGCGCCCGCCATCGAGCTGGGCGAGAAGGGGTTTCCCGTGTCTGAGCTTACGAGCCACTACGTAGGTCCCTCTCTATCATCTCTGTCGAGAACCTCCAAACTGACGTCCAAATAGTGGAACCAGGCAGAGTCCCAGATCAGGGAGGCCTCGCCCAACTTCTCCGAGATGCTCAAGAAGGACCCCAAGGCCGCCGACGGCGTGAGGGCGCCCAACCCGGGCGAGATCATGAAGAACCCCACCCTCGCCCAGACCTTCCGCACCCTGGCCAAGGAGGGCAAGAAGGGCTTCTACACGGGCCGCATCGCAGAGGAGCTCGTCAAGGTCGTGAAGGACCTCGGCGGCCACCTCGAGCTCGACGACCTGGCGAACCACCTGGAACTCGGCAGCGAGCCCGTCGACCCCATCTCGCTCAAGTTCAAGCCCGCGCTCAAGAGCCAGCAGGCCACCAACGGCAACAGCAACGGCGCGACTGACGCCGCCTCCGCCGCTGGCGTCGAGCTCTGGGAGCACCCGCCCAACGGCCAAGGCATCGTCGCCCTCATGGCCCTCGGCATCATCCAGGAGCTCCAGTCCTCGGGCGTCGTGCCCGCCTGGTCCGCCGAGGACCACAACACCGCCCCTTACCTGCACGCCATCATCGAGGCCCTCCGCCTCGGCTTCACCGACGCGAGCTGGTACGTCACGGACCCCAACGTCGTCGACGTGCCCTCCGCGGGCCTCATCTCGCGCGAGTACTCCGCCCAGCGCGCAAAGCTTTTCGATCCCAGCAAGGCGACGACGAAGCTCCACGTCGGCGAGCCGCCCAAGTTCACGTCGCCCGCGTTGAGCAGCAGCGACACGGTGTACTTTGCCGTCTCGGACGCGGAGGGCAACGCGGCGTCGTTTATCAACAGCAACTACGGCGGCTTCGGCACGTGCATCATTCCCAAGGGCTGCGGTTTCACGCTGCAGAACCGCGGTGCGAACTTCAGCCTCGACGCGGACCATCCCAACGTGCTGGCGCCCCGGAAGAGGCCTTACCACACCATCATCCCCGGCATGGTGACCAACGCGGCCGACGGGTCGCTGCACAGCGCCTTCGGCGTCATGGGCGGGTTCATGCAGCCGCAGGGACACGTGCAGGTCCTGCTGGGACAGCTCGTCGCGGGGCTGACGCCGCAGCAGGCGCTGGACGCGCCGCGTGTGTGCGTCGTTGCGGGGCTGCCCGACAGGGACGCCGATTTCGACTGGACTGTGAGCGTGGAGGAGGGGATGCCCGAGGAGACGGTAGAGGGGCTGCGGGCGCTGGGACACAAGGTCGAGGTCGTGACCGGTACCGAGAGGGGTTTGTTCGGTCGCGGGCAGATCATCAGGTACCACGTCGACCCCGTCGAGGGCACCGGCGTGTGGTCTGCGGGAAGTGACATGCGCGGCGACGGCGCTGCGTACCCGGCGCTGTAGTGCAGTGCTGTCGTATCGTCTTATTCGTGTGAAGCAGTCATGACCGGAGACCTTTTGCATGAGACTCTTTTTGGATATCGTAGAACGAAAACAAATACCACTCTATTTTCCCCGGGAATCTGTCTCTCTCCCCGTCGTGGTGGCACACCCCTGTGTATGATACAATTGTACATGAAACGCCCGTGTCGAGCGTTAAGATCGTCCCTTTTATGTTCTCTCACTCCTTCTTCTCGCTCTCGGCCTCGACGAGGACCTTCTTCTCCTCGAGGAGCTTGGCAAGCTCGCCGTTCTGGTGCATGGAGACGAGGATGTCGCAGCCGCCGATGAACTCCTTGTCGACGTAGAGCTGGGGAATGGTCGGCCACTCGGAGAACTCCTTGATGCCTGTTTTTGCACGTCTGTCAGCCACTGCAGCTCGCTTGAAAGAAACCTGTCTTTCCTATCCGTTTCTCAAAGGTTGTGTTTAACGCACCCTGTCGCAGCTCCGGGTCGGCCAGCACGTTAAAGGCGGCAAACTTGTTCGGGTCGACGCCCTGCAGGCCGAGGATCTGGATCGAGGCGCGGGAGAAGCCGCACTGCGGGGTCTCGGGGGTTCCCTTCATGAAGAGCACGACGGGGGCGGCGCTGACGGCGTTCTCGATCGCCTGCCTCGTCTCGTCGGAGAGGAGGCGGTGCTGGGTGAGGAAGGGGATCGGGGCCCGGAAGGCGAGCGGGCGGGCCGCCGGGCGGGCGGCTTGCCGGGCGAAATTCTGCAGGGTCCTTTGGTTAGCGTTTCTGCCGGTTGGACGAGAGGTAAATCTTTCGGGTAGGATACGGATTTGACGTACTGAGCGGATGAATGTCCTCGCAAACATGGTGGCTGTGGGGTTGCTGTGTTGAGCGTGCAATCGGGAATGCGTCTGATGAGAAATGCTGAATTTGTTATCGGATGGCAGGATGGGTGATGTAATATGGTGTAATCGTCGGTGAGGGAGCTCGGGCCAGAGCTCACCGAGTTCACCGAGGAAGGCGGGACGAGGTCCGCCCAATCATCCACCTTCCGTTGTCATCTCAATCGCTCCTTCCTGAATGACATCTTTGGATTATTGGGTTATCCAACCCATTTCTTCTACACATGTTTCTTCTTGTCTTTTTTTTCCTAGCAAGGACCTGGTCTTGTTGATTATGCACGAAAGAGCGGCCGACGTGCCCATACAGACCAATCATGGCACTTGGACGTAAATGCAGGCTATAGGTAGCTGGCAACCTGGGTAGGTGAATTAACAACAGTTGGCAGCGCTTAGCCATGTGACCCCGCCTCATGCGGCGAAGCAGCCGCGCAATGACCTGGAGTCTTCCATCATCAAGCCTGAGGGTGCGGCCTCTCTCTCTTCGACCGCGCGACATCCTCCGTTCAACACAGCAGAAATGGACCCGATCTCAGCTTTCGGCCTGGCCGTCAATGTCCTGACGGTCATAGATCTATCCGCAAAGGTCATGTCAACAGCCTCGGAGATATGGATCTCCGGCGAGCCGACCTCGAACCACGATCATTACTTGGTGGCCGGGCATCTTCAGTCTTGTTGCGAAAGGCTCATTGGCTCCGGGCAGCAATCCCGCGGCAAACATGCCGGAGGCCTCGCGTCCTCATCCTCATCCCGGCACGAGATCAAACTGCAAAAGCTTGCTTCGGAGGTGGCGGATATCGCTAACGACATACAACTTGGCCTCATCGGGCCGAGTAAGCATGGAACGATTACGAAGACCTTTCGTGACTCCATTCTCGTCGTCTGGGGAGAAAGAAAGATGAGGGAGAAAACCGAGAGACTCCAGGCCTTGCGCGCAGAACTTCAGTTTGGTGTGATCGTATCACTGAAGTCGGAACTGGATGTAGTCGCCCTGAGGACGAATGATCAGTTGGAAAAGCTGGACGGAATGACGCGCGAGCTGGTCCGAACGCTTCTGTCAGATAAGGAAAATTGGCGCTTGGAGCTGGAAGGACATCTGGCCGCGATGCATGAGGGCGTGGGCCGGCAATTCGACCAAATGGAGGGCACAGCTAAACAGCGGCATGACGAACTTCTCAACGCCGTTCTGGCAAGTTCCGCCCAGCCCCCCCCCAGCGTCCCTACTTCCGATTTCCACACACTCACCACGGAAAAAATCCTTGACAAGCTATGGTTCTCCAGAATCAACGACAGGTACGAGGATATCAGCTCAGCGCACAGAAGGACCTTCGAATGGATATTTTCCGGAGAAGCCCAAGTCCAGCTCAGCTGCGGCTTCCTCAAATGGGCCGAGAACGGTGATGACATTTACTGGCTGAGCGGCAGGGCTGGTACCGGCAAAAGCACTTTGATGAAGTTTCTAGCCGACGACTTCCGGACGCAGAAGCTCTTTCGGCTTTGGGCCGGCAGCCACGGTCTTGTCATGGCGAAATATTGGTTCTGGGATCAAAGCAGAGACGATCTTCAGAAGTCCCTCGATGGTATGTATCGGGGAATCATGTATGAGATAATCAGGAAAGAGCCATTGTTTGCCCGGCTGCTCTTTCCCGACCAGTTCAAAGCCGGACGAGACTGGATCACAGACTTTCCCACTTCCAACGAGTTGAAGAGAGCATTCCACAGGCTGGTCTCGGTCGAATCGCCACCAGCCCACATTGCTCTCCTCATCGACGGCCTCGATGAGTACAAGGCACCGGAGCAAGCACAGCTGGACCTGGCGCAAAGCCTCAAAATAGCCTCTGAATCGAAACATCTCAAAATCATTGCCTCCAGCAGACCCGAGACCGTCTTTGAGAAAACCTTCAAGGACAGCACCAAGATTTACCTGCACGACCTTACTCGGGAGACCTGAAACGGGTCATTACCGACAAGCTACAAGACCACGAAAGGATGCCGTATCTCACAGGTATTCTAGGCGGCGGAGAAGCTAGGTCTCGACTGATATCAGCTGCAGTCGAGAGGTCGGAAGGCATATTCTTGTGGCTGCGACTTGTAGTCGAATCGCTCATCCAGGAGCTCGATGTTTGCGACCAAATTTCGGATCTGCTATCCGTCCTTGACCGATTTCCGCGCGGTCTCGAGGCGTTGTTCCTGCAGATGATGCGTCGAATGCTCGTAAACTCCGAAAACCGAGGTCTGCAATGTCTGTGGCTCATGAGACGTTCGCTGAATGTCGAATCCCTCCAGTCGCCGCGTATATCCGGCGGATCGAAGGACTGCAGATTCAGAATGACGGCCTTTTTTCTGGATGGCGCGCAAATGCAGTTTAAGGCATTGATTGAACTGGAACCCATCAACGTAAACAGGTCTCGACTCACCGATACCATACACAAGGTGGAAAATCGTCTGAGAAGCTGGTGCGCCGGCTTACTAGAGATGAAACGCGGCTCAGGTGGAGATCCAGAGATATCTTTCATCCACAGATCTGTGACAGAGTTTTTGGACCTGTCGTCAACTCGTTCAGAGTTGATGGATGGCTTATCTAACATGGCCAAGGACGTAGAATTTTCTTTGATGAAAGGCTTACTCGCCAGAATCAAAAGAGGGACAAGTGGCGATATTTTTGGCAACGATTTAGTATGGTGCTGCGTGGAGCTCATCGTTCGCCTTGCTCGGTTCGTTGACGATTCGCACAAGGACATGGCCATCGTTCTGTTGTCTGAACTGAATCGAACGATGGCAGCTCAGCTCAAGGAAGACTCTCGTACTGATTGCGACTGGACTTCCTACTATCCATGGACCTTACGAAAGATTAAGAGAGGATACAGATCTAAATTCTATCTTGAATACTTGGAAAGGAGCGCCGGCTTCTTGTCTATCATTGTCGAGAGCGGTTTAGTGGCACCTGCCTTGCATATGCTGGGCCTACCGGGACTTCGACGGACCATGCAGACTTCGAGAGGCGTCCCGCTGCTCAGCTCAGCATGCAGACCACCGCCATTCTCGATCGTGATCCCGGGCTCGATACGGCCGACGCTTATTGCCAAGATTTTGGAGCTCGGAGCGGATCCAAACCAGGAATACAAAAATATTGTCGGTAAGATAACAACACCGTGGCAAGACTTGCTGCGAACCGTCAACGAGTTGCAATGCAGGACTATTGAAAGCGCCCGGCAGCTTTCTCGCATAGTCGCCATGATGTTGGAGCACGGAGCAAACCCGTATGTCGAGGTTGAGCTGTACGATCCACGGGACCAACACAGCCAGAGGCTCAAACATGATTACCGTGTCCCCAAGGAGCTCAATTGGAGTCTTGAGGCTGCTGATGTCGATTCCGCTGCCCAGATGGCACATATTTTGAACGCGACGGAAATCATTTCCCGTGCGTTCATCGAAGCCCCTGGGCCACGCTACGTGGGCAATCGAGAAAGTCTCCTTGGAGACTTCGTGCCCTTCGAAGACGTCGATCCTCACTGGGAACTGGAGGCGGAAGTATGGGGGCGTACATATGGTGCTACGTATCCGTTGGACGCGGCCCCTCCGCCTCTCGCTGTGGTGGACAAAGAGCAGATAGCAAAAATGGGCCACTCCCTGCTAGAGGTTCTAGATCAGAAATCTGCTGTTGTTAAGTCCGGGAGAAGTAGGCTACGGGGCTTCTTTTTGAAACGCCATGAGTCAAGGCGGGAGCATGCTGTCTCGGCAAAAGAAGGATTTATTTCCATTTTATGGCTGATACCGGTCATGGCATTTTTACTATTTCTTTACATGTTTTATGGCGTTTCACCATGAGTGAACTTCAACTATCATCTAGACGGTCGCCTTAATTAAAACCCATTATGCTCTGGTTCAAGTGGAGGCGTTAGAGATCCGTCATAGCAGACCACGCCTTTTGCACGATTTCGGGAGTTCAAGTCCGATACCCAAGATCATCAAGAGGCCAACGCTTTGCTTAGTTTTAGTCGTCAAACACTTCAACATTTCTACCGAGTTTCGGAGTCGAGTCCTAAGCGATCTTCTGTGATCCTTACGATCTCCGTCCACTCAATCATCGCGCCACGTCCGACATCTCCACAGGCAAGCGCCTTCTCACCGGGTTGCAGAACCTCGAACCATTTCCATTCTTCTTCTAGCACCTTGATCTGCTTCGCAGTAATCGGGTGGGCGTGCATCTGGGATCGTCATTTAGCCGAGATCTCGATTTCAGGACTTGGAAGGAAGGACGAACAGCTGTATTCATGGCCGGAGCCACCAGAATCTTTTTGCGTTTTCCGTCAACGGTCCCGTCAAAGTCCCATGCGCGTATCACACTCAATAAAAGACTAAGGCCGTCAGCAAAAGTATCCAGCCAGTTTCTGGGTAGGCCACTCTCACTTGTCACTGAACCCGCTCGTCACCTTGGCCAGCGTATTCGCGCTCAGCGGCGCGACGACCATGACGTCCGCCCACCGCCTCAGCTCGATGTGCAGGATGCTGCTGCCGCGCCGCCAGGGGACCTGCCACTCGTCGGCGTCGAGATGGACGGCGTCCACGTTGGGCATGCCGCGGATGTGCTCCAGCGACGGCTGCTCCGCCGCCTGGCCCCGGAGGAACTCGATCGCGGCCGCCGTGAGGATCACCCGAATCGACAAGTTCTTGTGGCGCGAGAGCGCGTCAATGATGTTGTGGGTTTTGATGACGGCCACGGAGCCCGAGCCGCAGAGGAGGAGGTGCTTCTTGCCGTCTGAGCGGGAGGCTGCTACCTCTGCAGCGGGGTCTGGTGAGCCGATATTTGTCATTTTAGATATGTTTCTACTGGGTGTTAGGTCAGTGGCTTTCACTCAGATGATAGAAGATACGTATCGGGAAGTGCAACAGTTCGTAGCCCATTCGAGGACTCAGTGCATGGGTCCAGAGTATAGGCATGTTGAGGTCTCCCGGGCTGAGGCCCCACTTCTGAGATAACAAAACTCACTTTAATAGACAACAATCCTTGACTTGCAGTTTATTTGAGCAGGATGGAAGTATCTTCGGTTGCGTGTACCGAAAATTGGTCCGTATCGAAGAGGTTGGTTTCTGTGTTGGTAGGATGAATGATATGAGCCCAGGCGAAGTCGGGGCCTCCTAGGTAGTGAGTAATAGGATCGGAGATACGTACCGATTGTGGGCCGACCGGCCGGCCCCGCGCCGAACCGCCCTTGGAACCCTTTCGATCTTTCTTAGTCAACACATCTTCCAAGTCCGAGAATGAATCATCATGTGAGAAGATGTTAGTGACATTTGGTGTCTTTAGTTTTCTCCCCTGTCATCATTTCCTACTGCAGGCTGGAGTCACTTGTTGGGCCAATGAGCGAGGACCTGCATCTCTGGACAACAGTTACTGCAGGTTGGATCCAGACCACTTTGCTGTCTCGACAGACGCTCGAGCTTATGGGATCAAGTATCATTACGGGAAAATATATCTATATGATTCAAGTATCCCAAAATGTTTGATGAGCTGCGAAAACGAAGGAGCAGGTCAACCAACAGCAGCAAAGACGAGCACCAGATAGTGATTACTTAATCAGGCGACTGATCTCATTGGCCAATCACCGCTCGACCCAAGATCCCAGCCATATTGCGGGGTCCCAAATTTTTTTGCAGCTGGGAACTGGCTCTGCCAGTGCAAGGTACAGGCCCAGAAGAAGAAAAAAAAAAGTCGTTTGAAATCTTGCACGGCCGGCCACAGCCTTACTCGCAAAAACTCTATCAACATCATGGCGACGGGCAGCTCAAATTCCTCCCTGACGTCGAACTCGCAATCCTCCCACACCCTCACATTCGCCCCCGGAATGGCAGCGCACCTCCCGACGAGCATGTCCGGCAACGCGGCCGACGTGCGCGCGCTCCTCGAGAGCCTGGGCCCTGCGAACAGGCACGCCTTCCTGCAGCCGCCGCCCGCGATCCCCTCGGCCTCGCTGCAGATCGTCAAGGACACGTTGGATGCTTTCGCCGGCCAGATCAGCGACGACCAGCTGCGGCTGTTCAAGGAGGCGTCCAAGAAGCGCAAGAGGGCCGACGGCGGCTCCGGCGGCAGGTCCACGGCGGACGTGCTCAAGATCCGCAAGGTGCACGTCGACGGCTTCGAGACGGGCCAGGTCTGGCAGCAGGCGCGCCGGATTATTAAGAGCGCGCTGAGCCACTCCAAGGAGACGCTCCAGGAGCTCGAGGACCGGAATGAGATCATTGCGAGCGGTGCCTCTGCCAGCGAGGCGGACTCTGACGAGGAAGGCTCTGAGATTGACGGCGAGGAGGAGTCTGATAGTGAGGAAGAGCTCTCCGGCTCCGATCTGGAGGGCCTGGAAGGAGAATACGACGAGGAGGAGCTGGAGGAGGGCTCCGATGTTGAGGGCCTGACCGGCGACCTCGAGGAAGATGACGAGGATGAGGAGGGCGAAGAAGGAGAAGAGGAGGAAGACGATGATGACGAGTCCGAAGCAGAGAGCTATGTTGAGGACCCCAACGGCCTCAACGACGGCTTCTTCTCGATTGACGAGTTCAACAAGCAAACACAAATGTTCGAGGAGCAGGACGCCCGGGGAGATCCCAACACCGACGCCGGCAGCGACGACGAAGAAATCGACTGGAACGCCGACCCCCTATCCGCATCAAGTAAGTCGAAATCGTCAAAACACAAGGACGACGACGAAGACATGGAAGACCTCGAAGAGGAGGAAGACGACGAGGATGACGGCCCTACATTCGGCGACATGGACCTCAACGCCCCCGAGGGCGCCAGCGACGATGAGGACATGGACGACGCCGAGGGCGAGGGCGAGGAGTTCAACGCGAACGGCATCTACTTCAAGGACTTCTTCGCGCCGCCGCCCAAGAAGCGCTCCAAGGACGGCAAGCCCAAGAAGAAGTCGGTACGCTTCGCGCCCAAGGAGATCACCGACGCGGACGTCGAGCGCGCCATGGAGGACGCTAAGCGGGACCTCTTCGACGACGTCTCGGACCACGGCGACGACTCGGAGGACGCCCTCTCGGACGTCTCGGCGGGCGACCCGCGGTCCCGCCGGTCGGCGCACGAGCGGCGGCTGGCCAAGCTCGCCGAGGAGATCCGCGGGCTCGAGGCCGAGTCGGTGGCGAAGCGCGCGTGGGTCCTCTCCGGCGAGGCTTCGGCCGTCGAGCGCCCGCAGAACTCGCTGCTGGAGCAAGACCTGGCCTTCGAGCACGTCGGCAAGCCCATCCCCGTCATCACGGCCGAGGTCAGCGAGGGCATCGAGGACCTGATCAAGCGGCGCATCATCGCCCGCGAGTTCGACACGGTGGTCAAGCGGACGGGCGGCATCGACGACCTCCCCACGAAGGCGCGCCGCGGGCTCGTGGAGATCGACGACGCCAAGTCGGGCAAGGGCCTGGCGGAGATCTACGAGGAGGAGCACCTCAAGAACGCGGACCCGGAGGGGTACGTCAGCAAGTCGGACGAGAAGGCCCAGAAGGAAGAGAAGGAGATCGAGAAGATGTGGAAGGACCTGAGCGCACGGCTGGACTCGCTCAGCAGCTGGCACTACAAGCCCAAGCCAGCGGCGCCGACGCTCACGGTGGTGTCGGACGCGGCGACGATCAGCATGGAGGACGCGCAGCCGGCGACGGCGGCGGGCGTCAGCGGCGGGGAGAGCATGATCGCGCCGCAGGAGGTGTACAAGGCCGGCAAGGAGACGGCGGAGCAGGGCGAGGTGGTGGCCAAGAACGGCCTGCCGGTGGCCAAGCAGGAGATGAGCCGGGAGGACAAGGTCCGGCGGCGCAGGAGGGAGAAGGAGAGGCTGCGCAAGGCGGGCGGCCTGGACGCCAAGAAGCCGCTCGGCGAGAAGGCCAAGATGCAGAAGCAGACGATGGCGGACCTGAAGAAGGGCGGCGTCAAGGTCATCAACCGCAAGGGCGAGGTCGTCGACGTGGACGGCAACAAGGCCAAGGCGGAGGTCAAGGCGACGAGCAGCAGCTTCAAGTTGTAGAGGAAAGGGGTATCAAGTTGAGGTTGCGGTTGCATGACAACGGCGTTGCGGTCTGGGCTGGCGGTTTACCAGGCATTGCTAGACGGGACTTGTGGTGTAGAGTCTGGCATAAATTTCTCATTGTATCACATAACAAGAAAAGCATTCATTTCGGTTCATTGACGAATAGACACTTGGGAATATCACCACAGATGAGGAGTCTTGATTATGGGTTCCGTCCTCTTGCAGTTCCGAACTATTATCTTCGTCTGTTTGCAGATACAGACAGAGCACGCAAGAACAGTGTCCTGTCGTCCGGCGAAATGACAAATGAAAACTCGGGGAGCAAGCAGAGAAGGCTGCGAAAGCATCCGACGCCGGCAGGGTCCATCATCTCACATATCTGCCAAGGGTTCTTCTCGAGGAAGCCCCCCATGCTACCTAGGCACAGCGCCGAAGGGGTCTCCGAACTCCGAATACGGGCGGTTCCTCCTGCTGCTGCCGACGCCCAGCGTGGCGGGGAGGGGGGGGACTTCCATAGGCAAGGATTGCACCCACAGGGGCTGTAGAGTCACCGTTAGCCAATAGCAGCGCGGCTAATGATTTCGGTCAGTGGTCAGCATTGCTCTGCCCACTGTAACGTGCCCGTGGCCTGCCCTTTTCTTTTAGCGTGCGTCTCATTCACTGCTCACACCGACAGTGTTTTTCTCGACTCCATTGCAATTGGAAATCAAAACTTCAGAGGCCTGTGGTTGGGCAATCACAATTTTCATGCACCCGTAATGCACCGTCAGCGGGTTTCCTCCCTCTTGTTATCCCATCCCACTCTGCCTTCATCGTGCAGATTGCCCATGTCCTGATTACGAACCCCCTTCTGCGGGCTGCTGCGGGGTGGTGGTGACGTTCCGCTTTCGGACCCCTTAAAGTTAGGTGACAGCCAATCTGGCAGGTAGGGTAAATGGCGGCCCAATGAGTTTTTAGCATCCGTAAGCAAATTTGCAAGCAAAAGAATGGCAGGCCTACCCAGCAGATCTGATAAAAGATCTTGGGAAGGGGGCGCGGCGCGGGTGCCACCCCCCGGAACTTGAAATGTGCATCTCCGTTGGCCGTCGGAAACCCCTTTATCAGCAGCGACGCCGTTCCCTCTCTCTGCTTCTCTCTTTTCTTATTACTCCTGGTTTCTCCGTTTCTCCCCCCTCATTGTCGTAGTATGTCCATCCCTCTAATTACCCTCCTGCGGATCATCGAGCGCCAAACTACGCAATACCGTGTAAGTACCCTGCCCGATTACGGTGCCCACCCCGCCAACCCCTCACCCCTTCCACCTCCCCATTACAACGCTTATCAAGCACCGGCGCCTTCTGGACAGTACGGCCGCCTACCACGCTACACCCCTCCCGGAATTTTACCCTTTGACTAATTGACCCCCCCCCCCTTCCCAGCTGCCAAAACGATACATCGATACCTATACTCGACATTTTCCAGCTCAGCCAAGGAAAAAAATCAAAGTTGCACACTCAACCTCCCGTCGTCGTCCTCTTTCCTTCTTTTACTTCACTCTCTGCTCTCCCTCCACCAAGCAGTAGAAAGCAACAAGAAAGAACACAACAGAAGAGCCTTCCTCCACAAGGCAACCCAACTCACAACCGTCAAAATGGCACCCTCCGTCGTTACCATCGACAACACCCCGGACTTCGACTTCAGTCCCTCCACCACAACCACCACATCCGCACCCTCGAAGCGCACCCTCCTCCTCGCGCCTCCCTCCATAGCCTCCCACCCCTCCAAGCTGGCCACCATTCTGGCCTCCCACGACCGCGCCGCCACGGACCTGCAGATGCTCGACCGCCTCTCAGCCCGCCTCGCCTCCCTCCCCTCCTCCGCCTACGACCTCGTCCTCGTCCTCACCGACGCCGACGGCTCCCGTGCCGAGTCCGCCCGCCTCCTCGCCGACCGCGCCGTCCTCTCCTCTGTCGCCGAGGCCCTCCGTCCCGCCGCCGAGCTGCGCGCCCAGGACCAGGGCAGCCTCGCCAACGACCCCACCGTCGCGCGCGAAGCCGTCCTCGCTGGCCTCGTCGCCACCCCCGCCGGCGGCTTCCAGAAGCCAGACTACGGCGACGACCAGGTCGTCACCCTCAGCTTCGGCAAGAAGAAGACACCCGCGGCGGCAGTAAACGGCGATGGCTCCGTCTCGTTGAACAGGGGAGGAGCAGTCTCGCTGAGCAGCAAGCCCACCACCGCGCCCCCCGTCTCCGCGCCCCCTGCCGGCGTGGGCTTCGTCGACTTCAGCGACGACCTCGACATGGACGATGACGAGCTAATTGACGAGGACACCCTCCTCACCGACGCGGACCTCGCTCGCCCCATCAACATCCGTACGTCACCCCTTCCCCCCATAATAGTCACCCCATGACGGAAAGCCCCTGCACGCCAACTATCAGCTAACTTTTCTCGTCCTACAGCCCCCGAGTGCGCCCCCAAGGCCGGCAAGCGCCGCCGCGCCTGCAAGGACTGCACCTGCGGCCTGGCCGAGCGCATCGCCGCCGAGGACGCCGCGACCCGTGCCGCCGCTGACGCCGCCCTCGCAGCGGCCGCCAAGACAGCCGCCCCTGCTCCCCCGTCCTCCTTCAAGCTGGACGCCGACGACCTGGCCGAGGTCGACTTCACCATCCAAGGCAAGGTCGGCTCCTGCGGTAACTGCGCTCTCGGCGACGCCTTCCGCTGCGACGGCTGCCCTTACATCGGCCTGCCGCCCTTCAAGCCCGGCGAGGAGGTGCGCATCCTCAACAACGATATCCAGCTGTAAAGAGGCCTCTCTCTCACTCTCTATTTTCTCGCTCACTTCACGCAAAACATGCATTGGGACCCGAAACAAAAACTGGAGTTAAGAAATCATACCATTGGGAGGGGGGTTTTGCAGGGAGCAACTGGTACAAATTCACTTACCAAACTTGTGTATACATGCATTTTCTGGGGAAGGGGGGGAGGGGGGGGGTGGAATGCGGGGAGTGGCGGCCCGGCGGCGGCCTTGATTCATGGACACACTGGTTTGGAACGGCGACACGCCAGACTGAGGCGATTACAAAGGGGCGCTTATTATCAACTTTTGCTAGACACATAGCTTTTGGGGGTGTTCGAGGCGTCTGAAAACACTTGGCATATAGGAGGATGGAAATGAATGTATCAAACACCGAATTCGACGTTGAAATTGCGATGACAGTGGAAGAGGGCATCAGGCCGTGACCAACGACAAAAATTGACATCAAAGATTTCGCTAGAGTCAAATAAGCGTTTTGCTCTATACCTAAGTGATACACACAAAAACTCCGTCCCGTGCAAAATAGTATTTCCCGTGAATCTGGAGCTCCCTTGTTTTCCCGCTATAGTTTCCGATGCATTGAGGAGCGTCACTAGTTGTAACGTGTTCGACTAAAACGTCGTTCGACTAAACCAAGCACTTGTTCCAACGCTGGTGTTGGAAGCTGTGTTCTCTTACCTGGAGCTGCTGCCGTTCACCCCCGAGGGCCTCTTCTCCTGGAGCTCGTCGTCGCTGTCCCCTCCGACCGAGTAGCGGTCCTTGTCCATCTCGGTCGTCGGCGTCCTCACGTGGAGATCGTCGAGCTCGCTCTCGTCAAAGTCGCCCGTCTCCACATCGCGGCCGGCCCGTCTGTCGCGGAAACCCTCCAAGCCGCGGGCGCCGGACCTCTGGCTGATCTGCGGAAGGCCGCCCATGAGGCCGGTGTAGCCGTTGCGCTTGCGACGCTCCTTCCAAACGTACCAGCCCCAGGCGCTGGCGGCGATCACGACGATGACGAGGACGATCTCGCCGGACCTGTAGTATGCCTTCCACTTGGCCTCGTCCATCTTCTTCTGCGTCTCCTCGTCCACCGAGGTGCTGTTGCTGATGTTGCCGACCGACGTGGCCGGTCCGGTTTCGCCGTCGAGACGGGAGTCAGTGGGCGTTCCACCGACGGAGCTGATGTCAACCTTCATGAACCGGTCAAGCATGTCGCGAGAGCGGCGAGCGTAGTCGAAAGGTACCATGTGGGAGGAGTTGTAGAAAAGGATGTAGGTCAGGTTGCGAGCCTCCTGCCAGAAACCAGCAGGCTCGCCCTCAACGGTCCAGTCGCGGCGCGGGGCCCAGTTTCCGGGGGAAACCTCGAAGCCCTTGCCGCCGTTCCATTCCATGTCGCCAATCATGGCCTCAGTTCCCATGTGGTTGCAGATGAGATCCTCGGCACCAGAGAAGAGGACAACGGGAACCTCCTTCAGCAGGTCGGGCAAGAAATCTCTCGAGGGCGCCGAGTTCTGGGCTCTGAATGCGGCTCCAACGGCACCGTTGCACTCCTTCCAGCCCGTGTTCTTCTGGGGGTTGATGTGAAGAGCTCTGACGACGTCGTCTCTCCTCAGGTAGGGGGTAACGTGCACCAGGTCGGGGGGCCAGTTCATGCCGCACGACGGGTAGCTGTCCTTGAGGCGGATGTCGTACATGTTGATACAGTCGCGTCCGCCCTGGCTGTTCACCTTGGCAGTCTCAGCCAGCAGATTCTGCAGAACGGTCTCGCACTCGGAAAAGTCGACAGTGTGCTCGACAGCCAGCGAAGTGCGGCAGATGCGCCACTGCTGCTCGAGCTTGAGGGCGATGGGCGATCCCCGCTCGATGAGCTTCTTCTCGTAGGCATACTTGAGGTACGCATCATACTGCTCCTTGGGGGAGATCCAGGCGTTTCCGAGCAGCAGACCCTTCACGTTCCAGATGTTCTTGGTTCCGGGCTTCTTGTTCCGCTCGAGCATCTGCTTCGCAATGTAGGGGATGTGCTGGCCGGCGTAGGATTCGCCTGCGATGTAGATCTGTCATTTTGTTAGCCCATGGAGCTCCGGCTATCCGGATTTGCAAAGACCCACGTCGTCGTGCTCGTACTCGGGGAACATGGCGAACCACTTCTCGAGGAACTGGACGAACTGTTCGGCCATCTCGGGAAGCTCGTGCAGGTATGCGTTGGTATCGACATAGCTGAAGCCAGTGCCGACGGGGTTATCGACGAACAGCAGGTTGGCAAACTCGTTCCAGGAGCCATTGTTATAGACGAGGTGGTCCTTGTCCTGAACGCGGTAAGGGCCGATTTCCATCAGGGCGCCATCCTCGGAACTGCAGCCGGGGCCGCCGTTGAGCCAGATGACGGTGCGCTGCTTGTTGGCGATGTGCTGGTTCTGGAAATGCCAGAAGAAGAGGTTTCCGTTGTGTTCGGGAGTGACTTCGACGTGGCTGCGATGGGACGCGCGTCAGCGGGATAGCTTCACGAATTGCAATGCGATGCCGCCTCTTCTCCACCGGGGTCCAGCCAAGGGCGGCAGCATCGGAGGGACGGGACGGTACTCACCCAGCGTGCATCTTGATGAAGGGCTCCTTGGGTGCGCCGGGCAGGTCGTGGACGAAGTAGTCGGCGGCGCTCTGGGCGGCGACGGGCGCAGTCCACGATGCCAGCGCAAGCAGCAGCGCCGGCATCAGCGGAAGGACAGCCATGATGGGGGAAAGTGTCCTCTCCCCGAGGCCGACGGGAATTAGAAGCAGGAAGTTGAATGGCGTTGTCCGAGCCGCGATTGCATAGAGACTGCCCCGTTTGAGAAACCCGTTGAACAAAAGAGGGACGAAAAGCAGGAAAAGAAATGGCCTTCTTTTTCGGGATGCAGGTCAGGGAGATGGGGGTTCAAGGGAGGGCGAGGAAAGCTGATGGGGGAAGGGGGAAAAGAAGATGCGGATGCGATGCAGAGAAGATCCCTCGAATGAATTGTTACTGCCGCTGGCCGCTGTTGCTCCCAAGACAACCTAAGGTCTGCGGCTGTCCAATGTCCAGCGTCCAATGTCCAGCGTCCAGTGTCCAGTGTCCAGTGTCCAGTGTCCAGTGTCCAGTGTCCAGTGTCGCTGCCTCAGCAGCGACGAATGTGAAAGGTGTACTGTACTTTTGTCTATCGGTGATTGCGTACCTCCCACCCGGCCAGACCCCTGCGCGGACCAGGTTCCTTACCAAAATTGGCTGGCGCGGCGTGGCACTGACTGGCAGGTACTTATTTGGGGTGCTGGTGCCGCCCGGCGGAAGGTAGCGCAGCCGAAAGCTGCCGCAGGGGCGGGGAGGCCACTGTGGCACACTATCTAAACAGGGGTTTCCGGGGCAGAAGCGCGGAGGGCAGCTCGCAGTGGATGCGCTGGAAGGTGGGAGGTGCTCTGTGGCGTTGGGCGTTCCATCCCATTGTCATGCCTTTCGTCTTGTCTTTTAGGTCTTGCTAGGTACCTACCTACCTAGGTTGTGTGGCCGAATACTTGCCCAAGTGTAGGTACTTGAGGTAGGTACCCGGCAGAGGCAAGAATGACAGCAATCCACGTACCAAAGGATCGGGACAACGTACAACGCAAGTTGCACAGCGTCTAGAGACACGTTGTTGACATTTGTCGATTAAACCCCCCTATCCGCTGATTACCGACTATCTGACTGGGAGCAGGCCGGGATGAAATGCTAAGGAGCATCGAGTGTCATGTAAACGAGACAAGCAGAATATGCGGATTCTCATACGGATCGCCGCCGGAGGCGGGACCTGGTTCCCAACGGGACTCCCAAGGGCTCAAGGGTCCGGCATCGGCTTACCTAATACATGGTTAAGTCCGCGGTCCACAGGGGACACACGGGACACGAGGGACGTGGAAAAAGAGACTCTGAGAGAAAAAGTGTGAGATCCCCATCTTTCAGACGTGGAACCTGAGACATCAACAACACCGTCCCGTCCCCCTGGAGAATTCAATTCAAGAGAGCCAAGACGGGCTCCGGTCGTGGGCTTGGGGCCGAAGCGTCGTCCACGCGTCGTTCATCTGGCTCTATCTGAGGCCGGATCGATGACGAAGCTTATTGCTTCTCATCTCCCTCGAACGCAGTATTATTATGAGATAGTTGCACACTAGGTAGCTAGCGTAGATCCTGTGTGTCGGAACAGCCGTTGGTTGCCAAGTGAAAGGTCAATTCCAAGAGGCGTTTTTTTTGCCCGTAGAGTAGATAGGTCATTGCTGAATTGATTGATTACTTTGGTACCTACAGAGTAGTCTACAAAGTAATTAGTGTATCTAGGTAGATTGTAGTTAGAGTTGAAGCAAGCCCGCCCCGGTGGAGAGATTCTACCTACCGATCTCACAAGGCAAGCGCCGCCAGTCCGGGCTACTTCCCTAGGTACCGAAATGGAGTAGGCAGGTCTGTCTGCCTGGGCCTGCGAATGACTCCAAACAAGCGTTTGACCAGCTTTTCAGCCCGATACATTACACAAACACCGTCAAGCATCCCCTCCGCGTCTTGTTAAGCGGCCGCCTCAAACGCATCCCGCATCAAAAAGGCAAAAAATTAAGAATAATGGCCTCCGGTAAGACGTACATCGTCGAGCACCTCGACCCCGAGCTGGGCCCGTGGTCCGAACTCGAGTACATCGCCATCGCCAAAGAAACCCACGCCGCCGGGGGCACCTTTCTGCTCTCCTCCCTGCCGCCCGCATTCGTCGCCCCGGAGAAGCTGAAGGAGGTCCCGGCCCTCAAGACGGAGAACCGGGGCGTCGAGGAGCTCTACGCCCAGGACAAGTCCCGCGTGTGCCTGCTCGACCCCTCCGCTGCCAGCGACCTGAGCCCGGAGGACGGTGAAAAATTTGACGCCTTTCTGTTCGGCGGCATTCTGGGTACGTCGTGCCCCTCATTCTTCATTTTCAGTGGCAAACAATAGTTGCTAATTCTCTTTGCGTAGGCGATGACCCCCCGAGAGGTATTTTGTCATGATTAACCTGTGAAGGTTTCGTTCCTCTGACCCTTGCAGACCGGACCTCCGAGTTGAGGAAGAAGGGCTTCGAGGGCAGGAGACTGGGGCCCACTCAGATGACCACCGACACCGCGGTCCGCGTCACGAGAATCGTTGTCGAGGAGAAGAGTTTGTTAAACCGTCTTCCATCCCGCAACTTTGTACTGACGGACAAAAGTCCCCCTGGACAAGATCCCCTACGCCGAGTACCCCGAGTTCAAGTTCAACGAGCACGAGAGCGCTCAGATGCCCTTCAAGTACGTCAAGGACAAGAACGGCGAGCCCATCCTGCCCGAGGTAAGAATCATTCCACCAATGCACCTCCAACACGCCAGATGCTAACGTCAAGTCAGGGCATGCTCGAGCTCCTTCGCAAGGACACGGAGAAGAGCATCGACGATCTCTTCTAATTCATGCCAAACCGTTCCAATTGAATCACGAGTGACGAGAGACATCCGAGTTGCGCGCACCAAGACTTGCTATGTGATTTCGATCTCAACGGCTACCTTGCCTCCCTCAAATTACCTAGACGCGGCGGCCAACAATGCGCGCCTAGGATCGCTTATCATGAGCCCCGGGTGCTACGGCAAGTCACGCCCCTAAGCCACCCACTCACCGGGCCCCTTCCCGGGCTCAACTGAGCTGGACCCTGAATTATCGGAGACAGTTGCCGGTCCCCGGCCGTCGCTAACCCCGCACCGGAGATCGGCTGTCACTTGACTTCAACCGCAACCTCTCTTCGTGTCGTGGTTGGCTGTGGTTATCCGTTGCCAACTTCTCTTTGCTCCTTATCGCACTCGCGGATGCTTGATAAGTCCCAGCCATCCTGCCCGTCGTGAACAGTTCTTCCACTTCTTCGTTCTCGGTGAACTGCGCAACTGGCATCGTATTTAAAAGAAGTGTCTTGCACCAGATCTCCCTCATCGTTGGGTTTCCTTCTCAGCCTACATTTCCTCTGAAGCTTGAAGCCTCATCCCTGCTAACCGTGAGCTATTGAAGCCACCTCGACCAATACTTGACGTCTTCTCCTCGTTTCCCCCTCCTCGACATCATCACCAACTCCATTTCCCATGAAAGTGCACGTTTAAAATGTCCAACCCTCAGTTCACATTTCGCCAGACAACCTTCACGGCCCCCTCCCTTCTGCTCACCCGCCGCCACACCATCTCTCGCACGACGCTCCACACCCAGCTTGACCAGCTCCGCGTCAATGGCCAGTACGACGCCTTCAAGCTCGGGTGGCACCCCATCTTCGACGACAAGTCGCGCTGGCCCGCGCCCCTGCACCTCTTCTGGGACAGCGACGTTGGCAAATGGATCGAGGGTGCCTGCTACTTCCTCATCGAGGAGTACGACGTCAAGATCGATGCCGCTGTCCGCGAGCTCGTTGACATGATCCGCTCCGCCCAGCACGACGACGGCTACCTCAACATCCACTTCTCCGTCGTCGAGCCCGGGAAGCGTTGGACCAACGTCCGCGACATGCACGAGATGTGAGTGCCCTCCTGCAGTCATTGCACGCGCAAGTCTCAATCCTCTCAGGTACAACGCCGGCCACCTCATCGAAGCCGCGCTCGCGCACAGGCAGTACTATAAAAACGACCTCCTGATGGAGCCCCTGGAAAAGTACATCGCCCACATCCGCAAGCGCTTCGGCCCCGGGAAAGACCAGACCCGTGCCTACCCGGGCCACCCGGAGATCGAGCTCGCCCTCCTCCGGTTTTACTCCGCTACGGGAAGCCGGGACGCGTACGACCTGGCGCGCTTCTTCCTCGAGGAGCGCGGCAACCCAACTGGCCAGGACGGGAAGCACTTCTACGACTGGGAGGCCGAGCAGCGCGACGAGCCGCGCTGGCGGCGCCCCAACTCGTGGCCCATGGACCGCTCCTTCTGGTACTGCCAGGCCCACGTCCCCATCCTCGAGCAGCCGTCTGTCGAGGGCCACGCCGTCCGCGCCATGTATCTCCTCACCGCGGCGGCGGACCTGCTGCGCCTCTCACAAGATGCGGATTCCGTTCCCATTCAGCCTCTCGCAGAAGCAGACCAGTGGCTCACCGCCCTGCGCCGCCTGTGGTCCAACATGGTCAACAAGAAGATGTACCTGACAGGCGGCGTCGGCGCCGTCGCGCAGTGGGAGGGCTTCGGGATCGACTACTTCCTCCCGCAGGGCCCCGATGAGGGCGGCTGCTATGCCGAGACGTGCGCGTCCGTGGGCGTGATGATGCTCGCCGAGCGCCTGCTGCACGCCGACCCGGAGCTGAAGGGGGAGTACGGGGATGTGATGGAGCTGTGTCTGTACAACAACGTCATGACGGCCATGAGCGCCGACGGCCGCGCTTTTACGTACGAGAACCCGCTCGCCAGCTGCGATACCGCGCCGAACGGGCGGGAGGACTGGTTCGTGTGCGCGTGCTGCCCGCCCAACGTCACGCGGCTGTTTGGGAGTTTGGGAGGGTACCTGTGGGACTATGGTGGTCATGGTGATGGTGCGTTCGTGAATGTGCATTTGTACACGAGCGCTGAGGTCAAGTTCCCCGTGAGCGGGAGGGAGGTGTCGCTATCGCAAAAGACAAACTGGCCGTGGGAGGGGAATATCCTCTTCCAGCTCAAGGGGGCCGAGGACCTCCCCACGACCATACGCCTACGGATCCCAGCCTGGTCCAAGGGCAAATTCGTCCTGACGCCTACCCCCCGGCCGGGAGAAGCGAAGCTGGAGAACGGGTACCTCCACCTCAGCCCAGCATACGTATCCGCCAACACCGCCTTCTCGCTCGACATCCATGGCTTCAAGCCGCGATACATAAGGCCGCATCCCTACACCCGGCAGGCGACGCTGAGCTTGGCGCGGGGACCGGTGGTGTACTGCGTCGAGGACGCGGATAACAGCTGGGAGGGGAACCACTTCAGAGACGTTGGGATCCGGGAGGACGGGGAGAAGATCGAGGAGGAGTGGAAGGTGGATGCAAGGACGGGGGAGGGGTATTTTGCGTTGAGGACTGGGTGTGAGGTGCGCAAGCCCGAGGTGCTGGAAGCGGGAGGGGAAGGGAAGAGTAGGGAGCTTGTGTTTGTGCCGTTTTATTATCGGGCGAATAGGGGCGGGAGGGGGCAGATGAGGGTTGGGCTGAGGGATGATGGGAGGTAGGCAGGGGGAAAGTATTGTCTGCTGTTGTTTCTTGACTCGCGTTAAGCGCTCGTCATCTCGTAAGTTTGCTTCGTTGGCAGATTTGAAATGTTAGGTACCTATCAGTGGGATATTGCTCAAAGGTCCCGTGCTCTTCGCCCTCCTCGGCTTCTTGCGCGGCTCTCATGCTGCCTCGAAATCTTAGCCTATGTACGTATATATTCTGAGGCCACTTGGCCAGAATTCGCAAACACCAGCGATTGGGTATTTGTCATGAGGTGGCATGGAGTCCTCTCTTGTTTTGTTTCCATCCGGCCAGGCGTCTCCGTCGAGAATCTAGGTGGTGTTTTTGTGAGAAACTATGGTCGGGGTTGAACCATCGTCCATCATCCTTGGCGTCTATCACTCTTGTACGTTTCCCTAGCGACACCCCCGAAGATTACGGAACAAAACAAACAAGTCTGATAGACACCTGAAAGTAAGTAATGGTAGTTGTGATGAAAATCGGAATACACAAATACTATCAGGCCAGAGAAAGAACCACAGAAGTATTGTTCTTGTTCGGCCTTTCCTCCTTTGAAAACGATTCCTTCCAATTTAAATATATCAAAACTTCGGTATACTCCCTGACTAACTCACGAGTCGTCCCGTCTATCACTCACCATGCTCCTGTCCGCGTCATGCATGTATAAATTGAGGACGCATCGGTCGGTATGTTGAGATCTGACTGTGAGGCATGGTACGCTCCCAGAGAGCGGCAATATTTGCCACATTTGACTTGGACGACTGTATTCTGGGCGTCTAAATTCTTACTGGTGAAATGCAAGGATTCGTGCATAAGACCATTAAGAACCCGGTAGATTCATTGCTTGGCTCGTATCATGGCAGAACAAGTCAGAGGAGACGGACACCAGAGACAGGTAGTATCCCAGAGTAAGACCCCAATATTCACGACATTTGAGGTGTTCGGGCCGACAAAAGCCACCAGCCTTATATCATCAGGAAAAGGACAAGCCGTGCATTAGTAGCCCTCCGAAGTCAACTTTGAGCAGTCAACCGTTGCCTCTGCCCCTGTAACCATGATGCCTCCTAGAGCTACTTATATACATCCTTACCGAGAGAGAGATAGAGCAGAAGAAGAAACGGGTCTCCGCGAGGCGTTAAAAGCGTTGTCCGCGGTCCTTTGGGTTCAAGCCCAACGGCACGCTTGAAGGCGGTCTCGCCGAAGGTGCGGTAATGCGGTTGAAGCGCTGGGACTGGGCTGCCAGGAAGTCACATCGGCGCCCCAACTTCAGCGTCGCCCGCAGCAGAGGCGCTGAAGACCTGTTCTCTTGCAGAATACACGCCCAACGCCCCGGCAGGGATGATGGACAGGGCTCATGATGGGCTGGAGAGACGCAGTTGAATCTTTTCTCGCAAAGGGCAAACGACAAACGCCCTTTTCAAAATGACAATGATGGTCCAAAGTCCGGATTGCCGACGCATTCACTATCAACCACTGCGGAAAAGCCTGATTGCCTGGTGAAAGAAAGGGTTTCCAAGAGGAACGGGAACAACATGTATTTATTTACTCTTGAACCGGGCGGGCTGTGGTAGAGCGCAGAGGAGACAGACTCGATAATCAAAAGGGAGGCAGCGGCGCTCCTAGTATTCGGTGGCGTCTTCTTTTCAAAGAAAGCAAACATCATAAAATCACTTGGATATCGTTGGACTGTCACAAGACTCTACCTGCAAGCCTTTGTGAGTCAGCTCGACCAGAAGCCGAGGTCTATCTCCTCTTGATCTCGTTTGATACAATCCCGTGGTCCATACGGGCTGGGGCCTGCTGACAGCCAGATTTGCATTCAAAGAACCGACTCCTCGTCTGCGTCACGCGGCGGGCCCCAGGAGAGAAGCCATCTCATAGCCGCATCACGGTCACGCGTCTTGTCTCGCGAATCCATTAGCCGGAAAGATGCGTACGTTTCACGTTGCTTCGCAGTATAACTGACGCAGACATGTACACTGCATCTAGATCCGCGCTCATTCACCTACACAGAACACTTCAATGGCTGGCCATGGCACGTATTGTCATTTCCTGGACAACGGATAGCTAGTGTACATTGTGGACCAGACTCATAGCTGGCCGGCCTTGCGGGCTGCATCGTACTCCGATGCGTGGAAAAGACAAGACCTCATTGTATGCATTTCGCTGCCACTCCCCAATTCCTGTCGCATGTCGTGCTCCTCCATCCCTACCGATGCAAATGCTGACACCAGAACCGATAATGCTATGCCGAAAGATGAAAAAAGACGGGTCCAAAACTGTCGAGTATGCCTGGCAGCCGACCCAAACCGCTGCCATAGCAGATTCGCGTATAAACGCCTTGAGTTGCCACTTCGTCTCGAGATTTGGACGGTTTTTGGACAAATGAAAAAAGAAAGAACTCCCGTGAAACACAGAATCCAGTTTGGATCTTGGATATGTGTAGGTGAGCACCAGATTAGGCGACTTAGTTGTCGTGCCTGAATGTGCACTTGTCTCCTCGTGCACACTTGCCTTGCTGCCAGAAGCTGCAGGGCTTGGTTCCGATGAGGGCGCGGTTGACGGGCCGATGGGGAGGGAGCGTGGCTCCGCCGGGGGCGTTGCCTTTGCGGTTCTTACCCTGCTTGCCCTTGTGGCTCCCATCGCGCTCGCGGTCTCGCTCGCGATCCCTGTCACGGTCGCGCCCGCGGTGATGGTCGAAGTCGTCTCTGCTGTCCCTATCACTGTAGTCGACGAGCTTCCGACCGTGCGCGGGCTTGTTGTACATTGACTCCGCCTGTTGGTCGTCGACGGCTGGCGTTGGCTGTTGCTGCTGCGTCGGTTGCTGCTGCTGTTGCTGAAGTTGGGCCAGCATCATCAACTGCTGATAGCCAGTATCTTGAGGGTTGAGGCCCAACGCTCCGCCTTGGGGCGCCGCTTGAGCGGGCTGCTGTTGGCCCATCTGAGCCAAGAGCGCTTGTAGTTGAGCGTCGCCCGCCGGACCGGTGGCGGATTGAGCAGGCTGTCCGCCTTGTGTCTGTTGCATCAGGGCCATGTACTGGGTGTATTGTTGTTGCTGATAGTAAGCGGCCCAAGCATCCTGATTTTCCTGAGGCTGAGCTGCCGTCTGCTGAGCACTCGCCTCTGCCTCAGCCCGAGGTCGGTCCTCGGCCTCCTTCTTGGCCCTGGCAACCGAATCTTTCTGGAACCCGGCCCACCATTCTCTGACTCTCTCCGGGTCGTGGGCCAGCCATTCGGGCGGGTTGGTTGCCGGGTACGGCAGTCCGCGCAATTTTGCGACAACGTCCTCGATGTGATTCGCAGCCGCTTGCAAAAGGGGATCGGGGTAGTCGTAGCGCCGCTGGGTCTGAGGCGCCGCCGGGTTGAAAGGATTCAAGGGTCTCCAGTTCTCAACCTTGTCGGAGATGAGAATGCTGTGGACTTTGTCGTCGAACGGAATCGCGGGGACAGGCTGCATCTCTGAGGCAGCAGGGACGATGGGCTGAGCATTCTCTCCAGGTGGTGTCATGTTGTATGGCTCCGGCGTGACCGCTGGCGCGACAGGCTTCAGGTTGCCCAGGATGGAGTTCAGCTTGGCCGCAGGATCGTCCTTCGCATCGAGCCTTTTGCGAGCATAATAGGTTGCCGCCTCCCAGCCGAACTGCTGCATCTCCTTCCACCGCTGATGGATCTCATCATACTTGCGTTCACCTTGGGGCAGCTGGCCGATCTTGGCATCGGCATTGGGCACCGCTGGCTCGAGCGGCGGCGACTTGGGCGTGGGAGGGATGTCGGAAACGTCGGTGTAAACAACCATCAACTCCTTCTTCTCGCGCTCCTCAATGGACTTTTGCTCGTCGGTACGGAAGGTCACGTCGCCGCCACGGGTGACAAAAGACTTGGCGCGGTATTCTTGGGGAATGCGTGATAGATCGGCGAGGCCTGGCTGAACCCAGGGTTGGTACGGCAGATCCTCGTCTTCGTCATCGTCTTCGTTGAAGTTGGCTCGCTGCTTGAGCATCATTCCCTCGGATCGGTCGTCTGCTGCGTCCTTCGTCATGTTATCCTCGTCCTCCGCCGCCTCTTTGTGGAAAATGCGGACTTGGACGAGTTCCGAATCAGGCTTCCAGGCGACTCTAAGCTTCCGGCGGGCCTCCTTGCGCAGTCGCTTCGTCCTCTCCTCTGGTGTCTCAGACGTGTCTTTCTTACCAGAGTCCTTGGCTTGTGTGGTCTGGCTGTCTGTCTTGGGTGTGTTGATAGAATCGAGCAAAGAGGCGATGCTTGAGAGCGAAGAACCTGAAGATGCAGCAGGCTTCGCTGCAGGCGCCTTCACCTCGGGCTTGGGTGCAGCCGCGGGAGGCTTCTTGTCAACATCCATTGGCGTTGATGAAGGCAGGCCAGCAGCCTTGGTGATATCCGGTTTGGCGGCCTGGTTGGTCATTGGTCTGGGGGGCCGAATTTTACCGGCGAGAGTAGTCGACGGCGTGGGACGGGGTTTTGATGCACCAAACTTGGATTGAAGGGAAGGAGCTGTTGGCTTCGCGCCGGCCTTGCTGCCGGATGCGCTTGCCGATTCAACTGCGACCTTCTTGACTGTACGGGAGTCGGTATCGTCATCCCGAGCTCTTTTGGCGGGAGAACCGTCGTTAGCCTTCACTGTTGACTTGGCTGCCTTGCTGGCTGCCGTTGCTGACGACGTCTTCTTCGTCTCAATGCCGTTGCTCGAATCCGCTTTCCTGATCCTAGACGCAATTGTACGAACCAGTTCTTTGACCTCCTCGTCGCCCTTGTCTGCTAGGCGCTTTCGGACGTTCTCGAAGTTGACACTATCCGCCACCTTCTTGGACATGCTGGTGTTGGAAAGGAGGCGCAAAATGGCCTTAGGCAGAGGTCCATTGAAATCGCCGGACTTTATACAGCCGATCGTCGTGTTGACCAAACTCAAAATGCCTTTCGAATGATCACCCAGGTTCTCGAGTACGGCCTCGTCGCCATGCTTAGCCGCTGCTTCGCAAACCTTCCTTAACGTCTCCCTCTTCAGATCCGTCTTCTGCGTCAATGCGGCGACTACGTCGGCCGGCTTGCCTTCCTTGACTGCCTGGTCGGCTTCTTGCCTCGCTCGGTTCGTCTCCGATCTGATTTTGATGAAGAATTCGCCGAGGGCCTGCACAGCACTGGCAATGAGAGCGTTTGTTCTGGTGGCCGAGGGGTCCACGTAGGCGATCCCGAGGACGTCCCATACAGCCCCCTCCACAGGGTCAGACGGTCGGGTTTCGGGGCGTATAGGCTTCTTGCGCTCTTCTTCTTCCTCCTTTCGAGCCTTCCTCTGCGCTTTGGATTTCGCAGCTTCGTCGGCCTTCAGTTGCTCCTGGAGAGTAAACGGGTAGTCGGTGTACTTGGGCCGACGATTACCGAGAAGTTTCATCTCGCGCTGATACTGATCGATCAGAGGCTTGGCTTCCAGCTCTCGGTCTTCTGGCTTCCCAGAGAAGTTCGGGGAAGGCCTGTACTTGTCCGTGAACCTGCCCTGAATCTCACAAGGAAGGTCATGACTCTGTTCTGGAATGATCCGCCTTCCGCTAGTTGACGGGAGGGCAACGAGAGGGGCGAGTCTATCATAGCTTTTGGGCGTAGGCATTTTAACAGTGCCGGAACAGGTGAGAAATGGAGCACCAGGAACAGGCGGGAATTGTTTCTTCGCCGCAGCACTGCGCTTCTTGAATTGAGCCATGGCCGCCGCCTCCTCCTCTGTCGTCGAGGGGAAAACTAAGCTCTCTCCATCTTCTGCCCTCTTGACCACGGAGTCGCTGGGGGAATCGGCCTGCTCAAGCTCTGTTTCCTTCTTCGTGGGACGTTTTCGCTTCTTCGCGGGTGCCTGTTCTGCCTGAGCGACGGCGTCGACAGGAGGCGTTCCGGGCTGGGATGCAGGGCCCGCTACGGCAAATGACTGGTGCTGGAGCTGTTGCTGCTGTTGAATATGCGGCGGCTGTTGCTGCTGCTGTTGCTGCAGTTGAGGCTGGGGCTGAGGCTGGGGCTTGATGGCTCGTGCCGCAGAAGCAATGGCCTTTGCCTGCGGCACAGGTTGCGGTGTATGCTGAGACGCGCGTGCCTGCTCAGCCAACTGCTTGGGCGCAACGGGTTGATAAGTAGGCACAGCATTCGGCTGGGAGTAGGACATTTGCTGAGGCACGAGCTTATGCTGTTGGAAGGAAGGGGCCTGATTCTGCTGGTAGGGCGGTGGGGTCGGATTCGAGAACGGCTGGCCGTTTTGCTGGTGCGCACGCTGAGGCGGATACGAGTGCGGTGACTGAGTGAAGCTCCTCTCTGGCTGAGCAGAATGCTGTTGGGGGGACTGAACGTAGCCTTGAGGGGCGGGAGAGTACGACTGAGGGATCGGCTCGAACCGCTGCTGCAGTTGTGCCGGGTTTTGGTGGCCTTGCTGGGGTATCAACTGGGAATCGTTGAACTGAGAGACATTGCCGTTGAACATCTGGTTGGCCTGGCCGTTATACTGGAACGGTTGATTGGAGAAATCTGGCGTGTGGGTGTGGCTCATGTTGTCAATGTTCCCTGCAAACTCGCTCTTTCCTTGGTGGCCGTACATCTCCTGCGGGAAGTCGGTCAAACCAGCCAACGGATCATCTTGGCCAGGATCGGTATATGAGGGATCCAGCGTAAAATGACCATGACCGCCGTTATGGAAGTTTCCCTGATTCAGAGGGATGGTGTTATGATCATTTGCTACGGCAGCGTGGCCTTGGTGAGGAGACGATCCAAAGTGGCTATTCTCAGCACCGCTGCCTTGGGAAGGAGCGAGATGAGAGAAAGCATTTTGGTTATGCATCTGCTGTGTCCAGTCCTGAGCAGCGCCATACTGATGTGATCCGTTGGGGAACCCGAAGGAACCAGACCACATGTTATTATTATGGCCCTGAGCAGAGCCTCCCTGGCCATTATTTTGCCAGTTCTGCATCGTGCCTCCGACAGCGACTAACACTGGAGGATGCACGTGATGGGTTATTGAAGGAGTAAGAGTCGCCAGAGCCTCCTCACACGATCATTGGGCAAGGTTGAGAGTCACTGCACTGCTGCAGCCAATTAGCATTTGTTCCTTCGAGGCGGACCGTCATTGGCATGCAGCGCGGCTTTGGCCGTGCATCAGGTTATCGGACGACGAGGACAGAGAGGCTTCGCTGATTGGCTTAAAACAGGGATGGGGGCGCTGGTTGTGGGGTTTTAGAGAAGAAAATTGGAAGGTGGTGTGGAGGTAGAGTGATTAAGAGGTGTTAAGGTTGCCTCGGGCGAGCCAGTACCTTCCTCCTCAGAATGGCTGGCAAAGCACCTGACGTGTGGGGCCGTACGTCTCTTCGGCTAAATGCCGGCGGCAGGATTGCGGCTTACCTTGAGGTGGGAGCAAGCGATCAGAGAGAACGGCTAAGCCGCATGCGGCGATCGAGCAAGGATTGCGGTGCGGTGCTGCACCGGACAAGACTGAAATCTGATGGGGTGGGAATGACGAGGGCGATCGTAGTGCGTCTCTTCGGCCGGATTGACGAACTGTGAAACAGGTCAGCGCTCAGGAACCGGTGTGCCAAACGCCTTGCAGTGTACGGATATGGCGATGATGAAGCCACGAAAGAATTTGAAGTGAACCACTTGGCTCGTTGCGTGTGATGAAGTTTTCCTGCGACCATGGGCAACCGATGCGAGTGCTGTGCAAGTCCAGTTTCTGCACATTTAGGATCGCCTCCCTGTGACGGAGACGGAGGGCATTGAGACGAGAACCCAATGCGATGCGGAGCGTGTTGGCGGCGATAGATGGTCGGACGGACGGACGGCTTGGCAACGGCTTGTCGTGATGGACGATGTAGCGACTTGAGTAAGATGGGCCAGGCGGTGGTTCATTGATGACTTGACGTCGCAGACGAAGCCTTCTTGAATGCCTCCTCCTTCTTTTGCGGCTTCGTCGTCTCCAGTCGACAATTGGCGGGGTGAGGTAGGTGGTCTCCTGTGTTGGGTGGTCCCTTGTTCATAGCGGGCTTTCCTGCTGCAGACTCGCTGTGTTGGTGGAGGTCCAGGCCAACACAGCGCTGAGCGAGCCAGAGAGGCCCTTGGGAAGGCCCCGCCCTAGCACCTAACCCAGCAGGCTGACAGAAGACCACCCCCCAAATCCAAGTCCCAAGCCCAAGGTGCAAGAAAAAAATTGAGTGAAGTCGAATCCAGTCTTCCCAGGGCCTGATTGACGCGTGAAGACGAAGAGCGATTGGCGCTGTAGCATCGACAGTTGTCCGGAGGAACTGCGTCGCTTGGATTGCCCGTTTGGCCAGCCTTGCCTCTCTCTCAGTTTGCGTGCGGTGGTTGTCAGCCGCCATCCCTCGCGTCCGCGAAACAAGGCGTCCTGCGTTTCGCAGGACATTTTTAAACAGGAGCGTTACTCGTGTGTCCTTGATCGCATTTCCACGCGTGAGGCGTTTGAGTCCTCGTCGTCACCTGCTGCAATCCGACTTTGCAAAATTCATCGCTGCAGAGCCCCGCTGAGGGTTGAGTTGGACCGCCATGGGTTTATCATGATTTCACTCATACAAACATTGCCATGTCTGCGCGTCCGGGACAACATGGCGATGGTGATGATGGAAATGCGCTGGCGGCGGTGGCAGTGCTTGTCGTGGTGGTTGTGGTGATGGGTGCTGCGGGAGAGCGTGTTTGGGGAGGGAGGAGGCGAGGGAGCGTGAGTTTGTCTGGCTCGGGGGGAAAGTTTATCATACCCTGTGGTTCGCAGTGTGCTCTCTCCTTCGCGATTATCTTGCTTGCCTTATGCTTTTGCCTGCGGGGAGAGATGACCTCGCGACCTTAACGTGGTTCGCGGTTTGATTCTCTTTTTTCTGATGATGATCGCGAAGATTACAACATGATGGTCGGATGCCCGAGAAAAGGGCGAGAGGACAGTCTATCAAAGAGAAGGTGACAAAATGGAACGATCGCTGACTCCGCAGACGGCGACGATTAACCAGACAAGTTAAATGCCCAGAGTCGCGTTTTAATGTTGCGGGAGACGAAAAGTTCAGGTCGTCAGAGTCGCTGATGGCCTTCCGACGCGTTTTTCTGTCCAGACTGCGAAATGGTGGTGTTTTTCTGATGGTGAAGGAGGAGAATGGGAATGCGTTGTCGTTGGGGGAAGGGGGAAAAGTTGATTATTCTTTCGCCCCGACCAGTCTAGGGAGGTAGGTAGGTACTGCTCACTTGCGGCCATACTTTTTAGGCAAAAGTGGGTCCATGCTGAAGGGGGCCACGGCACCACCTATGTTGACTTGTCTGGACTGTGACTGGGCAGGCCCCGTGAGTACCTACCTAGGTCGAGCCTTCCCGCTTACGGCGCTGGCGATGTACTGTACTGTACCGCAGGGGAAACCGTGGCACCTCGGCGCAAAGTGCGGCAGGCGCAGGTCACTGAGACTTGCCCAAATTTAGCCAGGTTTCGTCAGGCGGTAGGCAGGAGAAAGCCCTGGAGGCACGGAGTACCTCCGTATCGCCAGGTTTCTATCACTTGCTTCTCAGAAAGCGAACGCGCAAGCTGCTGGGCAACTTTCGCAGATGCCAGGTAGCCCGAATATGACGTTCCGCAACATGGCTTTTCAACAGGTCGTCATGTCCAAGGTAGGCAGGTGCAGCAACATGGCTCAAGGTACGCCCAGTCAGCGCCGAAATACTCAGCGCTTATTAGTGTAGGTACTACTCCAGTGCTCATTGAGAGTGGCCCTTCCGTGGCAGTCCGATTTAGATACCAAAGATACACGGCTGCCCAGGTACCTCCACTGTGTGTCTAGGCCGTCGGAAGACGGAAACTCAGTAATGCCGACCCATGACATCGTGCGCATCCACCCAACACCAGCACGAGCACTGGCCAGCGGAATCGTCCAGGAAATGTGGCTCGACGGCGCTTTGAGGACACCGATGCTGGAGGCGTGTACGTACCTGTCCCTGTCGCGAGCAAGTCGTCAACTTCAGTTTCTCAGCGCGACAACGGAGATAAGTCCATTGATGCGATAGTTCAACGTCTACAAAAGCTACCGCTGGCCTTTGCATCGGTTTTATGCGACCTGTCCATACGGATACACCGCCGACCTCCAAACCCCAGCTCCCCCAAAGCAAGCTAGTTAGAGCTGTGAAGCTCCCCCCCACCATCACCATCGCCATGGCCGCGAAGGGCCATTCGTTGCGCGATCGCCAGATCTGTACGTCGGGGCTCCCCCTTTGCGCTCTACTCATTTTCATGGTAACAGGACTAACGAATAATTCGCTGCAGCGGCGCTCAAGAAGCTTCTCAGTTTGAACGACAACATCAACGAGGATGACGCCGAAACCGCCCAAACCAACGGCGGCGCACTTGGGCCTGCTGGATCTATCATAACTTCTGACGGTGACCCTCTATGGAAGGTTCTTGTTTTTGACGACCTCGGCCGAGATGTCATCAGCAGTGTTCTTCGGGTCAGCGACCTTCGGGCGCTGGGAATCACCATGCACATGTACGGCAAGCAACCTGCTTAGACACTGCGACGTTCTAACACAACCACAGGCACATCGGAAGCTCTCGACACGCCATTCCAGACGTACCGGTTATCTACCTTGTCGAGCCCACGGCGCAGAATCTGCAAAACATCACCAACGACCTCCAAAAGGGCCTCTACAGCCCCGCATACCTCAACTTCCTCTCCTCCATCCCCCGACCGCTGCTCGAGGACTTCGCCGAGCAAACTATAACCGCTGGGACATCGGAAAGCATTGCGAAGCTGATGGACCAGTACCTCAACTTTATCGTCGCCGAGCCGGACCTGTTTAACCTGGGCATGCAACGAGACCACACGTACTGGGCGCTCAACAGCGCGGCGACAAAGGACGAGGAGCTGGACAGGGTGGTGGACAGGATCGTCAGCGGTCTCTTCAGTGTTATCGTCACCATGGGCGTGATCCCCATCATTCGATGCCCGAAGGGCGCCGCGGCCGAGATGATTTCGGCGAAGCTCGACCGGAAACTGCGCGACCACATTCTCAACTCGAAAGAGAACCTCTTCTCCTCAAGCGCCCGTCCAGCATCAGCCACGGGCACTCCGACATCCCGACCTGTGCTCATCATCCTCGACCGAAACGTCGACTTAATACCCATGCTTTCTCATTCGTGGACCTACCAGTCACTAGTCCACGATGTTTTGAATATGAAATTGAACCGAATCACGATAGAGACGCCTATAGACGAGAACAACCCTGCCAAGGGAACCACCAAAAAGGCTTATGACCTGACTGCGAGCGATTTCTTCTGGTCCAAGAACGCGGCCGTGCCGTTCCCGCAGGTCGCCGAGAACATCGACGCAGAATTGACGAGGTACAAGGAGGATGCGGCGGCCGTGACGAAGAAGACGGGAGTGACGGACCTCGAGGACTTGCAGAATGATACCAGCGCTAGCGCGCAACACTTGAAGGCCGCCATCACCCTCCTGCCCGAGCTCCGGGAGCGCAAGGCGGTGCTCGACATGCACATGAACATCCTGGCTGCGCTGTTGACGGGCATCAAGAACCGCCAGCTCGACAACTTCTTCCAAATAGAGGAGGGCGTCATGAAGCAGACTAAGCCTCAGATCATGGAGCTCATCAAAGACAGCACAAAGGGAGACGAGTCTGTGGACAAGCTGAGATTATTCGTCATCTGGTACCTCAGCACCGAGCAGGAAGTCAGTCGAACTGAGTGGGAGGGCTTTGAGAAGGCCCTCGCCGAGGCCGGAGCTGACACAACATCACTCCCGTACATCCGACAGTAAGTGCATTCCTAAGTTGCTGGAGCAGGGTATCCCAAACTAACCCTGCCATCACAGAGTTCGCGCCACCACGAAGATGACGCAACTCACCACCATCTCAAATCCCGCGACGAACCAAGCTACGTCCTCCGACCTCTTCGGCCGCTTCTCCTCCATCTCCAACCGCCTAACCGACCGCCTCAAGGAGACGGGCGTCCCCACCGGCCTGTCCTCCAACTTCGAGTCCCTCATCGGCGGCATCAAGAACTTCCTGCCCGCCAACCGCGACCTGACCATCACCAAGATCGTCGAGTCCATCATGGACCCCTCCACCGCCGCGAGCTCCGCCATCGCCAAGACGGAGAACTACCTCTACTTCGACCCCCGCTCCGCCAACGCCCGCGGCACCATGCCCCCGCCGAGCTCCATCCGCTCCGGCGCCGGCGGCTCGGGCGCGCCGGGCGGCCTCCCCGGCCAGAATATGGGCCAGACGCCCGGCACGGGGGCCAGCTTCGGCCAGCGCCGCCAGGGCTTCTCCGAGGCGGTGGTCTTCACCGTCGGCGGCGGCAGCATGGATGAGTACGGCAACCTGCAGGAGTGGGTCGCGCGCACGGGAGGCGACCGCGCGAGGAGGCGGGTGGTGTACGGTAGCACGGAGATGCTCAACGCGGACGAGTTCATCAAGCAGGAGCTGGAGCGGTTGGGCAAGGAGGTGGCGTCGTAAGGGTTGGCCGGGGCCGTGTACGACGGTTGACAAGGTGGTAATCTTGAAGTTGAGCGACCTCTTTTTTACATGTATCTACCCATGTAACATTAGTGCTTACGGGTTGTTAAGAAGACAAAAAAAAAAAAAAAAGCAAACATGACTCCCAGTTTTGTTACTTGGCGAACCGCGTGCTCAAGGATCGAGACGCATCATATCACCATCATCACACACAGGATTACGGCCCCTTTTCATGGGTGATACCTTTTCCACAAGATCTATCACTGAAATCGCTCTCGTCGTTCGAACGGTCAAGGGCTTGTTTAGCGTCCTATAATTATTCAACTGAGGATTTGCGTCCTGCTCTGCATGCAAGCATATATTCATGCCTGGGAGTAGTAATAGTGCCACCACACCCTGGAGACAGGACCGTCAAAAAGTCAAAACAGCCGCCGCACGGCCCCTTGGTAGTATCGATCTGATAAGTAGAGCAACAGACCAGATAATCACAGGTCCGTCACATCGTGTTGATATCCAACTCTTTGAGCAAGAGGTACTCAGGGTACAACCTTTCCGCTCCGGGGGGCGTGACGAAAGCCAAGCATGGTTTTCGTGGCGTCATTATTTTCAAACTTCTTTATCTTTCCTCGTGACTTGATAACGGCGTATACAAGTACTCCCAAGGCAGACGCCTAAAGATTTTAGGCGGCCAAAACGAAGCTTTTCTCGTCTAGGTACTTTGCATATTTCCACCGCCAGCCTCACACCGTCAGCCACAAGACATCCCTGCAGCCCAAGAATAATAGATCCAGTACAACAAGCAATCCGCCGTGAGGTATCATCAGAGGGGACCCCACTGAGGGCGCCCAGTGAGTTATGTGACTGGACCCTCGGTGAGGTGGAGCTGGAGCCATGTTCTCATGTACAGGGATGACGGTGGCGTTGACGTTGGTGTCTACGATTCTTACCTGGTGGCTTTTCTCACCCACGAGACCATGACAGATCCACGCGGGCGTTCTCGATGCGGCCCTCATCAGAGGCAGAAAGTGAAGCGCGCGCCATTGCATACTTCGCGACCGCTGACGTGCGAAGGAGGCGTTCTACAGAGTTTCATCACAGGCTTCCTCTCGCGTACCTCGGTACCGTGTCGCTTATCGCCTCCGTTGACGTGCCTGATACAGGGGACATCACTACTCAAATCACATCACGCAATAGTGAAAAACAATCATATCAGATAGGATCTCTTTATTGTCTCATTTCATCGTTCTAGAGTCGCCCATCTAAGAAACCACCTTATCCTCCTCGTGCCTTCCGCCTCCTCGTCCCGTTCTATAAAACACTCGCCTAGCCTCCCTCGCCTCGCCGGCCTATCCAGGGCGAACAGACAAGACGAGGGGACCAAGAAGAGCATATGCAGAAAGAAGAGAAAAGAAACGCCGCTTGGTTCCATGTTGATATCAGAAGAGCAGGAATGCATCAACAAGAAAAAAACGGGAGAGGAGCGGGAAAGGGATACACAAGCAGGGTGTGGGATGGAGAACCAAGTGCCATCCACATGCGTACAAGAAAAAAAAAAGACAAACAAAGGTCATTAGAGTTACATGCCTTCCGTGTCCTACTCCAAACATGATTGAGAGTGCAACTCTCAGAAGTCGTGCTCGCCGTCCACCTTGCCCTCATTCTTCCTGTGGGGAAAGGGGCGGGTATAATGCTCACAAACTCAATTCTATCATAAAACATGCAAAATAGGGATGCGAGGAATCGCATACCAAGAAGAAACCCAGCCTCTCGGGGGGGCCATCAGACACCTCTGAACATGCGAACAACCAGGAACCACATGGCGCCGATGAACTTGAAGGCTGAGAGACCGGCGACGGACCACAGGACAACCGACATGTAGATGTTGGCACGGCCGTTGGGGTCTTCGGTACTGTCTGCAGAGGGAGCTATGCGCTGCAAACCAGCAGCGCTGAGGACGACTGCCGCGAGACCGAAGTTGGTAATCATCCAGGCAAGAACGACGACGGAACGAACACCACGGTAGTAGTCCATCTGGGCTTCGGCCTTCTGCGCCTCCGTAGGGGCCTTGACCTCAGCCACAAACTTCGTGCTGAAGACGCCAAGCTCGCGCTCGTACTGAGCGTTGAGATCGGCCTCGTCTGGAAGATCAGTCTTGCCAGAGCCGTCCTTGGTGCTGACCGTCGGCAGCTTCTCGGCCTTGTCGTCACCCTTGGTACCCCAAGAAATGTCGTGCGTGTTGCAGAAGGCGTACACGTTCAGAATGTTGGTGTAGGTAGGCGTCAGGAGCATATACTGCGCGAACGAAGTGACCATGTGCCAGGGGTCGAACATGAGCAGGGACGCGATCAGCCAGATTCCGTAAGTCGACATGACCGAGATGATCAGAGTGTAGAAGACCGGGTTTTGGAAGAGGTCGTTCACGCTGAAGCCGTTCGCGTCGTTGACATCCTTCAGAATAGCTTTGACGGCGATGAAGACGGCTGCAAAGAGCAAGTAGCTACCAAAGTTTAGCATGCCGTCTCGACAATGAGTCTGCGGGATTACTCACATCATAATAAATGCCCAGAAGTAAACCATCGTGATGTAGTACGGACCGGAACCGGCTGGACGGTTGCCCATGGAGAGCACGAAACAGGTGATGAGGGAGATACCGTAGAGCCAAGTGAAAACGACGCCGAGAATTTCGCCCGTCCTACCGAGCAATTCTGCATCGCCCAAACTCGTCGTAAGAATCTTGAAAACCAGGAAGAAGTTACCGATGGCGAACCAGGCGAAAATCATGTTGATCGTGTTGAAGACAAACTCGATGAAGAACATGAGCTTGCGCAACATGGAGTGATCAGACCGGAAGAATTCGTAAAAGTGAGCAATGGCGTAGATGGCGGCAAAGAAAGAACCGTTCAGCCAACGACGACGCTGCAGAACCAACTCCGTAACGGTATCAGGCACGTCAGTCTCGCCAGTAGCAGACTTGACGTACTGCAGGATCCAGTGGCAGTTGCGCTTGGTGACGAGCTCGAAGCAAAGAATACGATCCTCAGCAAGGTACATGTTGGAGGTAAAAATACCGGCGCCGGCACCCTCGAGCTTCTCACCGGCAAAATACTTCTCCAGAGGTCCCTGGCCGTTCTTGTCGTTCTGCAAGGCCACGTAACGATAGGCGGAGAAAGCACCGGGCAAGACGGAAATGAAGCCGAAGGCGGATTCGAGGGGCTTGTCGAGGATGTTGCTCATCTTGTACTCGAAGTTCTGTGTCGCGACAAGGGGGTTCAGGAGGTGCTTGCCACCGGTGCCTTTTGACGATTAGAAATGCATTCTTCATAGTGAGGGAGGACATCAAACATACCCAACATGGCTTTGATTTCACCGCAAGCGCCGGCGCACATTGGCTCAAGATCGAAGGCCTTCCACAGGTGGTAAATGGAGTTACCTCCGGGCTTGGTACCGGCATCGATGAGGACGCAAATGTTGGGGTCCAGAACACGACCGAATGCCTGGAAGAACCATCTGTGCGAGTTGATCTTCTTCTGGTTCTTCTCCTTCAAGCAGAACAGCATCTGAACGGGCTGCTGCTTGGGGACCAAGGTGACGACGTCGTTCTTGATCTGCATTCCGACCTGAGACGTATACTCGTAAATGTGTGCGGTGACGTCCTTGCCGTTGACCTGCTGCTTGGCAATTCCCTCCTGGTACACACCCATACCGGCCAGGAGTGCTCTCGTTCTCGGGTTGATTTTGGCGCGACCATCGCTCACGACGCAAACAACGATCTTCTTCCAGGCGTCCTTGCCCCACGTCTTGCTCTCCTTTCGGTTGCACATGTACTCAATGTTCTTGAGAACACCAATCATGGTTCGCGCGAAGAGGATTTCGTCCTCATTGTACATTGTCACCACGATGAAGAGCTCAGTGTGTCTCGGCTTGGAAAAGAGCTTTTGTCTCAATGTGAAATTGTCGTCGTAGAAGTAGTTCGGGTCGCAGGTGGCGGCAGAGTAGCGCATGTGGGTGAACTCGTCACGTTCGCCGTGCGGGAGTTGGTTCAACAGTCTCGGGGGAACAGGGCAGTCGAGAACCAAGTTACCGCGGTACAAGAGCACCTGCTTGACAGTCTTCCACCTCTTGATGCCTCCAGCTGGCGGGGGCGTAGGCGTGTCCTGGTAGGGGTCGTTGGGGGAACTGTCCTGGTGAGGAAGCATGGGCCGGTTGTCGTCAAACTCGCTGTAGCCAGTGGGCTGGTCGTAGGGCATGTTCGGGTCGTGGGGCGAGGGCTCGTACGGCTGGTTGTAGTAGGCATCGTGGTGCGCTTCGGGGTTCACGCCATAGTCGGGTCGTTGATCGTATCCGCTCAGGTTGTCAACCGAGTGCTGGATTGGAGTGATTAGCCACTGACGCCCGCTAAAGAAATTCTTTTGACAAGACTCACTGCAGAGTTTAGCTGGAGGTGGTCACTGGGTGTACCGAAGCGGCCGGGAGCCACGGGAATATCGAGGTTCTGGCGCGCATACGGGTCGTCCAGGTGAGACTGCTGAGACTGCTGGTATTGAGCATTGTTGAAGGGGTTGTCCTCCAACTGGTAGCCATGCTGAGCAGGCTGGCCCGGCGAAGGGGTGCGATGGTAACGAGGGTCCATGCGATCGTTATTGTAGTAATCGTCGTCTATGGTAAAGACAGGTTAGATTGGACGTCTGGAGAGAAATAGGCAGGGTCCCGAACAAGCTTCGAGAGGTATCGAGAGAGGCAAAAGCGGGAACTTGAGGAAGGATATGGGAAACAGCTTGCGCCACGCGAGTTGCGTACTCGGACAATGGACTGCAGCTGACAAAGAAGCTCTCTGAGCGGGAAGGAGGCAATGCGATCAGGAATAGACGACTCAACGGACCAGTCCGGGAGCAATAGATAGACTATGTACGGTTCCCACAGGCAAGGAAGGTCGGGATCTTTGTGGCAGAAGGGAGGGCAGACGTGGGATGAATGACGCCAAGCGGCAACGGCAGAAGGAGAGGAGGTAACTTGCCTAAACGATTATACGACATGGTTGCGAAGGTATTGGGGGGTCAACCAAAGAAACCAGTGTCTGATGTTTGTGGCCAGGAGAGTCCGTGGGTGGGTATCGATATGGATCAGGGAGACAGTTCGTGGTCCCCTCGGGGAGGGTGCTGGCTGCGTTGTGCTATGCTTGCGCGGATGTGCCGTGCTGTGCAGGACAGTAGAGGCGGTTGGCTCGGCCAGTCAGAGGAGAGAGGGGGCAAAGCGCTGTCGTAGGAGAGGGCACAGGTAGAGATGATTGTCGAAGAGATGTCGAGGTGGAAGTGGATGTGAACGGGACCCGGTGCGCGGAGGGAGTTGAGGCGAGGCGAGGCACGGGCAGAGGTGGACTGCTCAGGTAGGTAGGGTTCGGGGAGGGAGGGGGACAGGAATTGTCGCGCTCAGTCGCAGAGTCGTCGTCGTCGTCGGATCGGTCTATCGGCGGATCAACTTCAGCTGAGCCCCTTCTTTGTTTTGGCTTTTTTTCCCTTCTGCTTTCTTTTTTAGCTTGTGGTTGTTCCCCCTCTTCACGAAGAGGAGGCGCAGGTAGCAGGTACGGTCTTACTCTTTCGTCTCTCTCAGCGAAGGCAGACCAAAGCTCAGGTATCGGGCAAGGTAGACAGGGAGGTCGTGGTGACCTCAGGGCACTCTTGGAGGGGAGAGCGCTGTAACTTCCAGTGTGCGCGCGCGGTATGTCCGCGGGTCGGTGCTCAACTCAACTCAACTCAACTCAATGCGCCTGACGGGTTTCGGGGGCTGGCGGGGAGGGGGATGCGCGCGACGGCCACGGCGGAAGGATGTGTTCGGTCGAGGGAAGGGATCAGGGAGGTCTCTCGCAACCAGAAGCTGGGTAGGGGGCGGTTTTTTGGGTTTCAAGCTGATTGAGCCGTATGAGACCGTCTGCGACCGAGTGGATGGCGGGACTGCGACGACCAGGGTCGGCAAGGATAGACAGGGGGGGAGCTGGTTGTTGTGGACGACGGACGGGGAGGACAAGGGGGGGGATGGGGGCACCAAGAAGCATCATCGTGGGATAGGTACTTCTGACTGAAGGTAAGCGCACCTAACAGAATGGTATCTGAATTCATACACTACGTTGATAGTAAGTAGCCTTATACTTGCCCATGGAGTAGGATATGTACCCAAGGCAGGTACCCAACTTCCTCAGCTTGCCTTTCGCCGTGCTTGCCTTACACCAAAGATACCTAGGTACCAAAGTGTCAGCCCCAGTTGGAGGAGCGATGGCGTTGCGCAGCGCCGCCAAGCGGAACTTCCGAGGGGAAAGTGCTAAGGGAAAGCGCAGCTCCGCCGTCAGCAACTGCCAACGGAAGGAGCGACTTCTGCCACATCTACACTACCTAGGTACCGCAGCTTCAGCCCTGGAGGTACTTGTCTACGTTACATATGTATTTTCTGCTTAAGTAAGGTCGTCTGTAAATGAAGTCCATTTTACTCGCGCGTTTCAGGCCGTCGAATGTGGCGCGGCACGAAGCCTTCTGGATGCCAAACCATGCCAATCTGGGATTCGATAACGATTTCCAGCGTTGCGGTCCCTTGGAGAAAACTTTGAACGGCGTGTGGCCAATAAAGCTTGGTAAATTACCTGCCGCCTATCGCTACCTCTTCTGTCGGACCAACCACAATAACCCTCGCAGACAAAATGAATACTGGTACGACGAGGGAAGAAAAAAAAGTCGTCAATCAACATTGACTTTTGTCCGGGCAATGGGAGGGGCGGGTGACGTCGCTGGGGGCCTCTTGTGGTGGGCATGTCAGGGTCCTACAAGACGGCGGATGCCAGTGCGACGACAGCGCCGGGGTGCGGTGCGTGTGACGGGCTTAGCGGGGAGGGGGGCGCAATCGCAACAGAGAACGGGCCGCCACTGGGTCCTTGCCTCGCTGTACAGAAGGGCAAGCAAAACTGCATTTCCACCCTCTGTCTCACTATCGCTGGCCGTCAGTTTGCCAGCAGTCGCACTGTCGGAGCCAAGATAAGCGACCGTCGTCGTCGCCGCCGTCAATGCCATCACCGTCCGACCAACGTGACACCTAAGCGAGGTGCGGATGACGAAATCACATCTCCTCGGGTGCCCGTCGGCCTCGTCCGATATCCACGATGACGGCCAACTTCCAGCAACAAGAAAAGAGAAGAATCTTGTTGGAGTCCTCCTCAACCGGCAACCGCCACAACGAGCGGCAAGGTGCCCGCGGCGATCGGAGAACAGTTCCAAGCAATCATAAGTGCCGTAACAGCCGCTCGTTGCCCATTCGATTGTTCGCGTTCCCGTGGTTGCATGCTGCTGCCGGGATCCCCGTTGTCTAATTGCCCCATGGCAGGGGATGCTATTGACAGGGTAACCGGCGTCTTACAGCGAAAGCAAGCAGGGGTCATCGTCGGTACGTACTGTTGTACAGCACCTGCCTGCTTGGCTGCTGTGTGTCCCCAAAAATAAATTAGGTAGGTGCTATTCAGAGAAAAAGCGAAAACACTGGCCATGGGAAGTTGCCCGTCGAATTGCTGTGCTCACGTGGTGTCCATCTTCATCGGGTTGCTCTTGCCTTGGGCTTGGAACACCTTCAACGCCACAGTTGGTTCGTGGTGACGACGCCTCTGGGCCTCCAAGCCGCATCTCCACCTTTTCCATTTATCCATTCCAACGATCAGGTCCCCACATTTCGCACTCTTCGCACTTGCTCAGCCTCAGTTCTCGTTTTCAGATCTCACTCGCATCGCATTGGATACGCGGACTGCCTGCCCGAACCTCACCTCACGTCAGTTCCGTAGCAGTCACACCGAGCTCTCCGGGCAGTGGCCACCACACTGAGAACGGGCCACCACCTCACTGCCCCTCGCTTGGGGCTGAATCGCCTCGGACCCCTCACTCCCAAACCTGCTGCGGCCGGTTTGCTTGCGGCAGGGGCATGGATGGGCATTGTTTCTCGCTGCCTTCGCCTCCCCGCGTTTGGTCGAAGCTTCTATCCCTCGGCCAATCTGATCCCCCGGTTCGGACTCGCCCCCTCCGAGATCACGAGATCACGAGCCGGCCGAGGCCACTTGGTTTCTCTGAAAAAAGAAGCAAAACGCTTCTTGCTCCTCTTTCTCGCTTTTATCCGATCATCCATATGCTTGTTGTCGAGCTTCGATATTCCCGAGGCACTGCGTACGCGTATGATCGTCACATGATAAGACTTGCCAAGAACTCGCCCTCCAGTGGCGGCTTTCTCGGAGGTGCAACCCGACTTCCCGTCATCGAGAATAGTCCGATGTCTTGTCCCCCTCTCTCCTTCGTGTTGCTCAAACTCAAATTAATCCGAACTTTGCAGCGCGGCACAGCACACCACCGCTGCTGAACCCCCCGTCATCCACTTCAGCAATTCTAGACCGGCCGCTGCGGGCATCACTCTGGCCCCCTTCACCCGGCAAACCTTCCTGCAGAGCCAGGTCGGCCTTGGACCTCAGCTTGTTTTAGAGTTCACCGGGCCAGCCCGAGGTCATACTATGTAGGCCGCGGCATCTGCAGATATGGCGTTTTGTGACGGCCGTCGTCGCGACGCCAAGGGCGTCGTTCAGAAATATTCAGATGGCCAAGTTCCGTCTATAGTTGAGAGAGACTTGGCTTCCGTGAGGCTGGGCTTCTAGAAAGGAAGAATGACGACTGAAGAGTCTTGGTTAAAATGTCGTCGTTGCTAACCTGGAAGCTGAGTCAGGCTGGAATTCGACCTGCGTGAAACGCAGAGTTGCCGGGTGCGCTACATAGCGAAAGACCGCTCATGTTGGTTCCGATGCCAACAAAATAAGCATAACTACAACTTAGCCTTTGCTAGGTATGACTTTCCGACAGGCAATGAAGAAGGGTTGTCGAGTCTTAACAAATCTCCACTGGCCATGAGACGTTGTCGAGTTAGCCATCTTCTATCTCAGCTGAAGGAACTTAGTGGGTGCATTTTCATCAACTAAGGATTTCTCCAGCGCTTGTAGGCCCTCTCGTGAATACCTGGTATGATATCGGAGAGCGGTGCTCCTGATAGCAAGCTTCAGCCCAAGGGTTGGACTTGAGCCTGACGCTAGAAGGTACTAGATCAAAAATAGTATCGAAAATAGACCACAGAAGATCTAAACGCCTGATCCGAGCAGGCGGGCAGATCAAATCGGCGTGTAAACATGTTTCAACATCGGCAGTTCCCAAGCCGGCTTTCACATAGCGGACATCCGGCGACGCAGTGCAGCGCGACGTGGACGTCGTCGTCACCCACGGCCATCTCAGGCCCGAGGGTTGGTCGGACCGGACGCCCCGGGCTCCTTGGCGCCGTCTAGGCGGGCCAAGCCGCGCCCGTCACTTGCTGTCGGACGCGTCCCACGGCTGGCGCAGCAGATGGATCGGCGTGGGGGCCGCGTGGCCGGTCGGGCTCGGCGCTGGAGGTACGCAATCTTTGCAGCTGCTGAAGCACAGCATTCTGTCGGAATAGGAGGTCTTTGTAAATGTCACTATTGAGACAGGCGAAATTCGATAGAGATGTGGCTTGCGCGAATGAATCGCCATATGCTATCTGGTACGTAGTACATAGTACAACCTACGTACCTTTCCCCTCCATCTTCCATCAAGCTAGTGACGCGAGGCAGGGATGGCATTGATGCAGGAGCGTTTTGCAAACTGCAAGGGACGAGGAGAGAGAGAGGGTTTGATTTGGCGAGATGAACAAGGACGATTTCTCCGCGGTTTGATATCCACCGCAATCCAACGCCGGGGGGGCGGCCGGGGATTAAACGGCCGGCGGACATCCCTCCCCGGGTTTGGTGTTCGGGCAAATCATCACGATCATCAAAACTTGACACAAGTTACAACGGCTAGAAGAGTACAATGAGAAGGAAAAGCATGGCCAGGCAATTTCTCTAACGTGATGTGCGGATGGTTAATTTCCTCGTCTGCGAAGCAAGAGCGTGTTGGCAGTCCACCTGCCTGTTGGGGGGACGGTACTGAGTAGTACTCCGTGCCTACCTACTCCGTGCCTACCTACTCCGTGCCTACCTTCAAAACGCATTTTCTTCGCAATCGCGCGCGGACCACACGGGTTTCTTGTCTGTTTGTCAAGGGGTGGGTTGTCGACCCCTCTTACCTTATCTGCCCCCGGCCGTCTCGAGATCGATTCCACTGCATGATCTCCGTCCGGGGTCGCTTGCTGCCGTTCCACACCGGTTCGACTTACACGACGATGATGCTGTGGCCGGCAAGCTCTGCTCTCCGGTGAAGACATTGATAGGAGGACGTATTTCGAATGTGAATATGGCAATTAGTGAAGCCTGAGCCGTGGTGTTTTTGGATCGTTTGATAGGTAGATGAATGCAATTGATGCTTACTCCGTAAATGGTCACCTTCTCCTCCAGACCGTTTCATGCAGCGGCCTTTAGCTATGATTAGGTAGTGAAGAGTAAGCTACGCCAAGTTCAAAGCTCTCTTTCCCCCAACAGCAAGATAAGCCTTGGGTTTCTACAAGTATAGCGCAATCTGGCCAAGCACGATCCTATCTAAAGTCCATGGCTCTTATTCCACAAGTCCCACCTCACATGCCCTCAAGCATTCCCACTAGCCTGCTGCTGTCCCTTAGTACCGCCGTTCGCCATCGTTACTTCTAATCCGTTGTCGCTTCTGTCCGTCGTCTATTCTGTCCGTCGTATATTCTGTCCGTCGTCTATTCTGTCCGTCGTCTATTCTATCCGTCGTCTATTCTGTCCGTCGTCTATTCTGTCCGTCGTCTATTCTGTCCGTCGTCTATTCTGTCCGTCGTCTATTCTGTATGTCATCGATCTTTCCGTTGTTACTGCTGCCCGCCGTTTCTTCCAACACGCGCCACTGCCATGGCGACCAAAACAACCACGGATCCAGGAGATCTTCCTGCCTAACCTACCAACCCATCCCCGTCCATCGTCATACCCGCCCGCCATCGGGTTCTCCTGGAAATTACGCAATCATCAACAGCCCGTACTCTCGCCATGGCAGCCGACGACATTATCAACAAGAAAAGACCTATTTCTCCCGATGGCGGAAACAAAGATAGCGAAAACAACGGCATTACCAACAAGAAGCAAAGAACCATATCACCCGCGCCCAAGCCTCCACCTGAAGCGTTAGGAAGCGAAGACTCTGACGTCCCTCGCGGTCCTGCTGTGATTTGGACTGCTTTCCTGAGTATCTTGAACATTGAGAATCCTACTTCCGACGGTGCCCCAAAGACTCCAGTGGATGTTCTCGCGACATTGTTGGAGGAGACGTTTCTTAACTACCTTACCATCGAACGGTCGCAGGGGATGGGTGAGTATTCCCCGTGCCTATAGGCCCCACTATATGAGCTGAGAAAGATACAGTGTTTAGATTCAATGAGAAGGGAGACAAAGTCCACATCCCACTTCATGACGGCTATATACCTGCACCGCTCAATCAGCAGGGAAGCATATTGATCGGGCAACAGGACAGGACCCGGATATTTGAGGAGAGCCAGTGGCAGCACAAACCCGATGAACCGATCGCAACGCTGGTCGAAATGGAGCGCCAGGGCTTCTTGCCCGACGCACCTCGTGACACTTGGAGCAGAGTGATGAGTGGCGGCCTTGAGAATGTTTTCAAACTCCAGCCATTCGACATAACCTTTCCACTGGATCTGAATCTCCCCTACTACCTGCATCACGGCCCGTTTTGGAGGGTTCACGACAGCTACATCGATACAGCGCTGAACGTGAAACATATTATTGTTTCTCAACCTGACGAGCAGCCCGTAATCAGGGTACAACTTTCCCCCGGGAGGCTACCGACGGTACGGAACATGCAGGCTTAGACGGTACTGTGGAGACGCCTTGTTGAGTGGAGAGATTCGATAGCCGCAGGGACGACGAGTAAAAGAATGACGCAATGGTTGCAGGAAGAAAACGAAAAAGACAGAAGGGCGGTATGGCCAGGGGCGTCCACGTAGCATCGGGTCAAGAACCAAGCAGTTTGTAAGAGCAATAAGAAGTTAAGTTGATAAAGGGAACATTATTTCGCGTGTCCAAGCTCAATATCCCAACTCCCACAAGCAGCAATGATGACGGACGACAGCGATAATGACGGACGACAGCAACAGTAACGGACAGCAGCAACAACATGGAATAGTATGCGCTGGAATAGCTGGAGGAGATGTAGAATACTCCACCTAGGGGTGTGGAATAATACGCCTTCCTGAATGATTTGAGGGGGGCTAGGCGTGATGACGCGCCAAAAGTGTCCCGGGTAGAATCTCGGAGAAGCCAACAGGATTGTATTGCGGTCGCAATAAACCATACTAGACGTAAGAACCTCATAGATTGTGATCAAGCGAAGAACAAAACATTGAATATCACACCGAACTACCTTGAGCTAGCGGCCGCAGCCTTTTGACAAACGCGGATTGGGTATCACATCCCCAGTCCTCCCGAAAAAGAAACGTCCTGTTTGTCAGGACCAGGAGCAAGGAACAGAAAATGTACATGGTGGGGGCGGGGGGCAGCATTTCATCATCCAAGGGCGTCGCGACGCTGGCCTACTCGGACTCCTCATCGCTCGTGGCCTCGATGTTGGACCTCTTCGCCTTGGACTTCGCGTCCTTGGCGGCGGCCGGCTTCGGGACGGCCTCGACGGCAGCAGCGCCGGCGTCGTCACCGCCGGCGTCCGCTACGTTGTGGCCGAGGGTGCGCAGCTTGGCGTTGATGGCGGGCATGGCCTTGACGAGGGCTTCGTACTGGGCTACCGAGAGGGAGATTCCCTGGTGCGTTGGGGAGAGAAAGTCAGCGCTTACGGGACTCGCAGTGACGATGGTCCTGGGGGAGGAAGGGGATGATACCTTCTTGCCGGGGAGCAGCTCTCCGTCCTTTTCGTAGAATTCTCGGATGTTGACTAGGGTTGCCTTGTTGAACTGGGAGATGTTTACGCGGCGCTTGTTGGAGAGCTGGAGGAGACTTGAGTTAGCGCCGCTTCGGAGGTAGAGAGGAGGTCACAGTAGGCATGTACTTACATCCCAGAACGGGTTTCCTGACGAGTCGACTCCGGACGTCTCTGCGTCTGCGGGCTTGGAGGAGGTCTTGGTCTTCTTGGTGGGCTTGGAGGTCAGGATCTCGTCCTCATCCCCGAAGTCGTTGCGCGGCTCGCGCGGGGCGCTGCGCTTGGTGCCTTTGGTGAAGGGCATCTCGTCGCGTGTGTAAGCCGGCAGATCCTGGAGCTATCGGACTTTTCTTTCTGGTTTCCTGTAAAATTTGGGGACTGTAAAGACTTGCAGATGCGATTGGCGCGAAGCCTAGCGGAATTGGGATGCTGGAGGACCGTACAGAAGAGCAATCGCACGTTAGGAGCTGGGCAAGACGCGTTGAGGTCTGTCGAGTTAAAGTGGTCCGGCGCGTCTTCCGTTGCATGACGTTGGAGGCCCCACACGCGCCAGAGCACATGTCATCGCACGTGATCTTGTCGATGGTGGATGCCCAGGCATGTTGTTGCAGACGGGAGACGGGGATGGCAGATTAGCAGCACCAACAACTGCACGGGAAATGATTCGATGCGACCCTACGTGCGCAAGAGCGTGAGAAGCTGCAGCTCGAATTTCCTTCCATCCCGTCTATCCAGTATCTTGTGCTGCAAGGGACTTTGGTCTGTGAGCCTATCTACACGCGGCCCCTGACCCAGGGACTTCGTTCCTCCAGTGCTTGGGATTTGTTTCAACTCGAGATTCCAGCGCAGCCTTCAACGCCCCTCGCTTGTGAGGCGTTTTAGACCATGTCAATTTCTCTCTGTATTTTTCGCCTTTTCTCCCTTTGAATTGCTGGCTGTCCAATTTTCAGCGGGCAGTCATATCCAAGAACCGGAATTAATTTAGAGAGTGGGATTAGAGTGGAAAGACACTGCCCGGCAGGGACTCTACGGGGATTTTTTTTCTTCGCTCCCGCAGGGGTGTTGTCGCTTAAATTAGGAGGTTTCCGCCTCTGTAAGTGGCTGCCACACGAGCCAAGCCACCGCTTCCAGGTTCTGGGCGCCGGCTCTAGGCCAATCTGCTGCTATCTACGCTGTTGAGCTCAGCTCAGTGCCGCTGGGTCAAGACGTCAGGGCAGCAGGGCAGCAGGGCAGCAGATTTCCCCAATCCCCCATTCTCGCGCTCAGGCCCCCTAAAACGAGATCTGATTGAGGTGATGAGCTCTGGTCAACCGTCACGCCTCACTTCTTTTCTGCCCTTCTGCTAATCTTTCGAAACACTGCCACGGAACCCCCGTCTACACCGGGTGGCTGACCATTCCCACCAGGGTCAGAGACACAAGGGAAGAGTGAGAAAAAAAGACACACTACCTACCTGTCCTCTTTGTATCCTGAGCTTGCACCTGCAGCAGCTTACCTACCTACCGCACGACAAATTTGGAATTTTGTTTTGCTCTTGCCCTTGGGACAAACTGCTAGCTTCCCGCCTGCTCTGCTCAAACCGTTAATGCACGCTTTGCCTTTTGACTCGGGCACATCAGGGATGTGAGAGGACAAGGCCTATAACGAAAATCCAACACATAGATCCACGAACCACCTGAAGCAACATGGACTCGACTCCGACTGCCGAAGTCCACCCACCCGGCGCATCTCCCGTCGTTGAGAACGGAGTCGCATCCGCCGAGACATCAAAACCCGCTCCCCCTGCGATCGAGACAACTACAACTACAGAGAAAGTCGCGTCTGGCGAAAAGCCCGATGCTTCGAACGGTCCGGCCCCGGAAGATGCGATAGCTGCAGCAGCTGCAGCGGCCCAACCGCCGTCGAAGCCGGAAGACGAGGACGACCTGGTGACGAAGGTGCTGAAGTTTCTCTCGACCGCGACGCCAGAAACCCTCGGCGCCATTGCTGTCGGTCTTGCAGCTTCGACGTACTTTATTCTCGGCAAGGTTGGCCTCGTGCTTATCGGCGCATTTGGTGGCGTCGTGACCTTCATCACCTACGAGGCGCGCCATCCAGAGGTCTCCCGGGCCGTCCGGGGAGAGAAGGGCATCGACGTGCTCGAGCGCCTGTCCATCACGAGAATCGCAGAACCCCCCAAGGACGATGATGCAGAAGAGGACCGCCTGATCCATGGCTTCGACGACTTCCAGCCCGAGACGCGCGAGGCGCTGACTGGTCTGGTGGACGCCGTCATCAGGGACTACGTCAAGTGGTGGTACTCGCCGATCCTGCCCAACGACCGCTCGTTCCCGCTGTCCTGCCGGAAGCTCCTCAACTCCTTCCTCCTCTCCGTCTCGAACCACCTCTACCGCAAGCGACCCGCCGACTCGTTCCTCGATTTTATGACGAACTCGTCGTCCATGTTCATCGTTTTCCTATCCGAGCTGTCCGCCGCCTTCACCGAGCAGCACAACAGCCCCAACGAGACCGCCCCCGAGATCATATCCAAGTACCTCGAGGAGAACCCGAACTCGAACCTCGCGAACCTCCTGAACCACCCGCAACAGGCCGCCAAGTTCCGCAACGTCGCCGACGATCTGCTCGGATATCTCGACCGCTCTGCGTACAACTGCGACCCCGCACGGGTTTTTCTGCGCGAGATCCTGGCGGGCGTGATACTGGAGATGACGCTGCAGTCGTGCTCGAAGCCCGAGTGGATCAACGGCTGGATCGTCTACCTCCTGGAGGCCGGCGAGCCCGACTTCAGCCAGGCCATCGACGTCGGCATGCAGACGGGCCCGGAAGCCGCTGCGAACAACGCCAACACCGCTGCCTTTGCCGACATTGACGGCAATCTCGGCAACATTGCCCTGACCAAGGGCAACCGGAACTCCCTGGACATGGAGAAGGCGCGCCGCAAGGAGTCGTCGGCGCACAAGAAGCAGCTTAGCAAGGCCGACGAGGAGATGGAGGAGGCCATGGAGGAAATGAAGCGCATGAATGCCATGATCGCGGAGGAAGAGGTGAAGAGGAAATCCCGCCAGAGCCTCGTCGCGTCGACCGAGTCGATCGCGGAGATTCCCGAGGGCAAGATCGTGTCCTCCCCGGGAGAGATGTCGCCCAAGTCGCGGTCTTC
>WIGN01000072.1:0-149322 GCA_014235955.1 Colletotrichum sojae
TCTTCTTCTTCTTCTTCTTCTTCTTCTTCTTCTTCTTCTTCTTCTTCTTCTTCTTCTTCTTCTTCTTCTTCTTCTTCATATATCTCGTCCGCGCGAACTTAAAAGCCGCACTCCGCCCCCTGGGGATGGGGGAAAGGAAGGCTGGGTATCGACATGCCTGCCACAATGGAGGCCCGGGCAATACGAGCCGGTGCCTGGCTGGGGGTGACGGTTATGTGTTGAAAGGGCCGCCACCTCTATCTTTGTCTTAAACGTCACCCCCAGGCACCGGCTCGTATTGCCCCGTGCATGTTTTTGGTAATCTCAGCTGTCATCCTCGCCTGGGGAATTCCGTTCAAATCTTGTCTACCCGGCGCTGAGCGATCGGAGTTCTGTGCCGTAGTGATTGGGCCAGGGTCAAGATTTGGAAAGGAACGCTCTGAGAGCCTGGTCAGTTTCTCCCCCTTCCCATTCCTCTCCTGCTTCTTCTTCCCACCAGAGATATCAAAAAGCCAAAAGAAAAGACACACGCAGCTGAGAACCAAACATCGATAGGTGCGACCGAACCTTCACGAGTACAATAACAACACCTTCAAACCCTCCCCATATTCCACCATTCACGCCGCCAGAATGACGCTCGCCTGCCCGCACCGACGCGGTTTCCGCCCCCTCGGGAATCCTTTGCGTATCGGCTGGTGCCCTGCGGGGAATGAAATTCTCCACCGTCACACGGCCGTATACCTTTTCGCTGGCTTTTGGACACGCTTTTGACGAATTTGAGCGTCGTATACCCCGGGCTGGCGGGCGAGTTTGAGTACACCCGTCGAGAAGGAGATTGCGGTCGTCGTGTTGGCAGGTTAGACAGGGGAAGGGTACGTTGATGCGGACATTAATACGGCGATTGTGTTTGATCTGCGGCTGTTTGACTCCTGTTTGGTTTCGGCGCGCGCTGGAGCGGTCGGTGCTCTACAACTACCTCACCTTACAGTTGAAGTTGTAAACGTCTCGCAAGACAGGGTTGGTAATAGGGGGACTTAGTCTAGATGTGGCCCATATACTTACACATTCTTGGGTCCGAGCATTCCGGACAGCATGTGTACTTATCAGTAGAGACACGCTCTCGGCACTGCTGTAAGTAAACATGCTTCCCGGAATGCTCAGAGCCGAGAGTGTGTATAGGTCATATCCAGACCGAGTCGCCTTATTACTAGCCCTGTCCTATGAGGCCTTTGTGACTTCGAACTTGAGCTGAGATAGTTGTAAAGCACCTAATGCTCGGAGCCGCCGCCGTAGAAGCACGACCGGTCGTCGGACTCCATCAGCATGCCGCTGGCGCCGAAAAGGGAGATCTACATGGAACTTAGCTCGTGTTATTTCTGAAACTCTCTAGTCAGTTCGTCAGCATGAACGGGTCACATGGAATCACCATCAACCACAGTCCAGCATCGTCATCTTGAGGTGGTATCATTGTGGTATTCTATCCAAGCAAGTTAATGTACGGCTCGGGCCACTTGCCCATCAACATGGGGCGGTCCCCAAGCCGACCGCTCACCGGCGCCAAGATCCTCAGCTTGCGCTTCTCCTTGTCGATATCAGCAACGTATACGTAGCCCATGATGTTCGCCGTCCTTATCGTCTCCGGTGCGTCCTTGAGCGACGCATACGCGATGGCCAGGATCCAGTGCGCCTGGAGCTGGGAAGCGTCCACCTTCATCAGGCCATCCTCGGCGACGCCGTACATGGAGACTTTATCCCCGAGTGGTCAGTGTATACTCTCAAGTAAATGTGAAAGAAGAGGAGGCAGGGGGGAAAGACACTCACAGTCGCCTAGCCTGTATATCGACAGGCTGTCAAAGTCTACTTGTTGCGTGGCTGGGCTCAGCGTCCTGCCGACGCTGCCGAAAAAGTATTCCTTGATGGAGGCCTCGCAAAACTGCTGCATGAAACCTTCGTCGCGATCGGCGACGCCTTCCGACTTGTCCAGCAGGACGATGCTGTATTGTTCCCCGAGACTCGTCTTCTCCGCGGCGAACCGCTTCTGCAGCTCGGAATGCAGCCGGGACGACCCAAGCACTATTATAATGTTGACTGGGCGCGGGTTAGCACGCGTCCATACCCACGAAGGTTCTGTCACGTACCCGAAAGCTCCTCCACAACATGCGCGAAGGAGTCCATCGCGGCCTGACTCATCTCGCTCAGGCCGGGCGTGTCGACGATCATCCCCGCACTCTTGACCTCCGGATCCTGCCACAGCCTCGACGTAGCCGTCGCCGCCATCTTACTAACCAGCTCGCGGTACTTTGTCGAGTCCTCCTCCGCGCTCGCGTGGCCGTAGTAATAGACCAGCGGCAGCTTGACCGGCACCTGGCTGGGCCCGCTCGTAGGCGTGGTGCCCCAGCCGTCGACGGCCTCGACGTCCAGTATGGTCCCGACGACGCTCGCGCTCAGCGTGCCGGGGAGGCTGAGCATGCCCTCCTTCGGATCCGTATTCACGACGAGCGGCTGCGCGCCGACGCGGGTGGCATAGCCCGCAAGGGTTCGGGCCAGGGACGTCTTGCCGGAGGCTCTGGGCCCGCAGATGGCGACCCTCGGGCCCTCGCGACGCTCGGCGGCGGCGCGTTGGCGGATGGCGGTGAGCTGGAAGTGGAGGTTGACGTGGGCGTTGGAGGGCGAGTCCAGTGGCCTCTGGTACTCGGCGACGAAGTCGTCGGCGGGGCTGCCGCCCTCGGCCACGAACTCGCAGCCCTGCAGGGTCAGGATCTTGGACTTGACGCCGGTGAAGGTGTATGCGTGCTGGAGGGCGAGCTCGGTACCGTCCTTCTCGGCGGTGCCGGCGACCAGCCTGAGGGTCATGTCGGAGCCGAAGGGGACTTCGAAGCGCCACTCCCAGAAGGGCTGCAGCTTGATCGTTCGGGGTTGGTTCGCGTTCGCCGGCTGCTGTAGGGCGAGGAGGTCAGTCACGGTCGACAAGAAGAAGGAGGGGCTCGTACCTGCGGCGCCAGCTGGCCCAAGCCAGGAATCGACATGATGCGTTGGTTATCTCGTGATCATTGGGGGGTACTCGAAAGCCTTGTTTTGCGCCCGTGTCTGGGGCTGCTGTCGATTGAAGAGAAAGAAATGGACCTCCAAGGTTGACATCACAGGCCAAAAGTACAGGTGGCCCGTGCGGGAGCTTCCTTTCTACCTACTACCTACCGACAGGGTCGTGTGGAGTATGGAGCCCAGGTACGTATTAATACTAATATGGCCGCCATCTCGACATCGATGTCCAAAGTCTCGCGCCAGCATTCTCAAGGCAAAGCCTCCAATGAAAGCATGCTCAATCTAATTCTCTCTGAGAGTTTTGGGAAGAAGGGCAGCGGCTCGCTTGATGGTGTTGGCGGATCGCACAATCCAGATTCCCTGTCGTCCAGCATCTCCATCGTATTCCTGTGTCTAGTTCATCTATTATAAAGCCAGCCAGAGGACAGATTCGAAGAAAGATCCCGAGGCGACATCCATCAGCTTCATCTGTGCTTGGAAGCTTCATCAGCATGGCATGTGGACACCAGTTCAAACTCATTACTCTTATGTTGGCTCGGATAAACCATCAAAAGATTCGCAGAAAGGACCTTTAATACTTACGGTTGAGCGTATGGTGAACAGAGGCCATCACCTGACTAGGCCTAGGCGAGCTTTGATGCGTCGGCCCCTTTTGAGTATACCGCGACTCGCGAACAGGAAGAGGAAGCTTTCACGGATGAGAGCAACATGGTCAAGACACTGACTTCCACATCCAATTCCCACCCATAAAAACGGCGCGACTCATTCGACAACAGGGCGTGAGGAGACCTAAAGTTGTTATAGAGGACTTTAGAGCACATATATAGAGGTAAGTAGGTCGGCAGATGGTAGCTTCCTCGCCAATCGCGAACTCCAACCGCTGACCGAATCCATCAACACTGAATTCTTGCCCCTTGCTGTCTTCAAACTTTACTGCCGTGGGCATAAGACTCAATAAAACACCGGTCAAGCTTTCCAAGCTCATAGACACCTTTTACAGGCACGCACCTTCTGTTGGCTTGCATATTCGAACATTGAATCAGTCTCCTGCACCAGCCCTCGCAAAAAGGCAAACTCCCCCGGGCCGTCCTGAATCGGTGGAGACCGGAGGACTTAACCCAGACCTCGCCCCACCCATCCCGGAGGCCCCCGGAACCCTCCGCCCCTCGGCCTCACATTTCCCCGCCCCAACCAATCACAACCCCCCCAACAGCCCGTGAATCATTCTCTCTTTCCGCGCAAATGCACGCCATTACGCAAGCCCCACGCCGCGTCGCCTCTTCCCCCCAGCAAGCTGCAAAGCGCAAGCACAGCTCCGCTCCGCCACCCACCAGTTCGATTCCTCGCTGCCTGCTGACACCCACAGCACCCTACACACCACCAACCCATAAGACGTCACCTTATTTGTCGCTCTCGCATCTCTCCCGACACTCAAATACCGAACGTCCAAGAGACCTTTCCCACGACACTTGGAAGTTTGGCAACAATCGCATAACAACCTTTTTACACGCAGAAAATGTGTTCCGCAGACATCTTCCTCGGCCTCCTGGCCCTCCTCTTCCCACCTCTACCCGGTACGTCCGCCCCGCGTGCGACAGGAAACAATGACATTCATGATTCCACACGCAACCCACTTCAACCCATCAGCCGCCTCAACACCAAAAGCATAGCTAACAGAAAACCAAACAGTCTGGGTCAAGCGCGGCATCTGCTCCGCAGACTCCCTAATCAACATCCTCCTCTGCCTCCTCGGCTACGTACGTCCCATCCCCCTCTCCCCAAACCCACCCCTTCAGCTCTCTCTCCATAAGCCGGTCCACTAACCCTCACCTCCTCCACAGATCCCCGGCCTCATCCACGCCTGGTACATCATCGCAAAGTTCCCCGAGCCAGACTACGAGTACGAGTCCCTCCCGCAGCAGGACCGCGAGGGCGGCCGCGTGACCTACGTCTTCGTCCACGGCAACGGCCCCGCCCCGCCACACACCCGCCAGCCCCAGCAGCAGCCTCGCCCCTTGGCGCACCAGCAGCAGGCGGGCTACGGCACCACGAGCAACAGCAACAAGACCAAGTCCAACGGCAACAACGCCGGAGGCTCCAGACCGCAGCAGCAGCAGCAGCAGCAGCAGTACCAGGCCGGTGCAGGCGAGGGCAGCAGCGACGGCGCCGTGCCGCCCAGCTACGCCGAGGTCGTGGCCGGCGACAACAAGATCCAGACGAGGGATTAAGCAGGACGCCGCGGTATTTGCCGGTCATGGGTTCTGGACAAGTCTATTGCCGCTGTGAGAGGGTTTTAAAGACATTGGCCCCTCCCAGCTGGCTCATGTAAATTGGGTTTCGGACTTCTTGGCAGGCGGGGTTTGGTTTGTTTCTGCTTCTTCCATGGAAACTCCCGCTGGTTTGGCGTTAGGGGGTATTTATGAATTGGTACGCTGTGCACGAATTACATGTCCAATTGATGCAAGTTTCGCATCATTTCATATCTGAGGAGTCCCAGTTCTGTCTCGTGGGGTATCTGGCTTAATCTTCGTAAAACGCCGGTGCCCATCCAAATGTTTCTGGGGAACCGCAGCCCCTACCAAGTTTCCCGAGTACCCTCACCGTCCGAGCATCGGTCTGACTCGTCTAGTTCGCATCAACCTCATTCTCACCCTGCGCATCGGCCTGCGCGTCGGCCTGCGCGTCTTCAACTGATCGAGCCGGTTTCTCGTTGGCCACGGGCTCCTTGAAGTGAACCATCAAGGTCTGCGGGAGGAAGACGTGCCAGGCTACGAGCACCGACTGGACCTGCTTGATGAACTCGAGGCCGTTGTGCAGCTTGGCGATACGCATCTGCATCTTGAAGCCGACTCGGAGCCTCGCGAGAATGTCGTCGTCGACGAAGAAAGAGGACTCCTTATCGGAAACCACCGAGTTTCCGTGGTCGTAGCCATCCTCGATAATGCAAGGCTTAACGAAGAGCTTGCCGACCGCAGAGAAACCTTCCTTCATGCCGCCCACCTTGAAGCATTGAGCAGCGTGACGAGCGTCTAGGGAGGGGCGTTCGATCCGAACGATCTCCACGCTGCATTCTCGCTCGGCGACGACGCTGAGAGCCTCGCCCTCCTTGAGTCCATGATCAACACCGAGCGCGGAGGCCATCTTGATAACGTCTCTCGGGCTGAAACCCACGGGTCGCTGAAAGCCACCTCCCTCGTCAAGGAAGACGTTTTCTCCCAGAGCTTCCAGGAGGGCCAAGTTGAATTGACCGGGGAAGTGGACGAGGGCCTGGTGCGCCAAGGGCAGGTCGACCTTGGCCCTGCTGCAGAGCGCCAGCGCCGCCTTGACATCATCCTGGTACTCGGGACAGACGTCGTGCTGGAGGACGTACGTCAAAAAGTTCTCGACGAAACCGATGGCCTTGCCCATGCGAGGGTAGTGCCAGTTGGTCATGATGGGGAGCGCCTCGGAGCAGTAGCCGGCCACGATGCCGGTGAAGTCGACGTCCCAGTGCTCCGGCTCGTCGGCGTTGTAGAAGCGGGAGCCGCCGCCGGAGCTGTAGACGGTGTCGATGGCTGTGGCGTCCCTGCGCTCCTCGGGGGTCATGTCTCGCACGTCCGCCTCGGTGTTGCCGCCGAACATGCGGGGAGAGGTGTCGATGCCGCCGAGGAAGAGGTACTGGTTGAACAGGTTTATGTTGTCGGAACCGCTGATGCGGCGGCGGGCCCGAAAGCGCTGGATGCAGGCTTGGATGCGGCTGGTGGTGTTAACGATGGTAGGCACAACAGAGACGGCGGACTTACTCTGGGAAGGGAAGGTCTCTAAGAGCATGGACGTCAGTACAAGATTGGTTCTGCAGCGTGGGAATACTCACAGGTTGTAGATGTTTTCTCGCTCTTCCTTGGCTTCAGCAGGAGTCATGGGAGGATCGGCGTAGTACTCTGAGAGGATATTAGCAGTTTGTCTCTGCTACACTGTGATCCTCCTTTCGGGTCGCTCTGCTGTCCTACCCTCGAAGCCGGACCCGCAGAACTTGGGCAAGGCGGTTGGACCGCGGTTCTCGAGGCTTTTGTTCTTGCTGGAGACCATCTTGAGCAGACTTCTTGCTGCTGGGAGTAAGTTGCGTGGTGGATTGTGAGGTAGGGAAAAGATTTGGTTTGAGAGGATGCTGGAAGGAGAACTGATGGTATAAGTTGCAAGTGGCAGTTCCTTGATCAAACGCGGAAGGGACGAAAGAGTGGATGAAGGAAGGCGCGATCGGGTCAAGCAAGCGCAGGGTCCAAACCTTTCGACATCCCAGTATGTATTAGGCTGATGAACCGTGGAATTCTATGCTTGATGAGAAAACAAGAGTGACGAGAATGTCTTCCGTGTCTGCCTCCTGCCTTAGGATAGGTACGTAAGTAGGAGAGGTTTCAATAAGTGCATCCAGGAAGGCACGGCCCGAAAGTTTGCATGCTTCAAAAGTTTTGTTTGATACTACTGTCTGCTAATTAACGGGTTCCTCGTGTTAGAAAAACAATATGATTCTCATTATCGGTAGACTTTGTTTGTCAAGATGCAGCTATCCTTCTTTCCCTCTACGTGATGTTTAAACTTCAATCTGGCTAATACGTCATGGCAGTCGGAGACTATAAGATGCTGAAAAAAAATACGAGATTGCGGACATGGCTATCTCGATCATCTCCGAAGTTCCTGTTCGCCCATCTGAGAGAATGCCTATTTCACAAGATGTGATGTCAATTTCCATGTGAATTCTAGGTTTGCCCTGGTTGTGCCACAGCATCGGATGCATGTCGCAGCCCACTCCAAACAGAGTTACCAAGCCGTTGGGTGCAGATCTCGTCCCAAGGCTTTCCACTCGGCAACCCGATGCGATCCAATCGTAGGGCGGACATCCCAGTTGCTGGAGGCCTGCCGGGACGGATCGTCAGGCAAACGCGGACGACAGCCCAATCAAATCCAAAGGCACACGATTTGCCAACGGGGCATCGGTGCGGGTGTGCGAGATATTGGACGTTTGCGGAACACGCCACACACACGCACGGAAATCAAGACTGAGAGGCGGAGTATCGCGAGTGCATGTAGGCTGCTTCGTATGCCACCGCAGCAGTGGATGACAGGCTGACGCAGGCTTGGAAAACGAGGCAGGCCAGCTCACGTTGCCTTACCCTTTGCAGGAAATGGCGCGGCTGACGCGCCGGATCCTCTGGCGGACGCTGAAAATCCAGCAAGAGAGCGGGCGGATGGGCGATTTGCTGATGTGGGAGTTCCTGCAGAAAGTTGGCGGTGAGGTCCTTAACCAGAGGGCGCAGGGTAGGCGGTCAAGATGTCGGGGAGCACGCGCTCGCGCTTCTTTCGCCCGTCTTGTAGCTCTCGAAATATGCGTTCGAACAAACCGACGCTTCTCCGTCGTTCTCCGAAGTGGCGATGGAACAATGCCTGTGAATGTGAGCGGTTGACCATGTGTCGCGGTACACCACCACGCGAGTTGTTCCAGAACCCCGGGGAGAGCGACATCCAGTGGAAACGTTCCGTCCAGTCTCGCCATCCATTCTCATTGCAGGACATGCAGTCATGCAACCTGAAAAGAACTCGAGAGCGAGCGAGTGCGAGGTCAGTCGGTCGCCGAGGGTAAGATGGTGGCCTCGTCAACAGCGGCACTGTCGGTCGGGTCTGACGCATCAGTCACCCTGCAGGCGGCACATCACCCTCCTTGCCCATCGTCCTTTTCGAGACCCCTGACGATCTTATCGCTGAGCAGCTGCATCCTGTGAATGGCAGAGGAAGACTCTGTCCCGCCTGCGAGCTGCGCCTGTGTGATGGGGGCATGAGGCACGGAATCTCGCGAGGTTGAACGGGAGACGAGCGCAGCCGCAAGGCAGGGAAGTTGAGTAAGGCGACCGGATCCCCGACTCGGCCGATTGCGAACGCGAAATGACAAAAACTGGAACTGCGGAACCACAGCCGCGTCTTCGTCCTGGGTTCGGGGAATGGCTCGAGTGTCGTATGCCAATCGTTCATGTCCAGCAAGAAGACAGCAGAAAATGTTGTGTTTGCGTGTGCGCCTTGAGGCTTGAGAGGAGGGTTCGTAAGGCGTGACAAGGGCCAACTACTGGACAAGGCGGACTGAGCCGTACCTAGATGGGCAGGAGCAGCCTACGGGTACCTAGGTAGACAGCTGAAGGAGGGGCGACAGCGAGCGACACTGGAGTAAGAAGCCCCCAGAGATCCTCGAGGTCGTTCGTGGCCGGTGGCTGAGCGACCCTTTTTAGGGGGGCCCAGCGATGAGCATCCGCCACCTCGTGGGGTACCCAGCTGCCAAAAAGGCACCTACGTGCGGTATTAGCGTCGTTTCGCGGGCGGAGATCCCTGGCCGTGCCGCCCACAGGCCGCATTCTAGCGCTCGCTCCACCGCTTCCCCCGCTGTACGGTGCAGCTGCTGTTGCTAGGTGGCCCCCCTGTCGCGAACAATCAAACCCAAATGCCATTTTCAATTTCCCGCTTGCGCCCAAATCCCAACGCCTCGAACAGACAGCAAGCAACATCGTGACTACGCCTCACTCCTGCCGCCTTTCCTCCCCCTCCTTTCTTCCTGTCCTCCTCCTTCTCTCCTCATAATATAACTCTATCCCCCGCCCCTTCCCCTCTGCTCGTCTGTCCCTTCTAGACTGTCGATCCACTCCTCCGAATCCAAGTCGAGGACACCGCCTACACCAACGCTGCTCCTCCGACACCCCCGTTGCCAAGCCTCCAGAGTGCCGGTTGCCGATAGCTAGTTCTTGCGATCTCGCCTTGGCTGTCGTCTTCCTCTCTGTTTCCACCCCGTCGCTGCTCTTAAAAGCCCGACGCAAACCTCGCGCCTACCCCAACTTCTACGCGACAGACGATTCTAGGATCCCCCTGGGCGCGCGATTCAGCCAAACACTACCCCGAGCAACATCTCCTCCGCGAACCCCTCGACGCCACAGAAACCATGGGCAAGAAGGCGCTCCCCTCCCGTTCCGACCTCGTCGATTATGGCCACACCGTTGCCGGACAGTAAGTTGCTCTTCTGCCGCTGTCAGACCCCGCGAAGAGGCGCCTCTCTAACATCGCCCTCGCTCTCCAGTGCAGGAACCATGTGCGACGAGTCCGGCGAGCTGTTCATCAAGCCCTGCACCCTGGCCGAGGTCGACTTCTACAACTCGGCCAACGAGAGCCACCCCGACTTCGCCGAGCTCATGCCCCTGTACATGGGCACGCTGCAGCTCAACGACAGCGCCGAGGTGAGCTCCGTCGAGGACGGCGTCGCCGGTCCCGTCGCCTCGGACGCCGCCAAGGAGGAGTTGACGAAGGCCGTCGCCCCTGAGCAGCCCCAAGACAAGGAGAAGTGGGTGCAGAACAAGTCCAAGAAGATCAAGACGGACCAGGCCATCGTCCTCGAGAACTCGGGCGCCGGCTTCTCCAAGCCCAACATCCTCGACGTCAAGCTCGGCGTCCGCCTGTGGGCCGACGACGCCCCCGCCGAGAAGAAGAAGAGGTTCGACGCCATCACGGCCAGCACGACCCACGGCCCGCTGGGCTTCAGGATCGCCGGCATGAAGGTCTACCGCGGCTCCTTGACGAAGTCGGAGCTCGACGACGAGGACTACAGGATCTACGACAAGGACTACGGCCGCGTCCACGTCAACGCCGAGAACATCGTCGAGAACTTCCGCAAGTTCGTCTTCGTGAGGGGCGCCGGCATCAACGACGAGCTGGGCCACGCCGTGGCGGAGGCCTTCCTCCGTGACCTGCGCAATGTTGAGCGCGTCCTCGCGGCCGAGGAAAGCAGGATGTACTCGGCAAGCTTGCTCTTCGTCTTCGAGGGCGATGGGGATAAGCTGAAGGAGGCTATCGCGCAGAACAACGCGGCCGCCGACGAGGTCGAGGCCGCGGCCAAGAAGGACGGAACGACCCCTAGGGTGGACAGCGGCATCGAGCTGAACGAGGGAGACAACATCGCGAACGCCGTCGAGGGCGAGGACGAGGACGAGGACGAGGGCCCTGCCCTGCCCAAGGTCTACTCCCTCAAGCTTATCGACTTTGCCCACGCCCAGTGGACCCCCGGCCAGGGCCCCGACGAGAACACGCTCAAGGGCGTGCGCAGCCTGATCGACATTTTCGAGAAGCTGTGCAATGATCACACATTTCGGCGCGGTAACGCGTGAGCACACAGCAGGGCACAGCGGACCCTCAGACGACGCAAAAAAGTTTTCTTTTGACAAGTCATGATTTTCGTGCGGCGAAAGGCATCAGACGAGCGCGGTCGCTCTCGACCATCACAACAAATACCCAGATACAGTTGCGCGAAGACACATGAGTGCGAAATAGAAGTCGCTCCTCAGAGGAAAAAGAAACAAAGCGGGCTGGCTACCTTGGCATCCATGATAATGACGAACATACCTGGCGTCGGGGCTACTTTTTGACTTTGAACTCTTGAACAATAAATACCACACTTGGTGTTTTCATCTACTGGGAGTCTTTCACGCGATGATGAGATCGTGACGTGCCATGGCAGGGAAAGTAAGGTTATCCGCCGGAGCGACTCCATCCATACTCGGACCTGCATGGAACCAATGCAGGCGGTGCAGAGAAGGGTTCTAGTCTAAATAAACCCCACCATGCACCACGGCAACGCAACGGTGTTACTCGGGCAATGTTGTGGGAAGGCAGTGTGCGACGAGTGACGTCCACTTCGAACTTCACCGACATTCCAGGAACGTGGAGCTAGATTCTAGACGAGAAGAACACCGGCAGGATTGATAGAAAAGGTAACAGGGCGGAAGAGGGGGATAAGACGGGAGGCACAGCGAAGAGGGTGCTGAATAACACGGCAGAATTGGCCTCAATCGCTAGACTCGGAAAATCCCTGAGGCGTCCTTGATGCACCCGTACGTAACTATTAGGACAGCTTCCGGAGTTTCAGGCGATCTGCTCTAATACGTTCTATAAACATCCATGCAATAATGATCCATCTGCTCGGAGTATTCGAGTTATAGTCAACCGCTGAGAAAACACGGCCGATAAGAGCGATAAGATATAAGTGGGCCGCATCGGAGCGGAAACACTTTCTCCGATACGTCACTTCCGTTCCGCCACACCTAGGCTCGTCGCGAACTCGAGCTGCCTGTACTTTTTACGAGCGGCCTCAGCGACCACCGTCACCGAGGTCGAGAACCAGCAACCAACGCCAGTTTCGCCTTGAGACAGCAAACTGCAACCATGGACGACCTCTTGAACCTCGAGCTCCTTTCGCTCGTTTCAAAGGTCACTTCCGAGCTGCAGAACCATCTGGGCGTGTCCGACAAGACCCTCGCCGAGTTCATCATCGCCCAGCGCGTCGACAGCCCCGACTTCGATGGCTTCAAGAAGAAGCTCGCCGCCATCGGCGCCGATTTTCCTCCGAGTCTGGTCGAGAGCGTGGACCGTCTCGTGCTGAACATGCACCCGAAGCTCAAGGGACAGAAGCAGGCGCAGAATCGCGACGACGAGGAGCACCACCACCGGAGCACGGAAGAGAAGGAGCACATCTTCAAGGGTCTTTCCGTCCCGGACAAGCCGGTCGCGTACGACAGCATCGGTGACGGGGATGCTGGTATCGATGCGATTGACGACACCCTGGCCTTGCTAGAGGGGCTGGAGGGCAAGGCGAGGCAGGAGAAAACGAGAAAGAGGAGTCGCAGCCCAGACGACGGACGGGAGTCGCGAAGGAAACGCAGAGACCGTTCGAGGTCGAGAGAACGTACCAAGCGCGACAAATATCGCTCGCGGTCGAGATCTCCCAACGACTACGAGAGCGGTCCCTCGTTAAAGCAGCGCCGCGGGAGGAGGAAATACGACGACGACGGCTACGGAAGCAGGCGCGACTACGACAACTACGACGACGACAGGGCCTTCAAGAGAGCCCCCGAACCCGAGCTCGACGACGCACCCGAACTCCACAAGGTGTACAGCGGCCACGTCACGGGCATCAAGGACTTTGGCGCCTTTGTCAACATCCACGGCGTCCGCGGGAAGGTGGACGGTCTGGTTCACATCTCCAGGCTGGTGGAGGGGCAGCGAGTCAACCACCCTTCTGATCTCCTGACCAGGGGTCAAGACGTCAAGATTAAGGTCGTCAGCATCGAGGGCAACAGGGTAGGCTTATCGATGAAGGAAGTGGACCAAGAGACGGGCATGGACCTGCATCCCCAGGACAGAATCACGTCGGGCGCCAACATGGAGGCTCTCGGAGGCAAGGGACGCAACGGCAACATGTTCGACAACGACGTGATGCCCCCTCCCCAGCACCAGGCAGCAGCACGCCGGCAGAAGAAGCGCATGACCTCGCCCGAGCGATGGGAGATCCGCCAGCTGATTGCCTCGGGTGTTGCCAAGGCCTCCGACTACCCCGACCTGGAAGAGGATTACAACGCGACGCTGAACGGCGACGCCGGAATGGAGCTGGAGGAGGACGTCGACATCGAAGTCCGAGAGGAAGAGCCGCCGTTCTTGGCCGGCCAGACGAAGCAGTCGCTCGAGCTGTCGCCCATCCGAGTCGTGAAAGCGCCGGACGGCTCCATGAACCGCGCGGCCATGTCGGGCACGGCGCTGGCCAAGGAGAGGAAGGAGCTGAAGCAGCAGGAGGCCGAGGCCGCGGCGGCGGAGGAGTCCAAGGTCGATCTCTCGGCGCAGTGGAACGACCCCATGGCCGACCCCGAGAAGCGCAAGTTCGCCAGCGACCTGCGCAACGCCAAGTCGCAGATGGGCCAGAACAAGGCCGACGCCGTGCCGGAGTGGAAGCGCGCCGTCGCACCTAAGGACCAGTCTTTTGGCAAGCGGACGAACCTGAGCATAAAGGAACAGAGGGAGTCGCTGCCGGTGTACGCTTTCAGGCAAAAGTTTCTCGACGCCGTCCGGGATCACCAGGTTCTCGTCGTCATCGGAGAGACAGGTTCGGGCAAGACTACGCAACTTACGCAGTACCTCGCCGAGGACGGTTTCGCAAACAACGGCGTCATTGGATGCACGCAACCACGACGTGTGGCCGCCATGTCCGTGGCGAAGCGTGTCGCGGAGGAAGTCGGTACCCCGCTGGGAGAGGCGGTCGGCTACACCATTAGATTCGAGGACCGCACCAGCCCGTCAACAAAGATCAAGTACATGACCGATGGCATGCTACAGCGTGAGATTCTCGTCGACCCGGACCTCAGGAGGTACTCGGTCATCATGCTTGACGAGGCCCACGAGCGCACCATCTCGACGGACGTGCTATTCGCGCTGCTCAAGAAGACGATGAAGCGGCGCAAGGACCTGAAGGTGATTGCCACGTCGGCGACACTGGATGCCGACAAATTCTCGTCGTACTTTGACGGGTGTCCGATCTTCACCATCCCTGGTCGGACGTTTCCGGTCGAAGTGCTCTACTCGCGCGAGCCCGAGTCGGACTACCTGGACGCGGCGCTGGTGACGGTCATGCAGATTCACCTCACTGAGCCGCCCGGCGACATCCTCCTCTTCTTGACAGGACAAGAGGAAATCGACACGTCGTGCGAGATCCTGTACGAACGCATGAAGGCATTAGGACCAAACGTGCCGGAGCTGCTCATCTTGCCTGTCTACTCGGCGCTGCCTAACGAGATGCAGAGTCGCATTTTCGATCCTGCGCCTCCCGGGTGCCGAAAGGTGGTCATCGCCACGAACATTGCCGAGACGTCCATCACGATCGACAACATCTATTTCGTTGTCGATCCGGGCTTCGTCAAGCAGAACGCGTACGACCCGAAGCTGGGCATGGACTCCCTCGTGGTCACGCCCATCTCGCAGGCGCAGGCGAACCAGCGCGCTGGCCGAGCCGGACGCACCGGACCAGGCAAATGCTTCAGACTCTACACGGAAGCGGCGTACCAGTCCGAGATGCTGCCAACAACAATTCCGGAAATCCAACGGCAGAACCTGTCGCACGTGATCCTCATGCTCAAGGCGATGGGCATCAACGACCTGCTGCACTTCGACTTCATGGACCCGCCGCCCATCAACACGATGCTCACGGCGCTGGAGGAGCTCTACGCCCTCAGCGCGCTGGACGACGAGGGCCTGCTGACGCGTCTGGGCCGCAAGATGGCCGACTTCCCGATGGAGCCGTCGCTGGCCAAGGTGCTCATCATCTCGGTGGACATGAAGTGCTCGGCCGAGATGCTCATCATCGTGGCCATGCTCAACCTGCCCAACGTCTTCTACCGGCCCAAGGAGAAGCAGTCCCAGGCGGACCAGAAGAAGGCCAAGTTCCACGACCCGCACGGCGACCACCTGACGCTGCTCAACGTGTACAACTCGTGGAAGCAGAGCGGGTACTCGTCCCCCTGGTGCTTCGAGAACTTCATTCAAGCAAGGTCGATGAAGAGGGCCAAGGACGTGCACGACCAGCTCGTCAAGATCATGGAGCGCTACCGCCACCCCGTCGCCAGCTGCGGGCGCAACACGCAGATCGTGCGGCAAGCCTTGTGTTCTGGCTTCTTTAGAAACGCCGCAAGGAAGGACCCGCAGGAGGGGTACAAGACGCTCATCGAGGGCACGCCAGTGTACCTGCACCCCAGCTCCGCGCTGTTTGGCAAGCAGGCCGAGTGGGTTATATATCACACGCTGGTGCTCACGACGAAGGAGTACATGCACTGCACAACGAGCATCGAGCCCAAGTGGCTCGTGGACGCGGCGCCGACGTTCTTCAAGGTCGCGCCGACGGATCGGCTGAGCAAGCGGAAGAAGGCCGAGAGGATCCAGCCGCTGCACAACAAGTACGCCGGCGAGGACGACTGGAGGCTCAGCGCGCAGAGGAAGGCTGGCCGGGGCGGTGGCGGCGGCGGTACGTGGGGTTGATTTGTTGCCGTGTGCTATTGTTGAAAGGGCGGTGGCTGTTGTGTATCGTTGTCTTGCGGCGCGTATCTTGAGGCGTTGCTATTGTTGTTGTTTTTTTGATATAGCTCAAAAAGTAATATACCCCCCAAGAGGACAGGATGACGTGTGCTATTTCCAGTCTGTCGCTTCCTGCCACGTCACGCCCTCTGAGAACAGAACCGCGCGCGTCTCTTTTCGGGGTATTTGTCATTGCAGATGGGGAGGTGATGCACTGCACTGCCTGCCGAGCCCCTAAACGCCAAGAGGGCCTTGTCTTGTAGACGAGCCTCTCTCTCTTCCCTCCAAGCACAACCACGAGACGGATGCGTACCGAGCCTTTTAAGCATATACGCGAGGACTTGGCGTGTGGCAGGTGACGGGGAAGGGTGGACCAACTGTGTCTTTGACAGGCCGGGGCAGCTTTTCAGAGTATACTAGATGGGATGTCAGTTGGAACGGGCGGATGGTTGCGTCGCCGGAACCTTCCCTTCCCTTCACCTCGGGGCCTCCCCGCGAACCCGGGGGGCGACGGAGTTATCGTCCGGGACCCGTGCGCATGGCGCTTGGCGGGAATTCTGAAGCTTTCCATGGTTGTCAACCGTAGAGAATAAACTTTCGGTTACGGTGTTAAGCGTACGATTACTGACTCGCATCAGCGGCGTACTATGCTATTAACCATTACTCATATTCGCTGAAGGAGAGCTGCAAGAGCGTTAAAAATACCGGCGGCGATCAAGCAGCGCGTCAAATCCTCCCCCCTTTCCGACCACCAAAGCCAAAATTAGGCGAGCCCGGCAGGTCGTGATTCTTCCTTGCGCCTCGATTTGTCCCGCGGCAAGGATGAACTCTATCTGAGCCGCGCTACTCCGTCAGTCTGTCTCTGGTCAATGTTGCCCCCACCTCATGGACATTGTGAGTAAAATGCGTACACAGTAGTTTCGTTCGGCCGGAAAGGTGGGGGTTCGGCTGCGCTCTGGCGGTGGTTGATTCGTGACACGCCAAGCGTTTTGGGATGGTGGCTCTTCTTCGACGTCGGCCGGCGTTTTGGACTGATGTTTCCGAGGGTGGGATTGACCTTCCTTCTTTGCCGCCCTGTGTCTTTGCATCTCCTTTATCTCCCCGGTAAAACGAAACAAGACAGAGTTTGCGGGCTTGATAAAAGGGGCTGAGCCGCTGCTCTCCCCCACGTGCATCTCTTTGTTTTGGGGGGTGGTGTTTTCCATTCTTCGGTGAAGGAGGGGACGGGACGGATTCTTTATTTCTATTTTAATTTTCAATCTCAAGGTGAGCAACTTGAACAAATAGAGTTGTCAAACTACGACGTCAGAAGATTTGATGGCACATGCCAACAACGCCTCGACGAAAAGTGCCACGAGAGACGAACATTAGACGAAAGAGCCCGGCTAGGAACACGACACACCGACGATAGACGGACAGGACCGGAGGAAGGCATTTGAGGGAAGAAACATCAACGACACATGCAGCCACGACCACGATGCCACGAAGTCACCGCCTCACACTCTCCCTCGCCGCCCTCGCCCTCCTCACGACCGCCGCGGCCGAGGACCTCGAAGCAGAAGACGTCCCGCCCGAATGCGCCGCCACATGCGCGCCGATCGTACAGCTTACGTCACAATGCGAAGCACAAACGGAGCAACAATTTGGAGACCTCGATAAGCGGTGGGATTCTTTCTCATCCTCGTACCCATTTCCGCCGTTGAAGAGGAGGAGGAAAGTGAGGAGGCTGTCGAGAAGGCAAAAGGACGACGACAGCGACAGCGAGTCCGAGGGCGCGACGAACACCGCAGCGAAGGCGGCGGCGGAGCAGGCTACGCGGGCTTGCGTTTGCGGCGAGAGTGGGTTCGATGTCCAGGGGGTGATGGGAGCTTGCGCGGTGTGTGTGGCGGGGAATGCCACCGCCGTCGAGGGGAACGAAGGTCAGTCGCTCCCATATGCCTGCCAGGGTATTCGGATCTTTGGGGTGGGAAGTGTGCTGACATGTTGGCAGATATCAAGGAAATCATGGCCGAGTGCGGCTTCGCAGTCCCAACCGCCCCGGCCGCTCCGGTGGTGACGTCGACGCCTCCGGCCCCGGCCCCGGCCCCGGCCCCTCCGGCAGCGGCGCCGATCCCGGGATTTTCTACGCTGCCGCCCGCTATGTTGGCGCCTATTGAAGGGTCATCTTCTACGTTATCTACATCATACTCGACGCCACCACCGGCGCCTCCACCGAATACACCCGCCGAGCAAACACCAACACCGCTACCACCACCTCCTCCGCCTACAACACCATCAGAGCAGACGCCTACGCAACCGGCCCCGGCGGTGCCGCCGTCATCCGTGCCCGGGGAGAGGTCCATCACGCCGGTGACGGTGTTCGAGACGCCGACGTTCCGGACGCTGCCGCCTATCGTATCGCCCAATGACTTTTCGCCCTCGAGGAGTGATTTGTTGAGCGGTGCGGCGGCGGTTGCAGCGGGACCGATGGGAGGGTGGGTTAGATGGGCAATTTGGATTTCCGTCGTGGTGTTCGTCCTGAGGTGACGGTCTGGTGGTTTTTGTCTCTCTTTGCCTGCGTATGAGCAAGCATGTTTTTATTTTGAGCGATGAGATACCCCTGCGAGCTGGATGAAGCTACTCTTTATTTTTCATTATGACGCTCTTTAATCACGACATTGTCGTTGTTAGAACAGCATTACTAGCGACGGAGGGCATAACGGGATACATTCTCTGAAGAAAACCCTTATTCTACAACCCGGGCCGGATATCCTCCCCCCCTCTGTGGTTTACTCTTCAATGATACTACCACTACTACTACTGTTACCACTGTGGGTAGTAATAAGGTCGGACAGCAACAGTGAGGACGGACAACAGCGACGAGGACGACGGTGACGGCGAGGACGGACAAGAGCAGCGAGGGCGGATGACGGTAACAGTGAGGTTAAATAGCATCGAGAAGAACGCGTTACAACAAGAACGGGCAGTAGCGACAAGGTTGGATAGCAATAATAGAGGTGGGCAGCAGTAAACTCTGGAATCATTGGATGAGCTGGTCTTGGCCCCCTGACTCATGTTGTCGGGAGCCTCGGGAACTGGAGAGACGATGGCCTCAAAAGTACAATCCACAGTAAGGTTCATGCTAGATTCGGCGGCTGCATCAGATGCACGTTTATCTCAGATAATACTTTGGGGAAAGAACCAACAGACGACAGTTGCGGCCCGCGGGTGAAGAGCCATGAACCGGGGAAGGAGGCGCATGCAGGTTGCCGCGGGTGGTCTGGTCGTGCGGCCCGCGTTGAAACGGGCCACCGAGACAATTAATTAGAGTTTCGGGAAGACGTCTTTATTTTAACGCCAACGACGACACCATCGTGGGTCTCGACAGCTGTGTAAGTCGCCAACGATGGATTGCCTGCGAGAGGAGATTCTACCATAAACTTTGGTGCTTATTGGAGCCTGTTTGCTTATCTCTTCAATCGCTGTGTTTTGACTTAGATTACTATCATGACGAAAACCGCCAGGCCTCAGGGCATTTCTCCAATTCCGGATTGGATACGAATCGCGCGCATGCTCTCATGTAAAGCTACAATAACCACCAGTTTGACGCCGCGTTCTTGGTTCCCAACGGCTAGCTCACCTTCGGCTGGACACAGCAGTGCTCGATGTCACCTAGAATCCACCGCGACTCATGACTAGCCGCCGTTCACTCGCCTACCATCACAAACCCGGTAAACTTGGTATTCTGGCCCAGCCAGGTATGCCTACTCTATCTGCATCACAGGAGAGATTGAAAGCGAGAAAACGCCTCCGGGCCCCCTCGTGCACCGTTTCCCAGGCCTCCGGCGTCACCGTTTACTCCAGCGAATCCTTCCCCATTCCTCGACCCCCGACAGAGGGCCAAGTACCAAACAACGACTCTGCCAGGTTGACATGCGACGCGAAGACGGAGCTGAAAACAAGGCAAAGAGGCGATCACTGCCAGAACCGTAAACGGACCCCTCGCCCCCTCGACTCAGTGCCGTTACAAGGGGGGGCCGTAAACGAGGGTGTGTGCGGCCCACCGTCCGCGGCTAGACGTTCAATGACGAGTAGCCAGAATGACGGTTTGCCCGTGCCTGAAGATCTGTTGCCGAACTCTATCAGTGCGCATCATCGTGAGAAGAACCAGATCTTGGGAAGTTCAAACCAAGGTAGCGTCTTTCTTTCAGTTAAGTGGGATTTTTTTTTCATTACCCGGCGGATGGATGACTGAGCGCTCTCTGTCTGATAAGACCTGATGGAGCCGGGCACTCGGCACATTCAGTTGGTGCACCCCGGAAAACTGTCAGACGATGTGAATCTGCTCCCGCTTGTGCTGGAACAGCCAGATGTACAGAATTGTGATGCAATGACCCGTCTGCACAGTACTTTCTCCTTTAGGCGATCGCAGGTGGCCTCATAGCGTCCATCAGCCAATATCATGGCGAAAGCGTAGTACTTCCCAACGTACCATCTCCAGTTGAGGCGCAGTCCAGCAATTCTACTCTGCCCCGGAATCAATCACCGACTTCAAGAATAGAGGCAGACGGTCCCGTCCCCCCCAGGATCGGAAAATAACAATTTGCCCGGTTCAATATTTGCTACGGCCAGGCTGTTCGGTTAGGGGGCTCTATGCCAGCACGGTTCAAGCGAGAGGACCGTAGTGGAGTTGCGACGGTCCAAGCGAGAGCAGGTCGCCTACTGTCCTGGTATTGTAGCAACACTTGAGAGAAATCCGTAACGGAACCGTCCGTTGTTTATCACCGATGGAAGTTTCTGTGCGTTTTGTGCAGCTCTGCCAGGAGGACATCTCCAGCCTGGCTCCAACAGCAACAACAGACAACCAGGATGCCAACAACATCGTGGGTAAAGAATCCACCCTTCAAACGTACCGCCATTTTCCCACCGGCGATTCTCCACCGCGATACCCTCCCCTAGGACCAATTCGAATACGAAGACCGCCGCTACGTCGCGGAATCCAGCCCTGTAGTGGTCCCGATTGGACCCTGTTCCTCCGAAACGGGAGCCAGGGGCCCCGGGTAGCGGCAGCACCTTTCCGTATGTTAGGTGGGCAGCGGGCGACATGGGGGATGCACTAACAAATAAAAACACCACGTTCGTTATTTCACGCTACCCACGACTCTACCCACATACGTTCGGTCCTTTGGTGGTTGTTTTCTTCGATTTGGGCAGCCTACGCGTACACTAAAAAGTCGCCGCCTCCTCGGCAGAACTTGGTGGGAATAAGCAGAGCCACTTAGTGAGTCGCCGTATATAGTTCCGAGCGCTCTTCCATGGCTCGTTCACGGCCCGTCGCTCTTGTGTGACGTCTATCCATCCGTGTCCATTCGTGCCAACTCTCTGCCGCCTCTCCCACGGAGGGGGCCAATGGACGCCAGTCCAAGCCGCCCGGTCGGTCTAGAGGGTTCGATGCAACGGCGCAGAAGATCTCTCTGCCAATCGCAACCCGAAACAGTGACAGCGCCATCGAAGATCTGGGCAGCTTCGCCGCAGACTGCGACCCCTGCGAGGTGCATGTCTAGCGCGGGAAATCTTCTCGTCCTCTAACGAACCAAAGTGGAAGGAAAAGGGGCACCAGGTTCCAACCGGGCCACCGTCGAGTCTGTTCCTGGCATATCTCGACATGGATGGTTGGGACTGGGGTGCGTTTGCATGGTTCACATGTGCGTGCGGCGCATCCACTCGATGAACAACGTCCACGACCACGCACCACCACCACCACCACGACTTTTGGCGCGAGCCGGACTGTGCCTGAGCCGCCGCTGGTGCCCGGCGAGTTTTTGCCAATGCTCCTCTGGTGTTTGTCCCTGGACCTACAGCCTGCAGGAAGAATAAGCGTGCCCACTTACGCTCCATCCCATCCACCCACTTCTTCAGGCCGCAAGCTCGCGAGATGCTGTCAGTGGAACCACGCCCAAGTTCCAAAACTCCTGGCCGCGAACCAGGCACGAACAAGTGCCCCCCTCCTGCTTACACAAGTCCAGATTCGGCAGTCTTGTCAGGGGTACTTGGCCATCGTTCTAGTCCTTCTCCTGATCTCCTCCTTCCCGAGTGAGCCACACCCTTTCTCACACCCGCTCACACGCCTCCCCCTCCCCTGGATAGCCCAAGGCACCGTTTTCCTGTTCCCGGTGCTGCTCCTCCTCCCTCCCAAGAGACCGGAGACGGAGACCCAATGGAGGAAACGGGGACGGGAGAAAACAGGCGCTGCTGCGGCGGGAGACCCCTGAGGGGGATTTCATCTCACCTCCCTGTAGCCCGAATTGACAGGACGAGAGCTCGTCCCAGTCGACCGTATTTTTGGGACTGGTATAAGATGGACCGAGGGACCCCCCCCCGTGGGACGCGCCCTCGGCATCCAGGCCTTTTCTACCCAACCTTATCCCTCCTTTTTCCAAAGATCCTGTTTCCCCGCGGGTATCTTTAGTCACTCCTTAAAAACAAGAGAAAAGCTTCATTCTTTCATTCTCTGAGTTTGAAGTCGTTTTTTCTCTCTTTAGCCTGTCGTTATTCGTGTGTTTTGTGTGTCTTTTTCCGTTTTTTATAATATTTTTGTGTTACCAACCGTCAAGATGGCGCCTTCGATCTTCTCCACGCTCTCTTCCGCCCTCCTCCTCACTTCGACCGTCTCCGCGGCCCAGTCCTACCAGGTCGTCGACAGCTATGACTCCACCAACTTCCTCGACAAGTTTGGCTTCTTCGTGGTATGTACTTGCCTTTGTTCAGAAGACGCATGTCTGCTGGAGCATCTCGTTCTCCACCAAAGAGACTACATGACGTTACGGGATCAACATGAACCAACTGACGAACCCCCCTCCAGAGCGACCACACCACCGGCAACTACAACGACGTCGACCCCACCGGTGGTTACGTCTCGTACAAGTCGGCCGATGAGGCTAAGGCCATGGGCCTCCTCAAGACCGTCGGCAACGACCTCTACCTCGGCGTCGACTCCACGAACAAGCTCGACCCCAAGGGCACCGGCCGCAGCTCCGTCCGCATTCAGTCCAAGACCAAGTACAAGAAGGGTCTCTTCGTCGCCGACTTTTCCCACTTTCCCAAGCCCACCTGCGGTGCCTGGCCGGCCTTGTGAGTTATATGCTGATCCATGAGCTACACGGCTTTCCAACGAAGTGCCCCGTACTAACACATCGCAAGCTGGACGGTAGGCAACCCCTGGCCTTCAGCCGGCGAAATCGACATTTACGAGTCCTGGAATCTGGACCCTAACAAGGTCGTGATCCATTCCGACTCCAACGTCGGCGAGTGCAGAATCGATGGCAAGGGCATGACCGGCACCATGAGCAAGCCCAACTGCGCCAACTTCGCCCCTGGCCAATTCGATAACGAGGGATGCGCTGGCCTGGACTCCTCTCCTCCCTTTGGTTCTCCTTCTGGAGGCGTCTGTAAGAGATTAACCTTTTCTTTACGTCAATCACTTCAATCACTTCTTCCGTTGTACCAATCACTTCATGTGGGAATAAACACATCGGCACCAGCCACGGAAGGCGTGGTTGTGGTGGCTCAGCCACGTGTCCGGTACGTACCGTACCGGACGTGGCTCCGATATTCTTCCCAGTCAGGCCTCATTGAACCTACCTACGCATCATACTGTCACCCCCTTTTCAACTGTGTAAACCAAGAATAACAGACTAACGAATGTTAGACGCCATGGAGTGGACCGACGACGCTATCCGCGTCTGGGGTTTCACCCACGAAAACACCCCCGCCGACTTGAGCGACCCATCTACTTTCGGAATCCCATCATTCAAGACGAGTTCGTGTGAGGCTGGAAAGGTCTTCGGCGACCAGCAGCTCATCATGAACATTGATCTGTGTGGCGTAGCTGGAAACGACGACCAGTGGATTACCGGCGGCTGCCAGGCCAAGACTGGCGGCATGACCTGCCACGAATATGTTGCTGCTCACCCCGGGGCCTTCGCGGATGTCTTCTTCCAGCTCAGCTCCCTCAAGATCTACGAGCTCAAGGACGGCGAGGCTCCCGCTCCCACTACTGCTGCTTCATCCTCCGCCGTTGCCGTTGCTCCCACCTCTGCCGGTGAGGTCGTTGCCCCCTCCAGCAGCGCCCCAGCCCCTGAGAAGCCCACCGCCGAGACCTCCGTCCCCGCTGCCTCCGAGCCCGGTGCCGAGAAGCCCACTGCCACGGCCGCTGTTCCCGAGAACGGTGCCGAAAAGCCCACCGCCACGGCTGCTGTTCCCGAGAACGGTGCTGACAAGCCCTCTGGCACGACCGCTGTTCCCGAGACCCCTGTCGAGACCCGCGACCTGACAACCCGCCTGGCCACCTCGACCGTCTACGAGACAAACATCAAGACAATCACGTCATGCCCGCCTACGAAGACTGACTGTCCCGCCAGGCACACTCCTGAGGTCGTTACCGAGGTTGTCCCCGTCACTACGACCATCTGCCCCGTTGTCGACGTGCCCACCACCATGACCGTCTCGAGAACCCAGGTCGTCACGGTCACGTCCTGCTCGAACGTCCCTGGCTGCCAGGTCGGCTCCAAGACCACTCTGACCACCGCGGAGGTCGTCCCCACCACCACTGCCATCCCCGTTGAGAGCTACACCAAGCCCGTCAAGCCCCCCGTCGTCACCTCCCAGGCGCCTGTCCCCGAGGGCCCCACTGCCATCACCACCTACAAGACCAACATCGTTACGATCACCTCCTGCCCGCCTAGCGTCCCGTCATCGGAGTGCCCTGTCGGAAAGACCAGCACCATCGTCACCAGTGAGGTCATCGTCCCGACTGCCCCGGCCCCCGGCGTCCCGGCTACTCCCACCGACGTCCCCCAGAACCCTCCCGCGAACCCTCCCGCTCCCGGCACCGAGAAGCCCACGACTCCCGCTGTCCCCGGTGTCGAGAAGCCTAAGACTCCCGCTGCTCCCGGCGTTGAGCAGCCCGCCACGACTCCCGTCGTCCCCGTTACCCCCTGCATCGGCGTCGGCTGCCCTGCCACCACCCCGGGCCAGGGCAAGCCCTCCGTCCCCGCTGTCGGCCAAACCACTTCCGCCGAGCAGCCCGTCCCGGAGACCCCCGTCGCCACGCCCACCACCCTCGTCGTTGCCCCCTCGTCCCCCTACAACGGCACTCTGACCACCGCCATCCCCGTTGGCACTGGTACCCCCTGCCTCGGTGTCGGCTGCCCTGCCACCACCACCGGCCCCGTCCAGGCTGGTGCCGACAAGGTCGGCTCCAGCGCCCTTGCGCTGGTCGCGGCGCTGGCTGTCTTTGCCTTCTGAGCACGCAATAAGAGAAGCTCAAGGGGGTTTGGAACGTAGTGTTCGAGGTTGTTGGTTCTAATTTCCTTGTCGGTGTGGTTTTCTCTTGTGTACAGTAAATATGGTTCCTGCTAGAGCGCATATACCCTTCGATTAGAAAAGGGAGGATTGGAAAAGCGTCCCAAAACGGATTCGCCCGAGGTATCTATGGAAAGATACATGTAAGGTAGACTTGGATAGCGCAATCTTCTTTAACCCGTTAAAAAACGACGCAGACTTCAGTACTTAATTCTGTATTTTCTACCAGAAGAAATACTATAAGGATAAAAATACTGACAATAGTTAACAACACCAAGCGCGAGATTAATCGGCACAGGTGACAATACAGACGGACAACAATAACAGCAAGAATAACAACAACGACGAGAACGGACAACGAGAACAAGGAGGACCATAACGAACGGTAAGGACAATATGTCATCGGTTAGCTATTGCTTAGCGACAACCAGAGCCCCACGATCACCTTAGGCTCGGTCTTAGCCTCGCCGAGAGATGTAACTTATAGTAATAACATGTTTGGCTCCTCTGCCGGATTAATACTTGCGGCGAGCAAGACACACGTACGGTGTACCCTGTGTGGCCGCAAGCCGCACGACCGACCCATTGGAGCTGGCGGCCAAAAGATCGAAGACAGTCAGAGATTGATCTAAGGCTACGGTGCCGAAGTAGGCCAGGACCGGCCACCGATTTTCTTTCCCCGGGCAACGACGCATACCTACCCTCCGCGATCGACAACACCGGTCTTTGAGCTCTACGCACTCCGCGCGCCTACCGTCTGCCAACCCACAACAACAGTACGGGTAGAATCCGACATTTCAGCCCTAACGCCAACCCTCGTCAACATGTGCCGCGCTCGACCAACCAACCGTCTTCGACCAGAGAGACCATTGCCATCGGCCTCAAGCAGCCAAGCCTCTTGAAATAGGCACCGGGGGCTACTCAATCCGTCCCACGGGGGATAGGGAGGTTTTAGTCGGCAGCGGCGATACGACCAGCGGCGATACCACAGGCGTCTTACGTCCTGCCCTTTTTGAGAAGGGTCGCGAGTTTCAAGGGGCCCGCCCGCTGGAAAGAATCCAGGCAGGAGCTCTTGTCGATTGCCATCCCCCTTGCACGTTCTGGCAGGAAGTTGGGAGCCTCTTGCCCGGCTTATCTGTAACATACATGATGGCAAGGACAGACGCCAGATATGCTTCCCCCAACTGCCAACATGGCGACGTAAGCTACTTGCCATCTATGTCAAGTTCATCTTCGCCCGCCGAACTTCCCCTCTCTTGAATTCGTTCATTTCAGAAATCACCAAAGCACACCGCCGATATTAGACGCCCTAATCACGATACATTACTAGGCCATAATACATTTTGACTAGACCACTTACAGATTATATTGGCAAGCCGACCCGTCACCACCAACCGCGCTACTAACAATGACAACACCGACAACAACACCGACAAGAAGGACGAGAAGATTAATAAACAATAATAGCCAAGCTTGATATAATATTACAACTAGAACGAGGCGTCCAAGCTTTGAATTGACAAATTGCCCTGGTTGATCTACTATTTCGGTATTTGAGTGCCTACTCTGAGGGCCGATAATGCTTGAATCGTAAGCTCAAAATTGAGATGCTCCAGATCGTGTTCATGTTATTGGTAGTGCTTATTAGTTGTCTACATCCAGTGATCAAAGCGTATCCTCTGAGCTATAGTGAATTTGAATGTGACTACTTGACTACAATGTGGTCTCTTTTTGTAAGCTTTAATTCTAGGACAAACATTCCGGAACTGTGCTAGAGGGCCGCTCTGATGTGGAATTGAGCTAGGAAATGTCTAGTTAATATTATGTATGTGTTTAAATAGCCAAGTTAATGTCCAAGTACAGATGAAATTCAAATCTCCCCATGTTCTGTCTGCCCTTGTTGTGACCAGCAGGGCAAACACAACCATCGCCGTCGCCATTGTGACGATCGCCAAAGTTGTCAGCATGACTCCTCTTGGAGTCGTGCATAGTCACTCAACTCAGGAGGAAACGACGACAATATCAATGAGCGCCTTCTGGGTCGCACAGAACGAAGGCTTCGCGTTGTACTCCTCGTCGAACATCAGCGGCTTCGCTCCCGGCAACCAGGTGTACAGGTGCTTGTCGGTGAAGCCCCAGAAGCTGATGTCGGTGATGTTCGCACTCAGAGCCTCCTGGATGACGGCGCCGTAGATCTCGGCTTCGCGGGGAGGAGTCAGGGTGTGGACGTCGAGCTCGGCAATGGTAACCTCGAGACCGAGGGCGTTGTAGGCCCTAACCATGTCCGTGAGAACGCCGGGGGTCGGAGCGATCTCGGTGATGTGCATCTGCAGCGCGATCCCGTCGATGGGCACGCCGTCCGCGACGAGACCGGAGACCATGTCGTACAGCTCCTGTCGCTTGCCGGGGAGGCTCTCGACCTGGTTCTCGTTGAGGAAGAGCTTTGCGTTGGGGTCGGCGGCGCGGGCGATGCGGAAAGCCTCCGCGATGTAGTTGTCGCCGAGAACCTTGGTAAAGATGTTATCGGTCTGGAGACCCCCGCCCATGGTCTCGAGGGGCTCCGACACAACGTCCCACCGGTCGACCTTTCCTCTGTAGCGATGCATGACGGCCTCGAAGTGGGCCTTCATCGCGGAGCGGAAAGTGTCGGGGTCGGTGATGTTCATGATGTAGTCCGGGTTGCAGCACCGCGAGATGAGGCCATGTCCTTTGACGACCATGTCGTGTTCGTCGGCAAAGTCAACGAGAGTGTCGATGAGGTGCCAGTTGTAGTTGCTGGGCGAGGGGTTGAGAAACACCCACTTCATCTCGTTTTCGGGAGAGAGGCTGTTGAATTGCTCGGCCAGGGTAGCCGCGAACTGAGGGTCTTCGAGGTACGTAGGGTTGATGGCTCCGGATCCAAAGAGCATGTTCTTCTTGGCAGCCAAGGTCCTCAGCGAGGGCGTCGTGCTGCAATTGGCTGCGCTGGTGGCAGCGCCGAAGAAGAGGGCCGCCGCGGCTGCAATGTTGATGTTCTTCATGGTGATGTTGCGGATGATAAGATGACGCGATGAAAGTGTTGGTGCTGCGAATGAATAAGGGGCTGACTGAGGAGTGTCGTGAGCTATTCATCACATTTATATCTTTCAGCAGTACGAATGCCAAGACGCAGAAGCCGGATATACGACTAGATCTGCACCCCGCGCTTTCGCCAGCCTCTCTGGACCCTTGATTCTTCAATACTCGGAAACATCATATAGTGGGGATGTAAATGCCGATGACCGACATTGACTCCTTCGTATTGACGCGTACCTCGTGGGTCCCCCGTAAGAGGAGCCCTTTGCACTATGATTGACGCTTTGCAACTAGGCAGAACTGCCAGTGTAGACTTTCAAGAAGTTACATTTTGCCTAATATGCGTCTTAATGCCATGAGCGCATCTAGATAGGGGCGCTAAACGACTGTGGGAGGTCGCTGACTTTGTTTAGATGCGTCAAGTCAGTTCATAGGCTGAGGGATTGAGCCGCATTATCAGGCAGGTCAGCTTCACCGATGTCTAAGCATAATGAAGGTTTACATTACGACTTCCCTGACCATTTCTTCCGAGGTAAAACGGGTCTGTCGTCCAGTGGCTGTGTCAGCTCGTTCGAATTTGCAACTAGAAATTCTCTGAGGGGTTAAACGAAGGGTGAACGTGAACGATACGAGATACGAGCACGTGAAAATACGACAAACGAGAGGCATCGAGAAGATGTCTCTACGAGTCAAATTAGTTCACGACCAGACACCTCTCGGGTAATTCACGATATCTGATTTCGGTGTACACTAGTGCGACTGTTGAAAATGCCGTTTCTTTTCATGGAGAACACGTACATCTCGGTGACGCGTTGGGCCGTACACTGGAAATCAAGGGAAAGCCACATTACAGTTGAGCTAGAGGTAACTAGGCAAAGCCAAAGTTAATTTGGCCAACAAATATTATTCTCCCTCAGTGCCACATTGTTTCCGTACTCTTGTTGGATCCTTCCTAAGTAGCCTCGCATTCTTCGAACAGAACACACTCTCTTTTTATCGCATTTTAAAATAAAAACTATTATTTTTTACCTCTAGACTAGGTATTTTATATCCCCTCTAGCTATTCTTACCTACTACTATTCACTTTTAGTAAGCTATTGTTACTGTCGTCCGTCATCGTCGTCGTCGTCCGTCGTCGTCCTTACTACTGCTAGTGGGATGTGGGATATTCAGCTTGGGGAGTGTGAAATAATAGTCCCATTCGAGATTGGAAAATGATGGTTCGTGCATATAATCACTCATGACTGAGACAAGCGAATGATAAAATTGGGCTGCTCATTCCAGTTTGACGACTTCCAGGGGCCATGCGGTCCATGGTCTCCAATAATCGCCCAGCAGATCATCGACGACCACGACTATTTCCCTGCCCCATCCTTTCATGTACCATTTGCTTCGTAGTCCGTGGATAGAAGCCCCGAGATAGGCAAACATGATGAGAGCGGGTGGTTGCCGCTGCTTGACCTTGAGGAAGAAGTCCTCCGGAGCGTAGTAGATGAACAGCATGGGACCCGCCATGGCTCTGTTCTGTTCCCAAGAGTCGAGAGTCGCCGCGTCCATGATGGAAAACTGCTCAACGAACATGAAGGATCGTATCAGTAGGCTGAGCACCTCTTCATAGGCCTGTGCGTCGTTGCTGTCCTTCCAGCTTGACCTGATCTCTCGGAGCCGTCCGGCGCTGGCACTCGTGGCCTCGTCGGGGTTGAGCTCCTGCCAGTTGCCGATGTCTAGCATGACCCGGAGGGGACCGCTCCACACGATCTGATGAATCGGTTCAAGCAGAAACTTGACCCCTCGTATCATGGTTACCCATTCCAGGCCTAGAATGCGGTTCTTGGTGTTAGATCGGACAGGGTCAGCGGATATTTCGCCGATCCTCCTGTAGAGTGCGAAGACACAGATGATGTTGATACACGCGAAAGCAAAAAGAGCCTCGCTGTTGTGTTCATCCATATTGCTGATGGCCTGGTTGAAACCCTGGATAGCCAGGTTATGGTGGGCGGCAGCCTCCTTGATGAAGCTCGTTTTCATGTACCCCTTTTCATGGGACAGATGTGTGGCCGACAAACAGAGTATACCGTGCATGAGGAATTCGTGTTGGGAGGCGATCTTGGGCATCAAGACCTGCCAGATCGGCCCCAGCTTCTCGTTGGCGGCTATTGTGTTGCTTGTCGATATCGTCCAGTGGTGCATCAGGCCGAGGTCGTGGAGGGTGAAGTTGGGGATGTCAGAGTGGGAGACGGTGGTGACGAAAGAGAAAGGCGAGAGTGCTATCGGACTGACACTATCACCATGGGAATGACTGAGCACGCCCGCGTGGGTGCTGCCACTGGATGATGATTGATCATCTGTCGGGTCATTGCTCCCGTAGCCAGGGATTGAAAGTGACGGTGACGGCGAGCCGGCCGACGCCGCCGACACGCATACTTCGGCTTCGGTGCGATAGACGCATCGTACCTCACGCCGAAGACATGATCCACAAGTTGGATGCCGCTCGTCACACTTCAGAAGTCAGTTTTGAATATTGAAGATACGATGAGACGCGAAAGACGAGGTGGCAGGTTCCTCCGCTTCCTTACCTTGACGCGACGTCTCCTGCAGTCGGCGCAACCGCTTTTCGACTTGTTGTGCGGCTTGCGGTGTTGCTTCGTCGGAGGGTGTCCAGGGGAAGCTGTCGGCGTTCTGGGGGTGCTTCTCATTGGCGCGGACGGATCGCGGCGTTCTCGAGTGAGGATGATTAGAGCGACTACGAGCGAGACACGAGCTTACAACGGAGGCCAGTGAAGTTCGGTTTGCTGCCGTATCGCATCTCGTTTAAGGTTGCGTCGTATCTCGTTTAACGTTGCCTCGCTTCTCGTTTAGCACGCTAATGAGTTTCGGCCGCGGGCTCACCGAGTCAAGCAACGACATGCTTCCGGCGGCCCCGATTTGTCGGGTGGGTAACGTTGACTTCTCAGCCAGCCATACCCCTGAATGGTGTGGTGTCGTTTCTAATACAGAGTAGAACCTTGTCGTGGGAATTTCGAAAATCCCAAATGCGCTTTCGTGGGTTGGTTCCGAACATTTTGAACAGTCGAGTTTCACGGCTCCAGTACATCTGTTTCCTCAAACCAGCAAGTATCAATTGGAAAGAGAAACACATGAAAAACATTACGATGTTCCTCGTGTCTTCCTAATGTCATGGCTGGGACAATAGGTCATTACTTCACATCACTACAAAGTCAGCACGTATCACTAGCAGCTCGCTCGTTGAATGTCAAACTGTATTGAAAAACGACATGGACAAGACAAAAAAAGCCGTTATTGCCGCAACGCATTGTGGTTATCATCTTGATCTAGCCTGTGAAGCCTTTTTTCCAGTGGCGCTTGCCATTCGTTTGAACAAATGTCGACAGAAAGGCCACGTTCACTATACTGCCTAGGTAGTAAAGAGTTCTGAGAGTACACCGACTTGTACTGTGGTATAATGCGACTTCTTATGTATTGGACCGATCTAGCTTGAAGGCTCTTTTTGGTAGTTCTTCTTCTAGAATTTCTGCAACGAATGTGGAAGCACACATACTCCAACCATTTACCATCCGATGCAACTGGGCCCTGGTAATACTTGCTCACGCAGTGCGTGCCATCACATTCTTCAACTTCGAGTATGTGCAAGTGCTCGTCGTATACTGCAATTCACTCGCTCTAATAGGCTTGAAAAAGTATTCGAAGTTGCCGTGGCCTTGATGTTGGCGCCCTACGCGCTGCCAGGTCTCGAGCACCGCTCTGCTCCGCCTTCTCCTGATCCCGCGCCAGAGAGTAGAGCCGACCGTGAGGGTGACCCTCGTCGGCGCCACATCGTATCTGAAGAAGAAACCCTCTCGTCTCCCACCCCTAGGTGCCCACACCTCCATCGTCTCCAGGTGCGGCAGGTACATGGCCGCCTTGCCCGCCGCCAGGAGCAACATGTCGATGCCATCGCGGCTTCGGCACACGCTTTGGACGTTGCACGTAAGGACCAGACCTTTGAGCGCCGGCCCGGTCCCGTTCCCAAGGCCGCACGTTGCTCGGGCCGTTCTGGCGAGGCGCGGGAAAAAGTCAAACGCGTTCAGTGCGCGCGAGACTCCCAATTCTTCGAGGTTCAAGCATGCCATGATCGCTGGCTGGTTCATCACAGCGTTCGTGCTTGTCGAGATGCTCTTGCTGGTTGACGTGAAATGCTGCGCTTCGTGAAGCGTAATTGATCGCAAGGATGTGAGGCAACCCCCGTAGTAAAGCAACAAGGCGTTTGCATGCTCAAGTCGGGCTTGAGAATATTCGTCGGTCGCGCTCCAAGGGTGGTAGCCGACATGTTCGAGCCTAGCTAGGCTCGTCATCAGGCTTTTCAGGGACCAATAGGAAAGACTCCGTGTGGACTTCATGCTGAATTACAAGCGTTGGACGGCGGTTACTTTGGGAAGCTCGGACTGCTCCGGTAGAAGTTGCAGGGGGTGGCCAAACAGGCGCCTTTTGGCGGTTGTAATGAAATAATTCCTGAAGTAGTAAGGCAACTGGCCTTCAAGGTCGCGCTTGTGCTGAGATAAGGGCAGCTTCCAGTGCTTCAAATCACTGTCCGAGAATGCGCTGAGCTTGAGAGCGATGCCAGTCGTGGTGAAGCCAGACAGCGTGCCGAAGAGACGTCTTAGGCAATCCGAGAATATTTCGTTGTTCTTCGAGGTTGTGATTTGTGGTTCATCCTCGCCACAATCTGGACAAGAATACTTTACCAAGTTCATCACGAGCGAGATCTTCCTGACGAATTGCCTCTTGTTGCCGGTGGAGTATCGATTGAAACCGTCGAAATCCGTTTGAGCGATTGAGGACTGGAGCGTTATCGTGTGCCAGATGGACGGGGTGAAAAAGTTGTACCATTCGGTTGAAACGCGTGAGAAACATGCTAGATCCTAGACCAGCTTCGACGCCTCTTGCAACACCATGAGTCGAAGCTCAGGTGGAAGTCGGTTCCAAGGGAAGGCTGTTGTAGCGTTCAGGCGAGAATCTCAAGGTTTTCAAAGCGTGAGTCGCACCAATGGCCGTATGGTCGGCGACAAGTCCACAATGCCACTGCCTCATATCAACTATGCACGGAATATTTCTGTCGAGATCACAGGAAGAAGAGCGGAGATTCAGGTCTGCATTGTTCATTTCGAGCTGGCTGTATGCATCAGCGCAAGCAGCGAGTGCGCATGTAGGTGGCTGGAAGGAGGAAACATATAGCTTAAGACATCATCCATGCAGAAAGGTGCCGGGGGGGACCAGAAGTGGTATATACGTAGATATGTCTGAAAGAGATTTGGGAGTTGTATCTGTTGTGACAGAGTTCTATTCTCGTATTCTCCCCGCGAAACATTAGGAGCTCCAGTCTTTATTTGCCGTTGCAGATGGGAGCGCAAAGAGTATCTAAACAAGTCAACCAAGTTGGCTTTTCAAAATAAAGGGAATTATGACGAGGACTTACTGCACTCGGCCTCGCTAGGCTTGGGACAGGTCCTCTGGCAGTCGCCGCACGCGTCCGCCGCGACGGAGGCGATGTATGTGGCGAGGATTGCGAAGACGATCTGGAAACGCATGTTGCTTGGGGGTAGATAAACGGTCAACGTAATGAGATTGCGGCTCGATTAGGTAGGCAAGTAAAAAGGTTGCGATGATTAGATGAGATGGTTGTGACAGACGGATGAAGGTTGAAATGATGAGACGACAACTGATGTCGTGACGAGGCCTCATTTATACTTGAGGCTTTGTACGACGTCGAAGATCTCTCTGACAAGCATCTACAATTCAAGGCGAGTCAGTTGAGATGAGAACGTGTAACACGCCGGTTTCAACACATCAATGTAGTCGTGGTTTGCACGGTCATAGCAAACGAGTCCCATACACGACGTACTTGATTCAACAAACGCAGAAGTCAGAAATCCCTGGATATAGGCATGAGGCTCTATCCAAAGTCCAGTAGGTACCGTGGGTTCGGAACTTGGGCACTGTCAGTTTAGACTTTTGCTTCAGCTCCATGTACCCCAGATGGAGCTCGTTTCACTCTCGTCCGGGGCACCTGCATTGCTATAAGACTGGTTCTAATAGTACAGTAGCATCACTCCGGCTAGAGAACCTGCTAGAGGCCTTGGCATTCTGGGCTGTAAGGGAGAGAACGAGAAGGGAGGTTATCCGAACGCTTTCAGAACGCTCAAAGTGCCGCCCGCCCATCTTCGCCTGTAGTCGTGCCTCGAAAAGCGAAGTTTCCGTCCTGCTGAGAGGTAACCGATGGAAATGTTGCGACCTCAGTCCCGTTATCGACGGCGACGATACCGGCTACGCCGATTTCCTGAAACATCGGAGCCATCCGTTAGGGCGTACTATGTCAAGTGTGGAGTTGTTAGTTGAACATGAAGCAACAACGTATACTTGCGGAGCTCGCCAAGACAGCCGGTTTCAGAATACCGCGTGTAAGCTCGCCATCTCGGTCTGTAATTCCGATGGCGAACTATTTTCAGAGTTGAGACGCATTCACGTAGATCATAGATGATAGAGTTCGGTTCCAAGGCTTCGGTTCGTACATCAGCTGATGTCTAGCGGCACTCAGGGAAGCCTTGCCAGGCCCCACGTGCCAGATTCCTGGGACAAGAGTACGGGAGCAAGGATCACGAACCCTCCGGCCAGCCGTCGAGAACTCTCCGTTCCGCAGGGATCCCGGTCATGTAGAGGATTATTCCGCTTTTAAGCGAAAAACTGCCCATGGCTGGTAAAGGAACATTCCGACGATCACTTCGGCCTGCTTTAGGTTTTGCTAGAAGACCGTCGCCTGCGTGGAGGTACGTTGGTAGGAGGTACTCAGAGTTACTCGCTTTCTGATCGGACACTACAGTATACAATAGCGATCAAGCGGCAACATCAGTGATGGAAGTCATTCGGATCATGACTTCAGAATCCAAGAGCCAAACAAAGCGATGGCCATACAGGTCCTCCAGCCTAACATGAAGTTGCCCCGAACGCCTGAAGCGCTTCAGTCTACAGCATATTCATCGTCCCGAGATGATATCATCCGCAATCTTCTCCGCAAGCGCGTAGACAGCAGACTGCGGGTGTCCCGGGATCGCGAACGGAAACGTACTCGCGTCCGCAACCCTCAGCCCCTGAACCCCAAAAATGCGGCCGCGGCTGTCCACTACCGCCTTCCCCGCTGCAAAGTCCTCCTCCTTGCCCATCGAGCACGTTGAAACAGGGTGCCAGACTTGCCCCGCGTTAGCCCGGACGTACTCGAGTATTTCCTCATCTGTCTGCACAGCCTCGCCGGGCAGCGTCTCCGGGCCGGCCTTGAAGCCCGGCGTGTTCGCAAACTCGGATCCCCAGGCGGCGCGGAGCCGCTTGACAGCGGCGACGGCCAGCTCGACGTCGGCCTCGTCAGAGAGCCAGTTCAGGTTGATCTTGGGTGCAGTACCGAGGATTGAGGCGGATGGGATCGAAACGTTGCCGCGAGAGAAGACGAGGGGCATATACGCCGCAAGTGTGCCGCTCGTTTGCCCCGGTCCCGTGGAGAAAGACCCCACGATGAAAGATAACTGCGGCCAGTCAGATGGAACAGAGGCGAGCTTCTCGCGGGTCCTCTGGCTGAAGCCGGCCAGCGTGGAGTTGGGGAGGCGCTCGTGGGCGAGGAAGCCAGCCGCGGAGCTATAGGGGCCAGAGCCCGAGCGGAGGTACTCGGCCACGAAGCCCGGGACCAGAGCCGGGTCGGCGGTGAGTGACTGCGCGGATGGCGTGCTGACCGGGTAGGCGACGAAGATCTGGATCGGGTCCTGGAGGTTCTGGCCCACCCCGGGAACATCGGCGACGACCGGGATGGAGAGGGCCTCGAGGTGCTCGCGTGCGCCGACGCCGGACGCCTGGAGCAGCTGCGGGGAGTGAAAGGTTCCCGCGGTGAGGATCACCTCCTTGCCTGCGGTGAGCGTGTAGTCGACGCCCCGGGAGTTGACGCTCACACCGGTGGCCTGAGTGCCGTTGAAGAGAATCTTGGTCGCTTGCGTGTGGGTGTAGACGATGATGCCCGTCTTCTCGATGAACTCGCGCAGGAAGCTGCTCTCGCTCGTCGACCTCTGCGCCCTCTCGGGCTCAATGGTAGAGGGGACCCAGGCGCCGTGGCCGGCGAGCTCGCCGCTGCTGAATCCCTTGGGGCTGATGGTCAGGCCGAGGCTCAAGACAACTCTCGCGAGCCAGGTAAGCGTCGGGTCAACCCAGTTGTTCCACGAGACTTGCAGCGGGCCGCCTGCCTCATCGTAGTCGGCCGGGTCGAAGACGACAGTCGCATTCGTGTTATCCCGCTTCTCCTCGTCGGGCGGAGTGAGTCTGACGGAACGCTTGAAGTACGGCAGCATGTTCTCCCACTGAAACGACTCGTCGCCGACAGTCTCGGCCCACAGGCCGTATGAGCCCTTGGTGCCGCGGATGTAGGACATGGTGTTGATGGCCGACGAGCCGCCAAGCGTCTTGCCCTGCGCGTAGTGCACCCTCCGTCCCCCGGCGCCGGGGATCGGCTCGGAGACGAGGGACCAGTCCATCAGCGGCTGCGGGGTGGACTCGGGCGTCGGGTCGATGAAGGCGATCCCCATCAGGGAGAGCAGCGGTACGACGCTGTTGTTTCCGTTCTCGACCTCGTAGAACCCGCCCGCCTCGACGACGGCAACGGAGGCCAAGGTCGCGGCGAGACGGGATGCGAGCGTCAGGCCGGCGGTGCCGCCGCCGACGACGACGTAGTCGTAGCTGGCGTCGCGGCCGGCGTATCCGAAAGCGGAGGAGAAGAGGCGCTGTTCCTGGGCGGCAGCGAGGCCCGCGGCCAGGGAGAGGATGACGCCTTGAGACAGCATCATTCAGGTGTTGGTTTCGTCAATTGACAGAGGTTTGGCGTTCGGGGGTCGAGCGACACCTGGAGAAGAAAACATCTCGAAAGCGGAAGGGATGCCGCCGCTTTTTAAAAAGTCTTGGATGTTTAGAGATGATTCGCATTGCCGCATCGTGACGCGCGAGATATGGGCTGACGGCCATAATGCATGATTCTGCCATGTGTTGCCGCTGCACGCTGAGATGAGGTCCCAGAAGCAGACCCCTGAAGATGGATCACCTGGGGACGGTTCCCGCTCCTCTGCGAGCTTTCCGAGGCCAGTTCGGATTCGACCGTTGCATCGAACCAACCTAAATTTCGATAGTCTTCGGAAGCCCCCCTGTCGACAGTCAGCATAGAGTGGGATCGCCCACGGCGGCCCGTCTGCACTCCAATGAGGCCCTGAAATCCTTTAAGCACGCCGCCGGACTAGCGGTTGACGCACCTTGCGAGTCTTGGCCAAGATATTTCCTTGTGGTCCTGGCTAAACCCAAGTGGTGGGTTTGATCACGCACCGGCTGCCAGTCGAGGCTTGAATCGCAGGTACGTTGTAAACTCAACAGAGCCATGATGCTGCGACCGTCTTGAATGATCAAGTTTGACCGAAATGGCTAAGTAAGTCTCCCATTGTGCCACAAAAGCGCTGTTGTATGGGGTGCCAGTCCAGGTAGGCAAGCAACCCTCAATCCTGTTTTTATAAGCATGAGGATTTAATGAGTATGAGTATCGTGGCCCAACAAGTAAACACCAACATCATGCAGTCTTTGTGGCCCCATGTCACCCTCTTATTCACTGTTAAATTCAGCAGGCCTGAAGCATCCGCCCTGTTCTAAGCCATCTGCGTTAAGCAGCTTGGTAAAATAGACCGTTTCCCTTTAATTGGAGAGTTCGGTGTAAACTAATCTTTCGAATTATTAGTGAGTTGTTCATTATAGCAACTTGGTTAAACGGAGTAGTAGGTTATATAACTCGAAACATAATAAGATTTAGAATCCTCCTTGGGTTATAGGTTAATTTAAGTAGTAAGTAACGGTAGCTCTGAGCATTTCGAACGTATAGAAAAAAGGAACAATTAACTTATATGCTGCTATTGTCCGTTGTTGTCGCTGTCGTCCGTTGTTGTAGTTGCTACCCGTCACATTGTAGGTTCTTGTGGGAGATGGGATATTCAGCTTGGGGCGTGAAACAATAGCCCCCAAGAAAATGATCCACCCGAATGGACGAAAGTCCCGATTCCAACGTGCCCAGCAAGGTAGAGTTGTAGCAACACCCGATTGCTACGTATCGAATGGAACTTTTGTCTCCTCTTCTGCGATGCTGGCGACCAACATCTAACTGGGCTCCCTGCCCCTCTCATTTCACATATGCCATGGATCAAATCGCTCATTCACAACACCTTTAAAGTTACAATTCAGTCGGCGTTTGCCCTACATTAGTTCACATAGGCTCTTATACGTATCATATAGCTGACTCTCAAAGGACTTAAGTCGAAATAAACGGACTGGAAAAATCAAGGCCGACATAGGCGTCGTAGATTTATGGACGCCCGAACCTTGCACGTTTGTGTGTGTGTGTGTGTGGATAAGTGTAGAGTGACGAGAACCTCAATGCCACTGCCAAGCTGTTGAAGATATCGCTTAGAGGGCCTGTCGATCCATTGCATCCAGGGTCGTTGCGACATCTGCAGACCCCAAGCTTTTAAGGCAGACTCGGACTTTGTACCTGGACTGCGGCGAGGCAGTCGCTTTATTTAGCTCGCTGTGTTCCCTCCTCAAGTTTCGTTCTTTGCGCGTGATTCTTGCCGTGGAGTCCGTTGCTAGACCCTCTCTGACTTCCTTCTGGCGCGGCTTTTGTCCCGATCTCCCTCGAGCTTCGTTTCTCATGATAGTCATTCTTGCCCCATTTTCCCTCTTGGAATATCTTCACAATGTATTCTGCGGTGCCGCTGTCGGCGCCCGAATACAGTAATTGCCCGGCTTATGATACTGGAAGACCAGCAGAGACGCCTTCTCAGCGTCAACAGACTCACTAAGGGGGGCCCAAAGCCTCGAACGTCTCCGAACAATACGCGCAGATCTCGGACATCGAGACGCCATCGCACGAAAAGGATGACGCCCCCGATGCCAAACCGGACTTGTCGATGTTGGCGGTGTGGTGGATGGAGATATGCAGTAGCCTCATAGGACTTCTCTGCATCCTCAGCATCGTTGTCGTCCTCGCCGTCCACCAGGGGCGCCCACTTCCCGGCTGGCCGTCCCTCATATTCATCAAGTCTCTCATCGCCATTTTCACGGCCCTGTTCAAGGCCTCGCTCATTTTCCCCGTGGCTGAGGACCTGGGCCAGCTAAAATGGAACTGGTTCAATTGTCCCCAGAAGCTGAACGACCTCGTGCTTTTCGACAACGCCAGCCGCGGAACCTGGGGCTGCGAGATCGTCGCCAACTACGGCCGCGCCACCGTCTCCCGCGCGAACAATTACTCAGCGAACGAGAATCCGAGGTTCGATACCTACGGCCGGCCCATCCCCATCACGAACGCGGAAATGTTGGCGGCCATCAACAGGGGGCTTGTCGACCCCCCAAAGGCGGCGGAGTTTATCGGCTTCGATTGCACCTCTGGCAACTGCACCTTTGAGCAGGACGGGGGCGGCGCCTACTTCTCCTCGCTCGCTATGTGCCACTCTTGCAAGGACATCTCGCAAGAAGTAGTCAAAATCGTCAGGATGGGGCCTAGGACCTACAACACGAACTATTACATTCCCTGGAACGAGGATATCGAGGTCGAAGCGGGGGTGCCCATGACGTTCCTCACCGTTGCGGAGACGCCTGCCGAGATACACCGCAATGACAGCTCCCCTCCCGTCCACAGCTTCGATCTCTTAGCTCTCAATAAGCCCCTTGTGCTCAAGGGCAGCATGAAGACGACGAAATACAGGCTGCTGGCGGCCCAGTGCCGGTTCGACCCCTGCGTCAAGAATTACAGCGCCAGGGTGTCCAAGGGCGTGTACATGGAAGAGGAGCACGGCGACGCGCTCCTCTTGAAAAGGCGACCCTCGTTCTCACTGAAGTTCGAAGGGGTTGGGAAAGAAACGTCCTTCGGATTGGTCAGAGACTCCGTACTCGTCGACGGCGAGGAGAGGAAATGCAAGCCGACGGCCGACGGCGAATCAGACCGGACTTCTCGCTCAGTAGCCTACCCTACAACCTAACCTGGCAGTCGTACCCACAGGAGTGCGTCTGGTTCGTCGAGAAGAGCGCGTGAATCGGCATGAGTTGGACCCTAATGTCGGTGCTCGAGGGCAAGGTGACGGCGCCCGTTGGAAAGTACGAATTTGCTTATAGCGAGGGCCCGTTCTGGCAAAGGCGCTTGTTCGCCGAGGGAAACATCACGATGGCCACGGTCGACAGTGCCGTCGCTGAAATCGCGGCGTCCATGACGGCGACGATGCGCAAGGACCCCTATGGCATCAACACCGACCTCGCAGGCAATGCTTCGGCTGTTCTCAAGGAGGCTACCAGGCGCGTCATAGTCGCGCAAACGTGCATCTACGTCGAATGGGGCTGTATTGCGTATCCTGCTTCGCTCCTGGCCCTGCAGTGGGCGTTCTTGACCATGATCTTCGTCGCTTGCGGTCGAAGGACGGCGGGGTGGAAGTCGTCACCGTTGCCGCTCTTATTTCACGGGCTGGACGAGGACTTGCAGTCAAGGGAGCGTGACGTCAGGAGCATCAAGGAAATGCTCAACGTGGCGGAGAGAACCAAGGTCCAGCTGGCACCAGTGGACGACTCGAGACGAAGCGGCTGGAGGTTTGTTGATAGTTAGGGTTGATCAAGCGTTCTAGTGTGGCAGCCGAAGGCTCTGCAGTTAAGTCATCGTTAAAACACATCAAGCTTCAGGTTCATCTACCAATTCCGTACAACAGCCTTCACCTTCTTCAGTCTTTTGTTTTCGGGTAAATCTGGACTTGCGGTCTTGGATCTTCGAAGAGTCCCCAGTGTTGAGTATCATTCTCATGCCATAACAAAAGGTCTGACCAAACCAACGATAGACGAACCCGTAACTGGCCTCTAAGTTCTTTGGGTCAAGTTAGACAGATCGTTCGACAAGTACCTGGTATCCAAGGAAGTAAACGTCAAATGGAAGACTTCAACTCAACGGATAGTCATCCCGGCTGACACGGCTCAACTCCCCTGACTAACCAACCACCCCATTCACCAAAGCGGCTATGTGCATGCAGCCCAGCCACGCTGGTCATCATAAATGTAGCCCGAATTTTGGTTGTTTCGCAACCCTGTCCTTCTCATCCATACCCGCAACGCCAGTCATCCCGCCGCCAGCATGCCCTCCCTCTCAGACTCTGAGGTGACCGTCCGCCGCCGGGATCGATCGCAGTCTCGCCCACGGCTCTTTTTCCGTCGTGGCGCCGTCACAGAGCTGGCAGATCCGTCAGCCGGTCGGCCGTTCCTCCAGGGCGTCCCCGCCGACTGGATGCCGGAGGCGCCGGAACGACGACGTCCGTCGGCCCCGCCGGATATGGACCGGGTACCACCCGGCCCGGCCCCGAGGCCCCGTACCCGCCTCAGAACGGCGGCCGTTGGGGCGTTAGTAGCGTTACTCGTGCTAGTCTTGGCCACCGGGCTCTGGTGGTTGCTTCACGACGTGTCGGCGCCTCGTATCTCGGCACTTGGGAGACGACTCATCCGATCGGACACGAAAATAGCTCCCGACAGACTGGAGTGGGCTTCCGCCCTCTACCAGCCTTGGATGTCGGACATCAGCCCTGTGGCGGCCGTCATATTTCGCGCCTTCATGTCCACCTTTGGCGGAGAGCGCCTCATCACGAACGGTATGAGATCCCTCCTTGCCCTCTTCCACCCGGCCTCCCTGCCTCGGCGCGTACTCGACAACGAGGCCATCGCGAGCCGCTTAGCCATCGCAGTCTTCGCCCTCTTTCCCACAGCTGTATCGGCGGCCCTAGCTTGCATCGCGCCCGAAGGCTACTGTAGCCCCGAACAGAACCTCCGCCGGTTCCTCCCCGCCCGGACCCGCGACGACATTAAAGGCGCCCTGGAGGCCTGGTTCGGACTGGCCCAGGCCCATGCAAAAACCGGCATGAGCCTGTGGCAGATGGGCAGTTGGCAGATAACGGCTGGCCGGGTGCTGGCATGGGTGTTTGGAATTGCCGTCTGGGTTACCGTCGAGATCCTCGCCGGGCCGTGTTGGTATTACCCCCGAGTCTGGGGGCTCTGGTTCTCTGTTCTATGCGTGTCTTTTGCTTCTTGGCTAGTCGGCAACGCGGACGTCTTGGTCGTGGGCAGGTGGAACTCGGTCGGTAGAGTACATGCTCAGTTGCTAATGTTTTTGGGGGCTCTCCACTACCCTGGAACGGTTGACGTGGACGGATTCTGTGTCAAGCCCAATTGCTGGTGATACAGGTCGAGTAATAGCAACCTTGAGTAGATTTCGACGCAGTTTTGTTGACATCTGCATAATTGGACATTGAATTTCGCACTTTCTAGTAGTTATATGTAACTACGGAAACCTTATCTTTATTTGACCTTGAGCACAGCCTTGCCAAAGTTCTTGCCAACAAGCATGCCAATCAGACCGTCAGCGGCATTGTCGATGCCCTCGGTGACGGAAAGCTTCGCCTTGACGCTCCCGTCCGCCAGCCACTTCTGCATGTTCTCCTGGTGATCCTTGAAGTGGGCGGGACCGAAGCTGGGGTTGCCGACGAGGAAGCCCTGCATCGTGATCTGCTTGGTGACGAGCTGCGTCAGGCCGTTGATGCCCTTCTGCTGATCGGGAGGGAGGTTGTAGTTTCCAATCTGCGCAAAGTCAGTTGTGCTCGTCACATCCCTTGTTTGTGTCTTTTCACTCACCATGCCGCAAACGGCCACGCGTCCGCCGACCTTCATGCTGGTCAGGGCTGCCTCGAGGTGGTCACCGCCAACGTTCTCGTAGTAGATATCGATTCCCTCGGAGGCCAGCCTGGGGAGGGCCTCCTTGGGGTTCTCCGTTTTGTAGTTGAAGCCAGCATCGAAGCCAAGCTCCTTGGTGATAAACTCCAGCTTCTCGTCCGAACCGACGGAGCCGATGACAGTCAAGCCCTCCCGCTTCGCAATCTGTCCAACAACCTGACCAACAGCGCCGGCGGCGGAGCTGACGAAGATAGTCTCGCCCTTCTTCGGCTGTCCGATCTTGTACAGACCGGCCCAGGCCGTCAGGCCCGGCATACCCAGCGGACCGAGGAAAAGGCCGAGGTCCAGGCCGTGGGGGTTGTTAATCTTCCGGCCGCGCTGTAGCTGGGCGGGAGTCACGCGCGCATACTCGGCGATAGGAGTGTGGCTGACGACGAGGCTGCCCTCGGGGAAGTCGGCGTTGTCACTCTTGAGCACCTTGCCAATGGTGTCGTTGGTGATGGGGCCGTCGATCTCGAAGGGAGGGGAGTAGGACTTCTTGCCGGCGTCCCGCATCCGACCGCGCTGGTAGGGGTCGAAGGAGGCGTAGAGAATCTCAACGACCAGCCCCCCCTCGGGAGCGTCGTTGAGGTCGATAGGGCGGTCCTCGACAGCGAGGTGCTCCCCTGCAACCGGGAGGCCCGTGGGGACCTTCTTGAAGATGAGGGTCTTGTTCTGAGTCATTGTGGTCAAGTTTGCTGTACCGAGATGGGTCAGAGGCTGGTACAAAAAGAGTTGGAGGAAGATGAGCGATTTTATATCACGATGGTCTGTCTCCAAAGTTGCATTGACGTTGCGGTGTGTAGAGTGGTGACCGTAGCCGATGCCGAGGTATGTGGGTTTGTAACATATTGTCTTAACGCCGAAAGGGGTACAATCCCGCGCTTTCCATGGGCATGACCCCGCCTTTGTGGACGGCCAAAGTGACAATACGAGACATAATGACGTGCTTATGCTTATTCATCAGACGGTCGTTTATTTTCAACGGCGAATTGCCAATCCATACGTTCAGAGTTTCCTTGAATCGGACCTAACGTTATTGCCGAAAGACGAGATTCCTGTCAGTAGACGGCGTCGCTTAACCCTAACCCCGGCCTCCACCTTTTCTGGGCCCATCAAGACCAAGGAGTGGTTTTAATAGCATGAAAGTGTGTATATGGTAAGGTTCCTGTCCGAAATGGGTACACAAAGATGCTGTTTCCGTGCGAATTGATCTATTTTCCAGTGAGGGTGGGCGACACTGTCATCTCAAGCTCACTTCCAGTCGTGATAGATGGGGTGGTCTCCCCCGTTCACGCCAACCTCCCCGTCTCTCTTCCAGTCGTGAAAGATGGGATGGTCCCCGCCGTTGACCTCACCGTCTCTCTTCCAGTCGTGATAGATGGGATGGTCCCCGCCATTGACGACAACATCACCGTTGAACTGTCGGACGGCGAGCCCGTCGGAGGCGGGCATCTGGATTTGACTCGCGTTAGCTACATAGATCGGTAGCTCGGAAGGCGGGAAGGATACAAGGTACAGGTCGGCGATGAGACTTACAGGGACAGCCGAGACGAGCGCAGCCAGCGCAGAGACGGCAATGACAGAGACCTTCATTTTTTCTTTCTTTCTCGTTTCGCACAAACAGACTTGGGGGGCGGAGGTGGATGGGAACTACTTGTTGATCGGTTGTTGCTGTCTTCTTCCCCTTTTCCTCGAAACATCATGGGACAACTGCACCTATTTATACCATGTCTGCTAGACGAGTCTCGCCCTGTAGTTTCCGACGTTGACAGAAGCTTTCGGTATCAGTGGGGCACGTCCATCTCGATCTAGACTTGCGCGCGGAATTCCGCCAGACGGGGGGTTGATTCGCTCGCTCAGTCAGCACCCTCACAGGCTCTCACAGCCTCATTGCGTCTTTCATGCATTCCGCACCTCATTAGATGAACATATTCCAGACTGGTCGGGTGATAAGGCGCTGCATTGGATTGGGACATGCATTCACCGGCAAATTTACATCTGGTTCCACGTGTTATTCAGCAACGTGAGGCCATATGTAGTATACATGGCTAGGCCTCACCGGAATTAGAAGGTGAAGAGACTCTGCGATGCTTGATGATGTAACTTGAGTGAGAATTGGCACGATGAGAAGATTCGTTATCTCATCCGCCTCCTGTCGGAACACCTTCGTAAACAGGGAACCTGGCCTCCTTGGGCGCCATGATTGGGGCCAAAACGATCCCAACTATGTCAAGTTCGGATGCTGTCTATGTTTGGTTCTCATTCAGGGATAATCGTATCGAACTCTCTAGTTGGAGACCCAGTTATTCTCGTACCATATCCGAGTATAAGTTAAGAAAAGGAAGACATTATTCGAAGCACTGCTCAAGATCGATAGCTGGATGCTGTACTTGACAAGTTACAAGTCTAGTTCCTCTTCGGCGCAGAGGAAAAGAGCTTCTTCAACCGGTCGTCCAGCCACTTGACATCCTCCATGTTGCCCGGGGGTCCTCCAGCCCAGTGTCCCCAGATGGAAGGGTAGACGTCCAGCTCGCCGACACCCTCGCTCATGCAGGAGACTTCATACTCCGAGTCCTCGGGCCTAGCTTCCATCAGCGGGCGCATCGAAACACGAGTAAATGTAACTCACGGGAAGTACAGGTCCGTCTTCGATGGGAGGACCAGTGTCTTAGCCTTGATGGCGGCCATGGCCTTAGTAAAGTCCCCGCCATACGGCTCCTGCACACTCACGTCGCCGGCCTGCCATGTGTGCAGCATGACGAGCAGGTTCTCCGGGTCCTTGCTCAACGCCCACTTCTCCCAGAACGTGACGAGGAAGTCCTCCAGGTCCGCGGCCCCGTAGTGCTTCTTGTGCAACTCGTGCCGGTAGAACGCTTGCGAGAACCCCCACCCAGCGTAACCGCGCCCGAAGGCCTTCAGTCCAACCTGCTTCTCCTCCTCTGTCCACGTGCGGAGCGCCTTCCTGTGGGCGGAAGCGGCCTCGATGCGGCCCCTGGCGCTGCCGGCGGAGCTCGTCCCCTTGGCTGCCAGCAGCGCCGTCTTGACGCCCTCGAGGAAGACCTGGTTATGCAGTGCAGTTTTAGCGGCGCCGCAGAACGGCACGCAGATGTCCATGAAGTCCGGGTACTGCGTCGCCCACTGGAACGACTGCGCTGCGCCCATGGACCAGCCCAGCACGCCACGAAGGTGCGTGATCCCCAGCCCCTCGGTGACCAGCCTGTGTTGCGCCCGGACGTTGTCGTAGAACGTGACGTCAGGGAAGGGGTTGATATCCGAGTTGGATGGACTAATGGACTGGCCGTTGCCGAAGAGCGCCGGGATGATGATGAAGTAGTCCTTCGGGCTCAGCGTCTTGTCGTCACCGACGAGCCACTCATTGTCCGCGATCGCGCCCGAGTACCACGTGGGATAGATGACGGCAGGGAGGGAGGGGTCGCCGAATGTCTTGTAGGCAATCCAGGCGCCGGGTAAGACGTCGCCGCTCTGGAGTTTGAAGTCTCCGAGGTCGAATTGTTTGATGTCAGACATGGTGAAATTTGAGGTGGTGTCAATTAGTTGATCGATAGTTATGAACAGAAAGGTTCTTGCAGTAATCACGTTAGAATCACTTGATAAACAGCAGATTCTCCGATCAATGACACGTTGAGATAGGAATTGGAGTAGTGTAGGTAGTTCTCTCAGCAAATGGTTTGTCTTAGTCATGTAATCTTATCATGTGCCATCAAGACATCCGGTTGTTTACGGCAATCAACGGTTAGCTCCCTAACCCAAGGTTTACCCCTCACATCGTTATCATACTTGTGTCAAAAACGCCCTATGGTTCAATTGAGATAAGCCTGCGACGTATCTTTGGTAGCATTTGATAAGAGAAACAACGATCGATCTGCTGTTAACTCAATAGGCTGGCCATTAGGTATGTGTTCAGACCACGTGACTGGTGGTATCTCTGTTCCTTTCCGTGGATTGAAAGTTATGAACAATATGAAGATTGTCGGATTGGAAGTTCAATTCGACCTCGAGGCAGGGGCCCGCGCAGGGACCACTTACAACCCATACTTAGGATAATCGCGGCCTGCCCAACCTCCGGTTGGAACCTCCCTTTTACACCCTTACGCAGAAGTTAATATAGATCAATTGACCTCTTCGTCACCCACGGTTCGAACCAACCCTCCTGTGAGAGGGATACCAACAAAGATAGATAGCAATCAAGAATCGAAAGGCCTACTTACTAAAACTGAATCAATCGGGTCCGAATCAAAGTGGAACGTGCCGTAGTCAAAATGTTTCTTACATCCTTTAGACTGGGTTCTATTTACAACGGGCACTTCCAAGCAAATTATTGGCTCTCCCTGCAGTTTCTATCGCCTGGTCACACCGACATCTCTCTGCGAGGTGAAAACTTTTAGAACTTCTCATCTCTCTGCTATTCAGGGCATGAGATTCAAGTATGATTTCTCCCTTCAGAAAGGCCAGTGAGGGCCCGTGCGCTCACCGAGAGGCAAGATGGCAATTTCATCCAAATCAAGTTTCCCATCCCAGCCACAAGACGGCAGGGTTGAGGATCGTCACCAATCAACCACTGGCTGCCCCCGTCAACAAGGTCACATTGATCCAAGGAACAGCAGCCACAAAGCCAATCATGCGTCGTTTTGCGCCATTCGCCTCTCCGCACTTGATTTCTCTCCCTGTTTACCTCATCGTTCAACCCTGCTTTTTAACAGTGTTGATCTGCTCGACGTTGGTCCCTGGCGTCGTCGACTGATCTCTCCACATATTACAAACCAGAAGTCCGAACCCCTCTCAATTCACACCCCACGACACAAACATCAGAGCACCATAGTATCAAGAGACTCAACGTCCGCGATGGCAGACGAAGAGCAAGCCATCCCGCGCCCTGCGCAAACCTATCAGACTCCCGACTGGGAAACACGCACCACCAAGCGGCGATCTCTTCTCGACCGCTTCATCCCTGCGACAGCCACCCGACATCAAACACCGCACTCTGCCGACGCTTCCGCGAAGGAGGCGGATCAATTAGGTCATCAAGCAAACTTCACGGCCCCGGCAGCCGCGACAGGCGCCGCCGCAGCGACAGCCACGCCTCGAGCTCACATCTCATTCAGAGCCCGCTTCGACGCCTTCCTACCACCCAACAAGACCTACCTTGGCCTCTCCCGAAAGCGCTTCCTCCTATTCGTCTTGCTGCCCCTGGCAGTCCTTCTTCTCCTTGTCCTTCCTCTTGCGCTGGGTCTGGGGCTCTCGAAACGCGGCAGCAAGCGAAACCTGCCGCTCCCGGACAACCAGGACGTTCACACGGGCGATCTGACGTACTACGACGTTGGCCTTGGCGCGTGCGGCAATACCAACAGCGACGACGATATGATCGTCTCTGTCTCGCACTACCTGTGGGACGATGTCCAGGAGGGCGGCAACCCGAACAACAACCCGCTGTGCGGACGGAAGATCCGGGTCCGGCGCGACGACGGCGAGGGCTCGGTGGACGTGACGGTGGTCGACCGGTGCACGGGCTGTGAGCCCGCTGACCTGGATCTCAGCCCGGCTGCGTTCGAGAAGCTGGCGAAGAAGGCGGAGGGGAGGGTGACCGGCACGTGGAGCTGGTTACAGTGAGGATAGCCGTGCCTCGAGGAGGTTAGGCATTGGCTTCATTTCTCCGTTTCCCGCTGGTCGGACTAGATTTGGCCGTCTTGAATTCTCTCAACGGCTCTCTGGCGTGTTTGTGTTGGTGTTTTGCGTGGATACCCCTTGCTTCTTTCTGATAGATGGCATCTAGTAGGCACCATCTGTGCGGACGAGTTTAACGAGTTACATGAAGAAGACACTTCAAACTGTCACAGGAACAAAAGTAACTAAGACTGCAGAACTGTCCGGGTCTCTGTCAATCAACTAAAAGAAAAGTAATTAAAACCCTGTTCCATTCTATCGACAACTGCTTTGGAGCCCATGTGTTACGAAATGATGGTTTCTCTCAGGCGACAGGCACAACACGATTCTTACGAGTATTTACATGTGAAAATCATTTCCGCCTTTCGGGATCACGGTCTACCTATTTATAGTATCTCCGTGATGAAGGCGGATAAACATCACTAAACGTCAGTGCAAGATATTGAGCCTCACAAGCACAGTGCGGAGTGCTAGAAAGACTTCGCCAAGAATTGCTCAGCCACAGTATTTGATCCCTTCCCTTGTTTGGGCGGCAACGCCGCCGCTCGTGGGTTCTATTCAAAGTGAGGTGATACAGTGTCACGTGCAAGAGTTGTTTGCTGCCCGCATCTTACATCTTACCCCGCTAGGTAGGGACGAGACGTTCGACATACACGTTAGGAAGCATGTCGAGACCAACGCCAGCAATGCCCTCCAATCCCCAGCCAACTCCGCTTTCGTGAGCCTCTTGCCACGCGAGGTCCGCGACGGCGTATATCTCGAGCTATGGCATATCTCTGGCCTCCGCCAGCACATACAGTGGCACGTCGACGGCGTGGAGCACCATTTCTGTCGATGGGCTTGTACGACCAAGTACGTTCACGACGAGCTGCAGCAGGACATTGGGCAAATCAGGTCCCAGCTCGCGGTCCCCTTCGGAAAGAGCATTCGGCGGACCCAGCACGAGAAGGCGTTGCCCTGCGGCAGACGTCTGCAGTCCCCGTGGATGAACCACTGGCGGTGTGGTGGGCGTGCCGAGTCGGCGTACGGCGCTCTCGAGGCCATCATGGGCCCCACGACGTCCGGAAACGAGTGTTGGAAGAGGGATCGGAAGAACGGGCGACATCCGGGGCCTCGGCCTAACAGCGCCTACATCCCCATGCTTCTGGCGTGCAAACTCATGTAGGTGGTGCCAATGTCTTGCCCCGTAACCCAGCTCGTTTTGCTCATGCAGCTCCCAGCTCGGCGGAGTGCCTGCAGTTCATTTACAAGTCGACAACGTTCATCTTTACGGACATGGTCGCGGTGCAGATGTTCTTCGGCTACTGCGCTCTCCACCCGGCCACGACGAATCCGGGCGTGCCGCCACCGGCCTTCTTTCGTTACGCTCGCAACCTCGAGCTCTCGCTGAGCCCGGACTTCCCCGCGCATCTGCTGTGCGCAAATTTTGATCTTGCCGAGGTCTCTCACCGCCACAAGGTCTGGGACTTTCACTGGCTGCGGCTGGACTGCTTCCTTAACCTCAGGCGCATCGAGGTTTGGATCGCCGCCCGATCCATCAGTGTCCGCACGGAGGAGGACGGTAGCTTCGTCGGCATCAAGCAGCTCGCCGCCGACGCGCTGCGGGACGCTCTGGAGCGCTTTGGAACCGTCGGGTGCGTTACTCTCAGCACCCCGCTGCCTGCAAGCCTGGGTCCGCCGGAAGCCGAAGGCGAAGTGCAGGGCGTGGCGCCGCCGGGCGTGCGGCTGTACAAACGGGGCGCCGGTGATAGGTTTCACCCGTTCTTGAATATGATACATCCAAGGGGGATGTTCGATGGGTTGATATATACCAGCTCTGGAGAGTACGTCCAATCCGACATCTATCCTTGGCTTTTGCTATTTGCTGACCGGGACTAACGTCAATCCGATGCGGGAGGTTCGACTTGCACTGAACAGCGGGAACTATGAATTGATGATGGAAGGTTGAGAATGGCTAGGAACACATCAGATTTCAGAAGAAAACGATCATGAAGATCAACCATAGATCTTCGGTTGCCCAGACTGCTCCTCGGATGTATGAATGGATCATATATCCCCCCAAAAGCCAATTGACAGCTGGGTTTTGCTGCTGGGTTAGTGCGGCCGGCGAACAACATGGAGAGAACCTGGGTATCCTTCGTCGGCACGGGGTAATACGGGAAGGCCGTCAGTCGAGCTGTTGGGCTAGAACTTCTCTCATGTCGAACAAAAGCAACGTTGCTGGCAGCACGACCAGCAATTACGCCTATATACACAGGGTTGAAGTACTCCTCATTGTGACATCTCAAGAGCTGTAACTGTCAGTTTTGGTGGTGAAACTGCCAATCATCCTGGGATAGAGAAAGAGTCTGTTTAGAGAAAACAGAGATGAATTCAATCGGTTGCTTAACTTTCGCCGTTCGTCTTATATGACAGGGATTCGATTCATGACTCCCCCGAACCTGAGAGGTCCGGCCACACCCGAACGTCGTCGTAATTGACGGGCTCCACCCGAGCGGCTCCAGCTCCGGCCGTGACGCGTCGCCATCCGCGCTTCCCCCGGAACCACAGACGACCTCGTTACGAGGAAGAACGGGCCTGTTACACCTGGAACACAAAATGCTGGACCTTCTCCAGCACGTGAGCCCTTCTGCACGATTCGCAACGCCCTTGCTGTGCGACCGAGCCCAAGAGAGAGGAACCGACGAAAATCCCAGCCCGACTTGCCAATAACAAGCCTTTCCAAGAGAACACCAAGCAGGGTGTCGATCTCGTCAAACGACAGAAAAGTCTGAACGGGAAAAAAGGTTTCAACCGGCGCCGATCGCGCGCGTATTTTTGCCTTGAATGTTTCTTTGCTTTCTTGGTTCTGACCAAGAGAAACGACTCTTGCCAAAGTCCCAAGAAACTTCCAAGACCGCCAAGCTGAGGGTTCCGCATATGTTTGACTTGGAAGTGGATGGACGAGATATCGCGGACCGCGAGGTCCCCGCCGGCAGCCAACTAGAGAATTAAGCTTAAAACTTGGCCAACGTCATAGTACGGCATCACATCCATGTCGCCGAGACAAAACACACAACAAAAAGGGGTCCGAAATCTCAGAGAGCAGCCATTCTCAGCTTACTGCATCTTACAACGCCCAGCCATGGCTCTTTGTTCCTTTTGCCCAGCCCTCGGGTTACCCTCTTGGGCATCCCGCCCACGGGAGGATGCCGATATATCTTTGGCTTGTCGGGCTCGGCGTTGGTTGCCCGCCCATGCACATGAAGTCGGAGTCTCGTCATGAACAGGTGACCGGGCAGCTCTCTCAAATCGGCCGCCGGCAGACACTTCTGTCCGGCTCTCATCCACGGAGCTGGAGCCCTCTCATTATCGGGTCCTCATGGGACATGCATATATGCAGGGTTCGCTTCATCGATCACCGCCTCTTCGCGAGCAGTTTTCTCGTGGGAAAACCGGGGTCGTAATATTCGGTTTCCCAGTCCATTGGAGGGGCGTACCTCGGGCGTTTCCCCAAGCTGACTAGAGTCTTGTACCAACACCGCCCAACACCCAAGACGTGAGACTAGAGACTCGAGTGGATTACTGTTGTTGGTCATCCCCCTCGAGCCGCATGGGGCCCCGTTTTTTGCCCCGGGCTATTCATCTGTGAGCGTTCCGAAATGACCTCAGCCAAGTCATCCTCCGTCGAGTCGAGTCCCGTCGGGCTCCACGATGTCGGTCAAAGGTATTCCCCGAGGTGAGAAGTGAGTGAGTACAAGACGCACATCGCTCGCTCCCTCCACCGCGGAAGCCACGTTCTCTCCAAGACATCTAACGGGCACCGATCATCCCTCTTCCTCCGTTACACGAACCAGTTTCTTCTCCCTACGTTTCACGGCGCCTGTTTCCACCTCCGCGTGCAAATCATGGTCGAGAAGCAAGAGAAGCAAGAACGCCCCGGCGAGACCGGCGGCAGTCCGGCCCCTTCCTCCATCGACAGCAGCCGTGTCGTCAGCGAGAAGCCCGCGGGCGCGTCCGGCGGCTTCTGGGGCTGGTGCGCCCGGCTCGGCGACCTGCCCGAGTGGAAGTGGCGTGGCTCGCACCTCCAGGGCAAGGCGCTCAACTACAGCATCGGATTCATTGCATGTAAGAAATTCACTTCCTGTAATGCATTTTGTGAGATTAACTAACTTTGTGAAACCAGCCTGCGGTTTTCTAATGTTCGTCACCAGCACATCTTCCAGACCTTTCATCTTGCCCGCAAACTAACGTTGTGAAAGGTTCGGCTATGACCAAGGTGTATTATCATCTCTGCTCACCCTCGACGACTTCCAGAGGAGCTTAGTTCTCATGACGCCCCTTGAGGAATCCAACCCTCTTTGCTGGCTCGACTACCCGGAGAATACTCAGCGTGACTACAGTCAATGCACGGGCGATCCTAATACACAAGCCGCGGCCGTTGCTGTCTACCAGATCGGATGCTTCCTCGGTGCTGTTCTCATCCTCTTCTACGGCGAGACCTGGGGCCGCAAGTCGTCTACCTTTTGGGGCAGTGCCATCATGATTCTCGGCACCATCATGCAGGCCTCCGCCCACGAGTACGGTCTCTTCTCGGCCGGACGCATAGTTGGTGGTGTTGGAAACGGCATGGTCACCTCTAGTAAGTTATCGAGACACTGCTTCGGGCTCAATGCTGTTGCTGACAACGTCGAAGCCATCCCGACATGGCAATCTGAGTGCGCGCGACCTCACCAGCGAGGTTTCCTCATCACCCTCTCCGGAGCTCTGATCAGCTGCGGTATCGCGATTGCATACTGGATTGACTGTGAGTACTTCGTGGCATACTTTCTCTCCCTTAGCAACTCTAAGATCGTCACTAACCCTTCGACAAGACGGCTTCTACTTCCTGGAGGGCTCCATTCGTTGGCGATTCCCCATCTCGTTCCAGTCCTTCTTCACCATCATCGTCATGATTGGCCTCCTCTACCTCCCCGACTCCCCCCGCTGGCTCGCCATGAAGGGACGCATCGACGAGGCCCGCGACGTCACAGCCCGCCTGCTCGGCAAGCCCGTCGACCACGAAGACGTCACAACCGAGGTCAAGGCCATCCAGGAGGCCCTCGAGGTCCAGAGCCAGGGCGGTGGCTTCAAGTTCAAGGAGCTGCTCACGAACGGGCCGTCTCAAAACCTCCGTCGCACTCTGCTGGGAATTGCGGCGCAATTTTTCCAGCAAATCTGCGGCATCAATTTGATTACGTATGGGCTATATCCAGAGTAGTTTCGGTTATAATATGGCTAACTGTACTTATATAGTTACTACGCCGGCTTTCTCTTTGAGAACTCGCTCGGCTTCGGCCCGGAGCTCTCTAGGCTTCTCGCGGCGCTGAACGGCACCGAGTACTTCCTTGCCTCGCTCGTGGCGCTGCCCCTGATCGAGAGAACAGGCCGCCGGAAGCTCATGCTCTTTGGCGCCTTCGGCATGATGGCCTCGATGGCTATTCTAGCGGGTACAGTGTCGACTGGTACTGTGGCCGAGAATGGGGCGCCGAACCTCGAGACTCGCTACGGAGTCACGGCCACCGTCTTCCTCTTCGTCTTCAACTCCTTCTTTGCGATTGGTAAGTCCCCAGTTATGCACGACTCAGGAAACAAGAGAGAAAGAGATTAACGTCACACAGGCTGGCTCGGTATGACGTGGCTCTACCCGGCCGAGATCACGAACCTCCGCATCCGCATCCAGGCCAACGCCCTCTCGACATGCTCCAACTGGCTGTCCAACTTCCTCATCGTCATGATCACGCCCCCGGCCTTCGCCAACCTGGGTTACCGGACCTACGTCATGTTCGCCGTCTTCAACGCCGCCATCATCCCCTGCGTCTGGCTCTGGTTCCCCGAGCCCAAGGGCCGCAGTCTCGAGGAGCTCGACATCATCTTCGCCAGCGCCCACGCCGACGGCGTCAACCCCGTCAAGCGCGCCAAGGAGATGCGCCACATCGAGGGCAGCGAGCTCGAAAGCGAGCTCGACAAGTACTTTGGCTCCAGCGAGCAGATCGAGAACGCGCGGCCCATGACCCGTCCCATGACCGCGCGCAGTCGGGAGGCTGGGCAGTGAGGAGGCCTGCTGGGCCTCGGTGAATCTAAGTATGTGCATAGCACGATCTGATACCACTCGATACCATAGCATTATACGCAAACTTCATCGCGTCTAGATAGACATTATTTTATTTCAAAACCAGTCATATCCAACGTTGCAACAAATGATACGGGACATTGAAGAGGGCCGGGTGCTTGGGCTCTTTCCTGTCTTCAATATGCGTGCAGTAACTCGACTGAGTCGACTCCCATTGCTACTCGTCTGACTGGCGCTTGCATGACTGATTGATATTGCAACCCATTTATTGTCTTGCAGGATTGAAATGCTTCGATGTCCCGCAGACTCTTTGTCAGCCCTTCCATCTCTTGAGCTCGAATCCTTGGAATGGTAGACTGTGCTACTTAAAATACGTACAAAGGTCTTTCGATAATGACGATGTTCTTCTCTTGTTCCCTGAATGGAATTGTTAATCATTCAACCCTGGTTACTTCCTTTTAGTTCACATAGTCCTCGAGTTGACCGTCCCCGCTTTCTTTGACATGACGAACCGTTCTTTGATTACTTATGAACATCAATGAACGTTCACGGATTGTAAGGGATGTGCTGAGCGAACAAGGGATTTGTTTGGAATAGCCAGATGGGTAACAGGTATCGGGATATAACTATTAGACCAGGAATGCTTCTCTCAGGCTCATTACTTCGACATCAAACACAACAACAGCAACAGCAACAGCAACAGCAACATCAGCATCAACAGCAACACCAGCAACAGCTAGCAACAACCACGGCCATTAACAGCAACTTATCACCCAATAGAACTTGACATATCAATACCTAGACCTCAGATACCACAGACTCAACGCAAGCCCTCGGCAATCCAACAGATCAGCATCGCGTCCGATAACAACTCGCTCAAAATGGCAGACATTAGGCGTGAAGCCGAGGAGACCAACATGAGGAGAATACCTCGTTTCACGCCAACTCAGGGTCGCGGGTATCCTCGAGCTCCCCTGCCATGGTACGCTGTCATTTTCAGGTCAGTCGGCCACTTTGCCATCTACAACTACCGCATTCTGTTTACCCTTATGATCTTGGTCCATACCTACTACTACTACATAGGAAAGACACAATCCTGGTTATTCGAATTCCCCCCCATCTTGAAGGATGCTACCGAGGAAGACTGGGGGAAGATCTTCGCGGGCCTGCTGTTCATCCGCTACTCGCGCCTACTCGTCAACATGTGGGGTTACTGGTTTCTATACCGCCCTTCCCCTATCCAGGCGAACCCGTCCTGGACGCCGCGGGACGTCAGCGTGATCCTCCCAACAGTCGACCCTGAGAACCCCAAGTTCGACGAGTGCATCCGCTCCATCCTCGACAACCGCCCGGCCGCGGTCCTCATCGTCACCGTCGGCGCCGCCATGCGGCAGAGCCTGGAGCTCATCGTCGAGCGCCACCGCCGCTCCCACCCGGACGTCGAGATCGGCATCAGCGCCATCCTCCACCCCTCGAAGCGCCGCCAGGTCGCTCACGCCGTGCCCCACGTCCGCACCGAGTTCACCGTCCTCGCCGACGACCACGTCTTCTGGCCCAGCCTGAACTTCCTCCACGCCGCCCTCGCGCCCTTCGAGGACCCCCGCGTGGGCGTCGTCGCCACCCACAAGCGTGTCCGCCGTACGACCCCCGGAAAATGGAGCCTCGCCTCGGTCCTCAACATGATCGGCTGCTTCTACCTCGAGCGCCACAACTGGGAGCTCGCGGCGTCCAACGCCATCGACGGCGGCGTCTTCGTCGTCTCGGGCCGCACCGCCGTCTACCGCTCCCGCCTGCTCAAGGCCCGCGGCCTCATGCAGCACTACTGCAACGAGCGCTTTTTCATGCGCCTCCTCGGCGGACCCGGCGGCCTCGGCCCGGACGACGACAACTTCCTCACCCGCCAGGCCTACAGGCGCAACTGGCTGATCAAGTACCAGGAGACGCGCGACTGCGTCGTAGAGACGACCATCGGCGACGAGTCGGTCGGCAAGTTCAGGGGCCAGCTCATCCGCTGGGCGCGCACCACTTTCCGCAGTAACCTCACCAGCATCTTCAACGACCGCAACAAGACACTCGAGCGCATGCCCTTCACCTACACGGGCGTGTACCAGGCCGCGCTGTACAACTTCGCCCTCTTCTGGGACGCGGCCATCGTTTACTCGTACTACCAATCGTGGCGGTTCGAGGGCTTCTGCTCGACAGGTATGTACCAGCTCCTCGGGTGGATGTTCTTCACCAAGATCGTCAAGATCCTGCCGCACTTTGCGCGCCACCCCGAGGACTTTCCCCTCGTCATATTCCAGATTCTTTTTGGGTACTTTCACTCCTTCATCAAGTTCTGGGCGCTAATCACGTTCTGGGACTGCGCCTGGGCGGGCCGCGACCTGGATGCTATCGACGCCGAGTCGGAGCACTACGGGTACGCGCTCGACGAGACCTTCGGCTGGGGTGAGGACTCCCCGTACGGTAGGCGCCGCTATGCTCGTTCTATCTAGCTCGACGTTAGGTGGATCAAGCATGGTAAGTAAGTGGCTGAGGTTTGTATTATCCAAAGGGTTTGTATCATTACGCCGGTTTTTGGATTTGGATTGTTATATGAGTATTTTGCATCTCGAGTTGGCGAAAAGGCTTTTATTTTTTTTAGCGTTGTTTTTCAATCCATACTGTTTCCGAATGTCTGTTTCTGTCTGATTGTTCTAGTATTTCAAACGGAAACATGGGGTTGGTGGCTGGTCTCGTTCCTGGACCTAGGTTTGGAAGTGATCTCGTATGGCTAGCCAGATCAGAGAAGTACCGGCTCAAAAACGGTTTCATCTTCTTTGGGTGTTCTTTTCCCAGCGCCCAGAAATCTTTTGTCGGACTTCAAGTCTTTCAGAACCGCCACTTCGACAAAGAACTCCATCACAGGTGTCGTTGCCAGTAGCGACAAATAACGTCGCTCAGGCGTTCTCGAGAAGCCGTTGGGCATTCTCAAACAGTTGCCCATCCGTCTTGCCTTTTAGACGATCTCTGAAGCAGGTGTAGCTTTTTTCCAGACGTTGCGTGAGTGCTGCTGAAAAGATAGCTGAAAATTTAGAGTCGGGCCAAGCTGCGGCTGAGAGGTTGAAGCCCGGCAACGTTCAACTGTCCCACTAGAGGCTTAGTCTGGGCCGTCTCTATCCCATTCACATGAAAAAAGCCAAATACGACAAGTTTTTCTTCAATTGTATCTAGCTATAAGTACCATTTCATTATGAATTGAAAACCAATGAGGACCAAACTCTCTTCTCCTCTCCTCACAGAAATCATTGCACATCGTCCAGTGTCTGTCTCTCGGATGTCCAACTCTCACGGTGATCATGTCCTCCTTTCTGTCCCGAGCCGAGCCATCTTTCGAGGTCGCGGCGGGCGTCCCCTACGAGGCAGACAAAAATTGCACCATCGACATCTCAGGGACCATGGACGCCCCATATGCTCGACGCGAATACTTGCTGGGTGACGACTTCACCTCGTTCTGGTTCGGAGGCTACGAGTTCAACTACACCAACTCGACGACGGCCTACTGGAACGTCTGGATGCAGGACGCCCAGTTCGACAGCAAGGCCGGGGCCGGAGATAAGCCGTACAAGGTCAACATGTGCTGTAAGTTGCTTTGTCTGGAAATTAGGTACTCTTTTCTCTTTTTTTTTTTTTTTTTACTTCTCCTCCTTTTCCAGGAGAACCTGTCAAAATCGACCCTCGATCTGACCAGCCTCTCACTTACTACAGCCCAAAACTTTACCTACAGCGAGTGGCACGACGGATGGGCGTGGCAGGTGATCGCGTGGGACTATTGCAATAGAACCCGGCTGAGATGTAATGGGAGAATCCCCGACGACACGCCGGGCGGCACGTATGTCGCAGTTGCCATCCGGGACGAAAAGGGCACTACGAGCGCTTCCACTGCCTCAAGCGACGAGTTCACAGTCGTCCAGTCTTACAACCCGACGATCACCCCGACAATGAAGCCGACTTCCACCGGGCCCGGTCCCGGTTCTGGGGCCGCCACCAGCCTTTTCACCGGCGACTTACCCACACCTACTGCCAGCGGGACGGGGGTTTCTGCTGGTGTCGTGGCCGGGGCGTCGGTAGGAGGAGGAGTCGTCCTGGCTGGCTTGATCACGGTGCTATGGATCCTGTGGAAGACGAGACGTCACCGCGGCGGTTCTCCGGGGGCCGGGGCCGGGGACAGCGACGACGATGGCGATGAAACCGGAAGACCGGAGCTGGATGGGCAGGCAGTAGTCGCTGCGAAGACGTGCGTCGAGCTCGACGGCAAACCGCCCGCGATGGCCGAGCTGGATAGCGGGCACCACTGGACTCAAGGGGGTGCTGCTGAGCTGAAAGGAAGCGGTGTCACGGTTGACCAGGCTGTTGAGCTCGGATGTCCTCCCACATCCGACGGTCGTGATGAAGCATTAGAACGGACGGAGCTTGAGGGTAACTAGCCGAGAACTGCAGGGTGAAGTGATTAGATAAGAGGTCGCCGTACGGCGTCGTAAGGAACGCAACATTGGTTATGAATAGTTGGGTGCAGGCCAAGGTCTGTCCGTATTGGATCTAATTGTCTGTAACAAAACCATTCGTTATATTCTTTAACCTTGTTCAATATCTTCGTCATCTGCCGCTTATCTAACCGCTCACGCCGCTCAACTGGTCGAGGCTTCGTTGCCGCTTGCCGCCATCTGACAAACCACCACGCGACCATACCGGGTAACTCCTCAAACCAGCACCACAGTCTCCTATTGACAAACTCGACAGATTGCCAGATTTTCTAGCCACATAACTGCCGCTAAGCATTGCCCGATCTGACTTGTAGTGTAGTAAGAGATCTGCTGCTCCGGCGCGTGGCTGTGGTGACACAGAAGGCAGGGGATAACCGGTACGTATCTTTCGAAGGATGTGGCCCGTGTAGCGCAGCACAGCACAATGGGTTAGTAGGTACCTACACAAGTAGGTACACTGAATGGTGCTGTATGCTGCCTAGCAGGGCGGCGCAGCGACACCGCAGCCGACAGACAAACGCCCTAGCGCGACGACGTTCCGGGCGTCTCGACTCTCACTGGCTGACATCGCCACATGTAACTAGGCAGCAGGCCTCTGCGGGTGACATTCTTAGCTGCCTGGCCTGGAGAGGGAAAGATTTCCCTGCCGATACTTCTAACTGACGGCGGACGCACCAATTACTGACTTGGTGTCTGTACCCAAAAGCTCCTGTAAAGGTTTATGGTGCTAAATTAGGACTCCTCCCCCTTTTGCTGAGGCTCTGAGTCTTGTTTTCACTGGGTGTGTTTTCGAAGGATTCCGGGCTGAGGGATGTATGTGTCTCTGCTGTGTGAGGCGGGATGCAGATCATAGGCGCACTGGTTGGTATGTTGTCCTCTTGGGATACAGCGTGCGGGTGGAGGATGCAGTCTCCTGTTGTTCTCGTGTTGCCTTATCTTACCTTCTTATAGGATTGTCTAGCGTACATCTCGATATATAAGACCTCGAGTCCTGTTCTGTTCCAGTCGAAACGAAATCCAATATTCGTATCTTGTATTGCAACCGCCATTAACACCAGCTCTCGACATCAAACCAAACCACATAGCAACTACAACACCCAAAAGACATCCACAATGCCATCGCCGGCCACCAACGTTGTCCTCCGAAAGATAACCATCGTCTTCTTCCCCTTCGCATTCACCCTCCTCCTAATCCACGGCATCATCACCAACTGCTCCTTCCCGGCCCTCGACATCCTTCCCCTCGCCGGCTCCGCCCTGCTCTCGATCCTCATTCTCCGTCGCGACCTCCTCGCCGCCCTCGGCTCCCCCATCCAGGCCCTCTCCGAGTCCAACATCTTCGCCGCCGACATTGTCCTCCTGGTCTTCGATTTCATCTTCCTCATCATCAGCTGGGCGACCATCCGCGAGCCCTGGGACCGCGGCCAGATCGTCCTGGGCACCTACGGCACCGTTCCCCTGATGGTCGACTTGTGAGTCCCCCCTCGCCAACCTACCCCCTTCGACCCTGGCGTGTTCGAACCCGCCATACCGAGCACAGACTGACGTGATACCACGGCAGCGGCATCCACGCGTACCTGTCCGTCTCCCAGCTCGGCCACATGTTCGTAAGACGATCCTGCGACTGCCCTCACTGCCGCGACGGCGCTAAGAGCCATTTCTCTTCGAGGGTGTCCGAGTACACCCCTCTCAGCGAGGCTGGCACCGAGCCGGAGGTCATCGAGCGCGACCTGGAGGAGGGTGTAACTAGGGGCTGAGCCGGTTCACGTGGCATCTTTGGCATCGATACGAATTAGACAAGAATGCATGGGCATGGTTTAAATACGGTTCATGTGTACTGATGCTGTATCGCACCTACAAATAAATGATAGACCATTTGAGATAAAACCCTCAAGAACAGAGTCCTTCGCGCAGATGGATGAAATCATCGCCGTGAACCGCAAGGACGCGACCAAGCACCGGGGTGGCGTCGGGCCTCGGCCGAAAGTGGGGCCGTATACCAGACAACACCCGGCGGCTCTATTGACTGCATGCCGAATGGTTCCGCTCGTTGTTACACATGCAAGAGAGAACAAACATTTGCTGCCCTTTTTTCTGCTTGCCCTCGTCTCTGTCCGCTCTTCTACGCCGTTATCACCTGCCTTTACTGTTGCAGGAGGGCAATGGGAGCCGCAAACTCTGAGCTTCCATCCGATCTCCCCAAAAAGCTTACGTTGCTGCGCGAGTACGTCGAACCGGCTCGGCTTCGGTATTAAATTGTCTTTTACTAGCTAAACGTGTAAAAACAAATAAAACGTTCTGTAGATCCCGGTCCAAACGTATACCAAAAGCAACGTAGGAGTTTATACTCGCACATACAGACCACCAATGCCATGCTCCCGAGCCCGCCGTTACCGACCACGAAATCCTTGAATGAACTACCGGTCAACTTAAGCTTCTCCCTCCGGAAGTGCTGCCGCGCGGGTAACCTAGAGGGCAACGGCACCCGCACACCTGATCCGACGTCACCGAAACTCTGGGTCTGATCTTGGCGAGCTCAATCCCGCATAAAGCCCAGTGCCTATCCTTCGACGGCACTCCTCCGCCCCAGACCAAAAGCATCAACAGACTCGAAAAACAGTACTCCAGCGACCGCCAAAATGCTCCTTGCAGATCCCTCTGTCGCGGCCTACGCGGGCCTCTCCCTCCTTACGATCCTAACAATTTACGTAGGCCCTCTCCTCCCCCCTCTCTCTGACAATCTCATCAAAGTCAGGCACAAGCTCACAGAACTAGCTCCTCCACAAAGCAGAAACCTCCCCCCTCCGCCATGTCCCAGGTCCCTTCTACACCCTCATCACCCACCTCCCCCTGAAATACCACGTCCTCGCCGGCAGACGCATGCACTTCGTCCACGCCCTCCACGCCCGCCATGGCCCCGTAGTCCGCATCTCCCCAACTGAAGTCGCCATCTCCTCCCCGGACGGCTTCGCCGCGATCCACCGCGTCGGCGGCGCCTTCCTCAAATCCAGCTGGTACGCGCAATCCACCAAGCCCCCGGACGCCGGCCCCAGACACGAGACCAGCCTCTTCGCCATGACCGATCCGAAACAACACGCCCAGCGCCGCAAGCTCTTGTCCCGGGTCTTCACGAAGCACTCCCTGCGTCGGGACTGGGAGCCCGCGGTCCGGGAGAAAGTCATCCTCGCCGTGGAGCGAATGCGGTCCGAGGCAGAGAAGGGAGGTCGCTGCAACGTGCTGCGCTGGTGGACGATGATGGCGACCGACGTAATCTCTCACCTTGCCTTCGGGGAATCTTTCGGGATGCTAGCCCGCGGTGAGAAGAACGACTACGTCCGCGCCGTAGAACTCACTGCCGCCCAAAACACGCTGCGGTACGAGCTTCCCATGCTGAACCGCCTGATGTCCTGGCTGCCGGAGTCCCTGAAGCCGCCACGCGGGCCAGATGCGCAGCTCGTGCTCCGCGAGTACGGCCGACGCGCAGTAGCGGGACTGCGGAGCAAATCCGACGCCGACGGTGCCGAGACCAAGACGAACCTGTTCAAGGGCGTCCTCGACGCCGCCGAGACTGGGGAGAAGGAGTGGCTCACGGAGGCCGTAGTGGAAGCAGACGCCAAGAGCATGATCTTTGCCGGCTCCGAGACCACGGCCGTGACGCTGACGTACATTGTCTGGGCGGTGCTCAAGCGGCCGGAACTGCGAGCGCGGTTGGAAGATGAGCTCGGGGCCCTGGATCCGAACTTCGACGACGCCAAGCTGGAGGGTTTGCCGCTCCTGAAAGCAGTCATCGACGAGACGATGAGGTTGTACGCCGCGGTACCGGGACAACTACAGCGCGTCGTTCCGCCCGGGGGCGCGAACCTAGGAGGTTACTCCATCCCCGGCGGGACTCTCGTCGAGACTCAGGCATATACGCTTCATCGCGATCCAGACGTCTGGGCCGATCCGCTTCGGTGAGTTACACCTTGGTCTTGCCCTCGTCGTAGAAGTGGTGCTAACGCTTGCCAGATTCGACGAAACCCGCTTCCTGGACCCTCAGCGCCTCACCCCCCGACAGAAGCTGCTCTTCTGCCCATGGGGCGCCGGCCCCCGTATCTGCCTCGGCATTGAGCTCGCGAAGATGGAGCTCCGGCTCGCCGTGGCGGAGCTCTTCCGACGGTGCGAGGGCCTGAGGCTCGCCCCCGAGACGACGGACGCCGCGATGGAGATGGAGAACTACTTCGTGATGTGTCCCGTCGGGCACAAGTGCGAGGTCACGCTACCGTGATGGCGTGATCGGCCCCGGGATCTGGCTCGGGTCCTTCGGAGCAGGTGGAGGGAGTTCTTACTAATAAGTAGAGTCCGCATGCATGTATAACCCTTCCCTTCACTCCAATCTGGTGCTGAGTTGAGTCCGTATGCATGTATAACCCATCCCTTCACGATGAAGCGTCCACTGCAGGACGAGAAGTCTCTCTAACGACGCTCAGAAGGACGAGCCGGGCTGGAGAACCCAGGAAGCGGCTCGCTGTCACGATGTCGGTCCAAGCAGTAGATTGAGATCTGCCCTCATTGGCGCCAGTGCTCTGGGAGACACCGGCTGTCTTAGGAACACTCAGCAGGCTGGACTGGGTGATCAACTGAGGCGTGACTCCAAGAACTTTCTCCGCCTGGCCGACATCATCCGCTCTGACATGCTGCTCCTCGTCGATGAACTGCGCTCGGTCGTGCATCGCCTTGCTGTGAGCGTCGTGAAGGTCGGTCATAGTCTTTCCGTTTGCACTAGATAAATGTGTTAGGCTTGTTTCCTAGTTACTCATCGGAGCAAACTTACATGGCCTTATTAACCTCCCGAGAAATCGCGGTGTGGTCCGTACGCGCATTCTTCAAGGAGACCTTGGCGGCGTCGAGAAGCTTCTGGACATTGGCTCGCTGAGCAGTCGTGAATTCGTAGCCACCGAGGACCTCGGTGTACAGGCGCACCGCCTCTTGCGCATGGTGAAGATACTGATTAAGAGATGAGGCAAGCAGCAAATGCATACCAGCTTGATGAAGCGCTGAGACGCGGTTCCATGAGAAGCTTCGCAGCCATCTGCTCTGCCTCCTCGGGATCGCCTCCCTCGCGGATTCCCCAGATCTCCTTAAATATCCACTCGAAAACCTCTGTAAAAGTCGCGTCAGTCTCTTCTGCGAAGCTTGGATCGAGACTTCAAGAGCGAGAACTCACAGGTGAGGTTGTCGAGCTCCTCGGCTGAGTCCATCGAAGGGTCTGCCATCCTGAACGTGATCAAGGCGGCGCGCCAACAATATTGACCACCTGTAAGAGGGCTGTTGACCGGATCGTGAAGGCCAGGCCAAATTGAATGAGATTGGCGTTCGAAGGACAAAAGGGTTTGCGAGGAAAAGCCGGCAGAAGGAGGGTTTAGCTGAGGCAAAGTACTTTTCTCGCCAACCTCCAGGTGAGAACGGCGTCCTAGGTGAAGGAAGTGCTGCCTGCTAGCGGAGAACGGGAATCTGGGCCTGGAAACCGCCAAATGGTAGGTTGCCTGGCGACCTGGTGTACCTTGTCTACCTAGGTACCCGTGCAAGCTGGCGACTGTGGTGAGTGCTGTAAGGTACCTTCTTCGCCTTCTCTGCAGGGCAACCTGAGTTAGGTATGGCGTATGCCTTCTCGCCAACCGGACGCATGGGCCATCCAGGGCTGGATTCAAAGCGAGGCGTAGGACGGGGCAGCCTCACGATGGTCCGGGCATCCAGGACAGGATCAGTTCAAGGAGAACTGGCTCGAGTCCGACTACCACCATTCGACTTATGGTTTGCTCAGGCAGTTGACCCTTGACATCAAACTCCCCCGGGATCTGGCTCGGGTCCTTCGGAGCAAGTGGAGAGAGTTGTTACTAAGTCCCTAGACTGGACTCAGGTCCAGTAAGGCGTTTAGTAAGGCGTCCGATATCCACCGGTCTCGCGAGACGTCGTGAAGTCTCCATCAAAACCTCCCCTCAAGATGACGCATAGTCTTGGTTAGCGCTTGATCCCCCAGCTCTAGCTCAGCCGACGCATGCCGACTACATGCACATGAACCGCTCCGAACCCTTGAGAATCCGACCTGGCCAGACCTCTGGGGGGGCATGCAGCGGGTTAAGCACGTGGGTTAAGCACAGGACCCCTTTACTCACGGGGTCCCATCACGTATTATTCCAGCTCCATGCCGCAACAAAAGAACCAATTTCTCTCGAAAAAGTTCCGTTCTTTGTTCCCTTCTAGAAAAATTCCACTCAAGAACGACTCATGCATCGCCGCAGCCCCAGCTTTACACGACCAATCCAACCAATCAAGGTACTGGGTCCAAGTGGGTCCCGGGACCGCGCTACCGAAAGACCTCCACCCTCCCCGGACCCGGATCCACCGGCACGGGCACCGGGGGAGCAAAATTTTACGTAGCCGTAATTCAGATCACTCCATCACCTCGCACTACTTCTGCGAAGCCGGAGGGAGACCCTTTGCGAGAGGTAAAAGATGACCATCGCGTGTTACAAGTGGTCATTCGAGCCGCAGGAATCGTCGCAGTCTGGGAGGAGCCTCACCAGCATCGCCAAGACATTGACTCTCTCCCATGCAGACCGAAGCCAGACCGAGCAACATCGCAACAAAGCTCGGTGAATCCCCCCAAAGCACGCGATCTTCACAAGATGCTACTCATGCTAGTGTAAATCATCTCGGGACTTCGCCCCGCGACCCACTAGGCCCCCGATGATGCCATCACGGCCTCCGATCTCGCCCTGGGGTGGGAAATTCGAAGATGAAAAGTTTTTTGCAGTCATTAATAGAAAGGAGAACTGGTTTTTAAATGATGGCTCCCCAATCCTAGCCCCTTGGCTTCCCGTCTTGGTTCCCGTCGTTGCTATTGTTGTCGCTGTCCCTCTCGGCACGTTTCATTTGGTGATCACGTGCGGAAATACCAAAACCATCATCACCAACTACACTCCCACGAGCGGCCCAGCCATGACCGCCTACGACGCCGAAAGGCATCCCGCCGCCCAGGATGATCCCATCCACGATGTCGAAAAGTCCGCCGATAACCACGACTCCTCCGACAAGGCCGCCATCCTCGAACCTCAGCTCAACGTCGGCGGCCACGGCCGCACACAGCGCCGCCTGCGAGACTATCAAGTTACGATGATTGGCTTCGCCTCGGGAATCGGTACTGGACTCTTCATCGGTGCGGGCTCTGCCTACGCTAAGGCCGGTCCCGCGGGAATTTTCCTCGCCTACATCATCGTGGGCTCGGTTCTCTGGGCCGTGATGCAAAGCATCGGCGAGCTGGGCGCCGTCATCCCCACCGCGGGATCCTTTCCCCACTGGGCCACACGCTTCATCGACCCGGCCGTCGGCTTCTCCCTCGCAATCTCCTATGGGTACTGCTACACCGTCGCCATCGCGTCCGAGGCTTCGGCGGCGGCAATTCTCGTCAGCTACTGGACAGACATCACCCCGGCCGTCGTCATCACCATCTCCCTTGTCCTCATCCTCATCTGCAATCTCATGAGCGTGCACTGGTACGGCCACACAGAGGTCGCCGGCGGAAGCATCAAGGTGCTCTGCTTCATCGGCCTCGTCTTCACGTCCATCGTCATCACGGCCGGCGGCGCTCCCAACCACGAGGCCATCGGATTCCGGTACTGGAACAACCCCGGAGCTTGGGTTGAGTATAACGGCGTCACCGGATCTACGGGGCACTTCCTGGGCTTCCTTGCGGCCTTTGTTAACGCCTCTTTTTCCTTTATTGGCGTCGAGACTGTGGTAATCAGTGCGGCAGAGGCCGTCAACCCTCACAAGGCGATCCCCAACGCCGCGCGCCGCGTGACTTATCGCATCGGCCTCTTCTACGTCCTCGGCGCCCTGCTCATCAGCCTCATCGTCGACCCCCGCGAGCCCGGCCTCGTCTCCGGCTCCGGAAACGCAAACAGCTCGCCCTGGGTCATCGCCATCCGCAACGCGGGCATCAACATCCTCCCCTCCATCGTCAACGCCTGCATCCTCGTCTCCGCCTGGTCCGCCGGCAACTCGTACTGCTGGGTCGGCTCCCGCATGATCGTCGCTATGACCACCGACAGGCAGCTGCCCCAGGTCTTCGGCCGCACTAACAAGCACGGCGTGCCCTACGTCGCCGTCATCACCGCCTGGCTGTTCGGCCCCTTAGCCTACCTGAGTAAGTGAAAGAACTGTGACTTTCTGTTGAGGCACGGGCAATGTTGCAGTCACGTGACCACGGATAGCGCATGGTCTGTGCCCAGCAATCAGTATCAGTCCCCCTACATCACCACATTCATCAGTTGCGCGAGCCCTCACACTTTCTCCTCTCGATACAAGGCTAACTGGCAAAAACCTAGGTCTGGGATCCGGAGGAGCAGCCGACGCCTTTAGCTGGCTTCTCAGCCTCAGCACCGTCGCCGGTCTTATCGCCTGGGCGACGCTGTGCTTCTGCTACATCCGGTTCCACAAGGCCATGAAGGTCCAGGGCGTCAGCCGCGACACCCTGCCCTGGAAGGCGCCCTTCCAGCCCTACACCGCCTGGTTCGGCTTCATCGGCGCCACCATCATCACTCTCGTCGCCGGCTTCTCCGTCTTCCTCAAGGGCAACTGGTCCACCGCCAACTTCATCTCCTCGTACATCGGCATCCCCATCTTCATCGTGCCCATCATCGGCTGGAAGCTTGTCCACCGCACCAAGGTTTGTCTTCATCACCTCTATATAAAAGCAGCGAGAGATGCTAACCGCGACAGTTTGTCCGCGCCCACGAGATCGACCTGTGGTCAGGCCGCCTCCACGAGTCAGAGATTCCCCCTGAGAAGCCCAAGCCCACGAACTTCCGTGAGAGGGTCAGCCAATGGTTTTCATAATCCCTGGATCGAGCGTAGATTGGTGTGAAGATACCCCTGGAACGAGTTGTAGCGATAAGGCTATAGCTCGTGTTGAAAATGTAACATTAGTTTTAGTAATGAGAATCTGCAAGTCATCCCAATCTGGAATACCAGTGACGTCTTTTGGCAAGGCAGCATCTCAAACCTCACTTCTGTGTTATTAGTGACGAATGATGTCACCAAAAGCGTCACTTATCATTGCAAGGCATACGAACAAAAAGTCCGACAAAATAAGCCTGAGCAACCTTGGCTGGGTCCCCAATCCAGCTGGAGAAGCACTACCGGCCGAAAGAAGTCTTCTTGGTTGATTACCCCAGTTCATAACTATGTGTAGATTTTCCGCCGTTCAAAAAGTGTCTGCCCCTGCGTTTTGCTGTCTATTACCCCATATCAGATCGTCCAGGTGTCAATGAAATGGCTGTAATATGTATCCCTCCACCGCTCCGTGTCAGCGAAGGGCCAACGTTCGGGTACGCGTCCCGAGCCACATGTCAGACCACTAGTTGCTCTGTGTACACCTCAAAGAAGGACTTGGGTCACCACTGCAATAAGCTCTACAGTGGAAAATTTCACCAGACACGTTGAACGTACCAGGGACCACGAAAACCGACGTAAACAGGGGCTTGGGGGCCAAAGGCGCCGATTTGGAATCTACGGGAGGCGTCCACGGCTCACCACCACGAGCAGGCGGTTCGGCGAGACTAGGGTACACTGACATGTACACCAACAGACGCCAGGGTGAGCTGAGTGGCTGCCCAGTTATGGTCACGACCCTGCCGTCAAATGCTGCGTTGGCAAGGACCACTACGGTAAGGCAGAGACAGAGGTTAGGTCGCGCGCGATGATGCCGGGTGGGACCCTTGGCGTCAGCATTGTATTGGTCAGAGGCCACGCCGTACGCTTAATGCGGCATGGTCGATGCTGCAGACATCTCGGCCGTCCCGTATAGAAGCAACGGTATATTCCCGAGCGTGCTGCTGTGATTCGCTTCCCGGCCAGCCTGAATCCTTCTTCGGCTCTTGCAATTCATTGGCAGCGTGTGCGGATCCAGTCTTGCTATGACTTGACGTGTTCCCGGTGCAGGTTTCAGTGAGCGAGGGGTTCGTATTTAGAAGAGGATCCAGCCCACAACATGTTGATTTTTCCGGTGGTCGTACTTAGGCGAGTGCGGGTGTTAAGATCTTTTCCGTGTGGCATGCAGCAGAAGTACGAGAATCATCACGATTTTGGGCGAAGGGTAGATAGGTCTTTGAAAATACCGTGCTGACCCGATTATACCAAGGAGGTGCGGCAGACTCCGAGCTCTTGAACTCAAAGTACCCTCAAGCACCAAAGAATGATGCCTTCTACAAGAGCAACAACAGCCGGCCTATTTCTTCAAATACTCGCCGTTTCTCGCCGACCGGCGTGTCTGTGAAGGCAACACGAGGTTTCTTGCAACGCGCAGGATCGGCGCACCAGCGGCGGCGTCTCCTCCGCACATGACAAGGCGAAGCGAACATGGTGTACCAAACCAGGGCCTCGAACGGTTCAAGGAAGGTATGGCTACCAAATGGAACTGGACAGGCATTTGTCCAGTGCGCCCTCCAGCCCACGCCTTTGAAGGCTGCCGCTGCCGTCCAGGGCAAGGCACATCCAGTGCCCGGGTACCGGATCCGATGGTGCGGCCAAGTCTGGACTCTGGATTAGCATGCTCCACGTTGCGGACCAGCCAAGGAGGACGGGACGTGGGAGCCAATCGTCCCCTGGGAGGAAGATTCCAAAGTATGCCATCCTGATGACGTCTCAGGAGAGAGAGATAGGGGTACACGCCAGTTCCAGGGGGGGGCTTTTGGACTAGGTCAATTAGGCTGTGCACCACCTGCATGAGACTGATGCACAGTCTGCAGATTTATGAGAGAGAAATGGACTCTGAACCAAAGGTGAAAAATGATTACATCGCAAACTGATGAACCAACCATCAACATAGTCACCGCCGTTCTCGTCATGTTATGGTATTTTCTACTTCCGTACTCTTCGTTGTGAACCAGTACGATGTTAGATAACACGCAAAGGCGTAGCAGACATATCCATCCGTCCACTGACGTTTCGAGTGCCTGAATAAGGTGTGACCCATGCAGAACCGCGCAGATGTGATGGGAACCCTCCAGGGCGATAGCTGGTGCCTGGTACCGTCAGACCTCAAATCCCAAAGGGCGTGAGGACGGGTAAGGCTGGCTGCAACGGCTCCCCGGCTCACTACCGTGCTCCATTCGTCCCAAGCTGCGTCTCCTGGGTCCCTCCCCCCTGGCAGAGGCGGCAGAGGGGTAGCGCCCAATACCTGGCCAATCCTGCGTCTGGTCTCCGGAAACACTGTAGCTCTCTCTGGGAAGACTGCGCCAGTAGGGTGTTGTCCATCGGAAGAGGGTGACTAGAAAGTACGTCTGGGGCGTGCGTGCGAAGCCTCGCCGGCTTTGGGCCGAAGGGGGGTCGTCGTCGTCTGGGGGCCAAAACGGCCCCCAAACTTGTTCCTCTCGGTCCAGTGTTAAGCGTATCTTCGTTGTGTTTAAAGAGTGACTTTTCGCTGCCAACAGAGAAATTCGAAAGGTTCCTCTCGATTGTCCAGGTTTCTTCTCTCTTCTCTGCTTTCAAAAAACACTCGCGAAAATGCCGTCCGCTGTGTGCAAGTACGGCGGGAGCGAGATCAACTTCTTCATGCCACAAACGCCCGGCGCAGCTTGGGCCAAGCCTTCTGAAATGGCTGCGTCCGCCCCCAAGTGAGCTCCCACACGTTTCAGACGTGCATGTCGGCACGGGGTCTGGTTGGCTGCCGTCTGAAAAGAGCCGGGCTGACAGGCAGTAGGAACGCGAAACCTGGACCGCAGATTCTCACCTTCGCCCTGCAGAAGCGGCCTCGAGCCACTCGTGCGAGTGTCCCCAAGGTCCGGACAGGCTGTATCTCTTGTGAGTCGTTCTTCCGTATGATTCAGCGTGACTCTATGAGGACGTTAACTAACGATCGACGTTGCAGGCAAGTAAGTTGTCTCTTCGTCGAATTAACCCCGTCCGTCTTCTCACATCTCCTCAGACGACGACACGTAAAGTGCGACGAGGCAAAGCCATCATGTCAACGATGCGTCAAATGGCGAGGGTTCTGCGAAGGCTACGAGACTTCTTCGAGCGCGAGATCGACACCGGTTCTCGAACCCGATGTGAGAAGTACGACTCCTACAAAACGTCTAGTGGTCAAGATTGAAGACACGTCGAATGAGGCCTACTCTTTCATCAATTACAATAGCGACACCATACTGGCCGAGCCGACGACAAACCTCTTCGAGAACGAGACCGAACGGCAGTATTTCGATCACTGGCTCCAATACCGCAACCGATTAGGCGGCGGCTTCTTCGATGAGCAGCTGTGGAACGAAACCATCCCTCAACTCAGTCGTCAGCACGCCTCCGTCAAATACGCCATCATGGCCATCGGCGGCATCGCCCAGGCAACCCGGCACAGCTTGAAGTCAACGAGCCCGGTGCAGATGGGCGCCAACGGCCCTCACTACCACCTTGCTCTGTCGTACTACGGGCGAGCCATCCGCGAAGTCCGGGAAGCAAAGCTAGACACGAGCAGCCTGCGAGGGGCGATCGTGTGCTGTCTGCTTTTCATCTGCTTTGAGGTCCTGCACGACGATCGAAAGGCCGCCTTCTCGCACATCAACAATGGGCAGCGCATGATGGACGAGCTGCTGCGCAGTAGCGAGCAAGGAGATAACGTGCTGGGTGCCGAGTCGTTCGAGAAGGACATCCTCCACGTCTTCCAGCGGCTCATTCAGCAGTCGTGGTCTTGCGGCGTGCTCCGGAGACGGGACCAATTCCTCTCGAATGCATGTAGCAACAGCAGTGGCGATGAATCCAAGTCAGCCCAGTCTTGGTGCTGCCGAGGGGGGTCAGGGGGAAAATGTGTCATTCACAACATGCCTTCATCGTTTGCGACGCTCCAGGATGCGCGTTGTTGGTGGGACGTCACGCAGCACTACGTGACGCACTCATCCGACATCGTCCTCCGGGTCACGCATCTCGGCTTGGAGGACGACTTCCTCTCTGAGTGCAACGAGCGCGTCCAGAGGCACATGAACGACATCGAAAAGGCCAGGGCCGGCACCAGGCCAGCAATGTCGGAACAGTGGCAGGACTTCAAAGACGCCCTCGAGAGGTGGCATGCCGGCTTCAAGTCCCTTTGGATGGCCGCGCAAGAATCCAGGGACGAAGAAGAGAGGTCGTATGCCCAAGCCGCGCTCCTCCAGGCCCATTACCTAACGCTATACGGCTGCGTCCACTCTCCCCTAAGCTGCAGCTACGACAGCATAGCACAGCTGACGCCCAAGTACCGTGAGGTAGTCGAACTTTGCGGATACCTCCTCGAGTACCAGCAGCGATCTCTCAGACCATGCGAAATCTTCACCATGGACATGGGCCCAACGTGGCTACTCTTCCTCGCCGGCACGCGGTGCAGGGACGCCGAGGTGCGCAACAAGGCTATTCGGCTGCTGCACGAGCACCCGCGGCGCGACGGGCTGTGGGATAGCCGCATCTTCTATGCCCTCACGGTACGCAACCGCGTCCTGGAGATCTCCAACGCCCAGGAGGGCACGCTCGAGGAGCAATGGTGGCGGCTCCAGCACCGGTCGGCCCACGTGGACGAGCAGGGCAGGCTGATGGCGCGGGCCCTGGATAAGAACCCGCTGACGGGTGCCTGGGAGCTTGGCGAAGATAACCTCCGTCGATTCTTGTTTGACTGATGGAAGCCATAATAGAGTGACGTCTGACAAGGCTGATGATACTCGGCGTCATGGTGCCATGAATGATGAGAAGGGACGGTGCCATTATGGCTCGCTTACTAGGCGCTTAGCTCGTACTTACTCTTAGAGCTTACATAATCAAGGCCTATAAAAATATTCAAACATCACCAGTCCGAAGATGTGAAGATATTAGACCACTGGAGAGTGTCAGAATTGTTATGGTTGTTGTGTGAATCGGACTGGCGAGCGGAAGCACAACAGTCGTCTTCTAGCCAGGCAGGCACCGGCGGGCGAAAGCCGTACGAACCGTTCCGTCATCCTTCGTCTCTGTTCCTCAGCTATTCACAAGCATAATAATCCGCCAGTGGTGTCGGTATTGCAGCATACACTACATGTTTACCACGTCCAAGTCCTCTTGTCCCATGAAAGCTGCGACTATGGTGCTAAGTGTGTACCTCGCTATCTTCGACAGAACATCCATGACAGCAATTGTTGGACGGCGACGTCGTCACATACCTGTCGCCTTGCCCGGCGAAGGAACTGCCTTTCTGAACAACTCCAATCGAGGTGAGTCTGTTAGAGGACGGTGTCCAGTCGTCGTCGGCCCGGCTCCCTACCAGACGCCTCACGTTCTTTCCAGCGGGGATGCTTGTAGAATATTTCCATTGATGCAGGACTGGCTCAATCTGCGTCCACACGTCAAATGTTGGGGCCCGGGCGCCACCAGGTGCCCCCGGCTGCCGTGCCAGCCGGCCCCATAGGTCTTCCAGTCTCCACCAGCCCACCTGGCCCAGCCTAGTTCTTCCATCACACACATCTCCTCCCCAATACAGCAGTATTGTCCTACCACATCAAATCCATCAGATTACCATTCCAAGCTTGCTTCTTCCTCATCGTCTTCCCATCCGAGATCCTGCCGAGCTGCCAAAAGACACGGAAACGACGCCTACTTCCAAGACTCTTATCAAGCTCTCCCACAGACGTCTCTGAGCGATCTCACCGCTGAGAGTTCCTGATTTCTCTTCTCCTTTGCCTCTCTCATGATAGGTACCAACGCAATGCACTCCCAGCTCCCCCTCACTCGTTCCACAAAGCGAACCCATCGCAGGAACCAAGCCCGCATCACAGCTTCGGTTGAGGCCCCATTCGCAATCGTGGCTCTCTTTCTCTAAACCCGTCTCTTGGCGCCCGAAGCCGCGCCATCAGGCGCCGGCGCGATCCGGTCGTCGTCGTCCCCGCCGGCCCGATTTCTGAGTCGTCCGCCGTGGACCCCGTCGAGACACGAGCAAACACCCCGCCACGGACCACAAAACGGTCTTCCTCATCGTCGTCCTTGAGATGTTTACTAATCTCGGCAACTTCCTTGTCAGTCTTCATCTTCGACCTTGACAGAACGGCAGAGATCTCAGCACTCTCGGAGACCTGCGCGATGGTGTGCCAGGCGTTGTCGGGCAAGCTGCATTTGGTCGAGTCGAAGAGAATGCGTACGACCAGAAAGCAGATGGCAAAGGCCACCAATATCCCCAAAACGGCCCAGTAGCCAGCACGGCGCCCCGACACCATCGCTGATTCGAACGTCGTAATGGTGTAATTGCAGTCATCTCTCGGGGGCATGAGTTCAATAAAGTCCTGATAAACCTGTCTTGATTTCGAGAAGTAGACAGCTTGGAGTGCGCTTGCCGGCGAGTTCGTGTCGTTGATGGTGGCATGCAAAAGTTCGGAATATAATTCGTGAGATAGAGCTGGATCATCCTGGAACCCATATCCGCTTGCAGCTTGGCGAAAACTAAGGCTTTGCGGGCTGGATCTGGTCGATTGACGAGCCCAATATGCGAGTGCCACGTCGGTTTCGTTGTAAAATGCCCTGCCGTAACTTGCGTTGTTGCGAACCCCAGCTAGGCTCGATGATAACTGATCAGGACTGATGAACAGAATACTACGATTCTCAGCCTTTGTGGGCCCTGAGACAGCTCCAAGTTGCCTGCGTACGGCACTCGTGTCGTAGGCTTCTCTGTCCGAGGTTAAGACATACGTCGGCTCTGTTCTCGGCTTCGTGCTGGAAGCAAATATCTCTAGATGGTTCAAATGTCCATAAGTACTGTAGTAGTCGAATCCGCCACTTGGTATAGCAGACAGGATAGATGTTAGACTTGCCCCGCATTCTCGGATAGCGGCAGACTTACGAACTGAAACCAATGCACAGACTCATTCTTAAACTTATCTCGTCTTCCGTCCTCCTCTTCATCTCGCTGAAGCCGCGATTCAGCTGTTGAAGCGGCCCTTTCCGGCGCGTCATCCAATTTGTGGTGGACTTGTTAGACATTCGCTGTCTTAGCAGCCGCTCGACATCGTCGAAGTGTCCCGCTTCCATCCCGATCTTTATTTCTTGTATTTCAGTCTCCTCGAAACCTTCTGGTGTCAAAGTGTTATTCAGCATGACAGAGAAGCTCCGTCTCGCGATCTGTTCCATTCCATCCAAGTACGCCTTTGTGTCCAACATCACCTGCGTCCACGGGCCCGGTTGTGTAAAATTGTAGGTGGCCAGCTTGAATGTTAAACCCTCCAGATCCGCAACTACGAATCCGAAATACTCATTCATATTAGTGCGGAATTCCATTGGAGCCATTTTGAATGGTATCAACAAGTTGTCAGTGTCCAACAGTATCGTTGCAAACGCAGTACGGTTGCTGAGAGGATCTCGAACATTTTTCCAGTCGACGTCGCCAATAGTACAAATCTGCCAGACGTATTGTTCGGTCCATGGTTCTAAACTCAAGGTGCAGATGAATTCCCGATATCCGGCAGTTGGATCTACACCGAGAGCGACCCGGGCCGTAGGATCATCGATCCTGAAAGCGCCATGTATGCTGACCTTCGGGTCCCCATATGCGGACATGTACTTGATTTTCAGATCGACACATTGGGCCTCACGCATATGTTGCGGGAATTGATGACTCTTGCTGTTCCTCGGAAGACTTGCAGCTTCTCTCGTGCATCTATTGAGACGAACGGAAGCAATGCTCGTATTGTGGGCCCTGTATCGTCAACGCCATCCACTTCCAACCCAGTTTCGGTGTGCTCGGCATATGTTTCTGAAAGTCGCGGTTTCTGTAGCCAATAGTTTAGAGGTTGTTTCAAGATCACAGGATCTGTTTGATTAGTCACGGGGTCAGGGCAATACGCGCCAGATGCCTGCCTCGGGAAAGAGATGATGTGACTTTGCTCGAGGTCCGCCACCAGCAGTGTCGACGTGAACTGCGACGCGACGGTCGTCAATTCAAGACACAGCAGGGCAGTTCGCAGATAGAAACTCGCGATCGAATCTTGCAGCGCAAGAGCGGCGAGGGACACAGGTCCATTGCTGGCAAAACGAGTGATTGAGACTTGGGCAACCGCGTGGAGGCGCACGCCGTAACGCTCGACTGCCACGGAGGCAATCATCGTGGCGGCGGCAGCAGCGAGCGTTCCGATAGCGGTACGGATGACGAGGCTCGCGACGTTGACGCTCAGCTGGAGACGGTTCCGGACGAGGACCCATCTGCGCCAGCGCGGGTCCTCGCGAGGAGCCCACCACAGCCAGGATATGAAGGCGAAGGCGACGACGAGCGAGGTCAGCGACAGAACTATGCCCAATCTTATTAAAAGACCGAGACGCGTTCGCTCTGCCTGCGGCTCGCCAGGTATATCGATTTCGGTGATCGACGTTGCAGGGCTCTCCTTGCCCGGCTTGTCCTGCTCGTCTCGGGCGGTTGGACCGGCCGTATCGTTCTCGAGCGGCTGGTACATGGCGACGATTCTTTGTTCGCTCTGTCTGTATCGCGAGGGATGTTACGAGGGTATTTAAGGGGTAATTGCTGAAGCGGCAACAGCGAGCGTTCGTTGCGGCCGCGTCAGGCTCTGTGTCTGTACGTGTGTCAGCTTAGCCGGACATTTGGCATTTCGGAGACGGTTTTGCTCGTGCTACTGGCCGTACCCACAGTTTGTGTTGTTGATGTTTTGCGAAGACGTCGCCCTTGTACCTTCAGACGTTGAAGACTCGGCTTCTTTTCTGGCAACGTTCGCAGACTGGATTGCTAGATCGCCTTGGATCTCTCGATGTCTGAGCAGGCTATGGGCCGCAGTCTGTCAAAGGGGAGAGTTTGGAGCGCGCACTCGCTGGCAAAGTCGAGAAGAAGAGCGAGGGGTCGATAACCCCGAGCAGGCTCGACACAAATAAACCGAGTCCAACAACGCCGAGGACAGAATAAACGGTCGCTTGTTATTGGTGGTTGTAGGCAGGCTGAAGCAGTCATCTTTTTGGGGGGTGTCCCCAGTGTCAATATCTCTCGAGCTCGTTGCCGTTGTGGTAACCCAAGTACCCGAGAAAGGCAACCGGGCCAGGCAGGCTCTGCCTTGGCACCCCCCGAATCCAGAAAAGGGAAGACGATAAGCCCTGCTGCATGTCTCGCTGCGAAAGCTGTTTGGCTGTTCTCTTCTGACGAGACCATCATCTCCTCGCCCGGTAGCCAATCACATCCTTCCGAACGCACACAAAAAGGCACATACAGACTCTAGATCATCCTGGGTCTAGCTCGTGGCGCAGCCCGTCACAAGCAGCTACCCACAAGGCTGAAGGAACGACGTGAGATGAGAGAACTCAAGTCGTTATTGCACTTTCGTATTAAACTACCAACAGAGCGGAGTATCATCAAAAGAAATCAATCCACCAAAACACCATCCAACTAGTCAAACACATCAACAGCATACCGCACATTCCTCATCCCCTCAAACCATTTCCTCGCCCCCTGGTCATCCAGCTCCTTTACCCCCTCAACCTTTTCCTCCACGAGAACCCTCACAAAGGCCTCCTCAACAGCCTTCCCAACCTCTCTCGAGCCGCAGACATAAACCCTCGCCCCTGTCGCCCACAACGCCGCAACCTCGGCCCTCTCACGCCAAAGCCGGTGTTGCACGTACTTGCACCCCTCGCTTTCTTTCTGCTGTCTCGAGTACGCCCTCCTCACAGTGACGGCACCCATCTCCTCCCACCGATCAAACTCCTCCCGATACAAGTCTTCCGCCCCAGGAGTCCGGCATCCAAAGAAAAGCAGCGCGGGCGCCAGGTCCCGACCAGCGGCAAACATAGCGGCACGTTCTTGAACGAAACCCCTGAACGGCGCGATGCCTGACCCGGCCGCTACGAGGATGAGCGGCGTCTGCTCGGGCTGGGCGGGGAGGTGGAACGCCGCGGGCGATGGCCTGACGGCCACGTGAAGCTTGTCCCCCTTTTTGAGGGCCAAGAGGTGGCTCGTCGCAACGCCGACGTGGCGGCGGTCGCCACCGGAGAGAGAGGGCTCGTCGAGGATCGAGTAGGTAAGCGTTGCTTGCGACGGGTTTCGCAGCGGGGATGACGAGATGGAGCTGTACGATCGTTAGTGATGGTCACCTTTTTTCGTCAAGGGTGTGGTTTGACTTACTATTGTCGCACCCTCATGGGCGGCAACATCCCCAAAAATGCCCCGATAGAGACTTCGACGTCTGGAAACCGCTCCAACAGGTCTATCACGCTCACCTTCTTCACCGTGATCTCCTCGTGGTACGCATCCCCCGCCAACCGCTCCAGCTCTCTTTTAGCCTCTCCGTTTGCCGCAGCATCCGCTAGCGCCGCGACATTCCTCTTCGTCGCAGGCTGCGCGACTTCGACGTACGCGCTGAGCACGTCAAAGGCCGACACGGTCCTGTCGACCGGCAGCGGCGTGCGCCTGTCGCCTGTGATGGTCAGACACGCGTCCCAGGCCAGCTGGAACCGGCGGAACACGCGCTCGATGCTGGCACGCGGGTTGAGAGGGAGCACGGCAAGGTAGTCGCCGGCACGGTACGTGGTACCCGGCGGGAGTTGGACGTCCATGTGCTTCTTCGTCGGGGCGGCGGTGCTGTCGGCGCCGGGAGCCAGTATCTTCTCATCCGCGATGACGGCTTCCTGGACATCTTGGCGGAGCGTGGACGTGCGCGGGTTCGAGATCTGCACGGTCAGGCCTGAGACGGCGGCGCCGTTGGTACCGTTGACGCCGTTGGCGGCGTTCTGAGCCACCGATACGTTGTATTTGGACTCCAAGGCAGGGAACAGAACTTCGTCTTCCCAGACCTCAAAGTCGGAGAACATGTCTCGTTCCGCCGCGTCGGTGAGCCCGATAGGGACGAGGCGGTTACCTCCATGTTTTTCCATGGTGTCGTTGATGAGGTTCGGGATGCGGTGGAAGGTCTGGACCCAGTCGTGATGGCCGCAGCCAAAAACAGCATACCCCACGTTGTCGAGCTCCTTGGCCTTGAGGGTCTCGAGCCAGGCGACGAAGTGCGCCGCGTTATCGGGCGGCTGGCCCTCGTAGGAGGCGGTGATGATGACCATCGGCCGGTCCCGGGGCAGAACCTCCCTCGCGTGGTCGAGGGGGTCCACGATGGTGGCGTCGAAGCCGTGGGCGGCGGCATCGGTCGCAAGCCTCTGGGCCAGGGCCTCGCACGTGCCGCTGTTGGATCCGTAGTAGATGCTCATCGGCTTGCCTCTCGCCTCGGCGGCCGCGTGTCCGTTGGCCTTGTGGTGTCCGTTGGTTTGACCATTCGCCGGCCGGGACGCTTGCGTCGTCTTGGCCGGACCTCTGCCGGCGAGCCGGTGCTCCAGCTCCGTGGGGCTCGTGCCGTGCCGCAACGTCGCGCGCATATAAAAGTCCTTGGGCTTGATGGTGAGCGTCTCGGAGATCTTGAGCTGGTAGCTCGGGTCGTCCATGGTGAAGTTGAAGTTTTGCAGCAGCATCGCCGTCGCTAGCAGGGATTCTTGCCAGGCAAACGGGCGGCCGATACACGCACGCATGCCATTACCAAAAGGCTTCCACGAGTTGGGGTGTTCCTTCTGGAGACGCTCAAAGTTCTCATCTAGCATGCGTTCCGGCTTGAAGTCCTTCGCATCCTCGCCGTAGACGGCCGGGTCGAGGTGCGATCTGCCGAGCATGCATCCGATCGGCTCGCCCTTCTTGACGAAATATTTACCCGCCAGGAATGTGTCCTCCTTGGCCTCAACGCCAAAGCCAGGAATGGTGGCACTGAGTCGCAGGGTTTCGCGGAGAACCTGTGTAGTCGAGGTTAGCATGCTATGTGTCTGTTTGGTTAGAGCTGGACCATGACTTACGGCGTTCAAATATGGCAACTTGGACAGATGGTCAATCGTGATGGGACCCTGCCCGACGACCTCGTCGACTTCCTGCTGAGCCTTGCGGTAAGCAAGCGGTTTCTGGAGCATGTGGTAAAAGGCAAAAGACAACAAGCCCGACGTCGTCTCGTGGCCGGCAATGAGGAACGTAATCAGGTTGTCAATGATGCTAGCATCCGTCATCTTCTGGCCCGTCTTGGGGTCCACGCCGTTCAGCATCGCGGACAGCAGGTCGCGCCGGTCCGACGGGTACTTCTTACGCGCCTGCAGCACCTCGTCGGCCGTCTTGCGCAGCAGGTCGATGTCTGCGAAGAACTTCTGCTCGGCACCACGGAAGAAATAGTTCGCAAAGGCCGGGCGGCGGTCGCGGTTGCTACACTCGCTGAGAGAATCGCCCATGGCCTTGATGAAGGGGTGCAACTCCTCGCGGTAGTACGAGTTGAAGCGGAAGTCCATGGCGCAGAGGGCGATGGTGTCGAGCGTCAAGCGGGTGAAATCCTCCGTCACCATGATGGGTGTCGACGAGCCGTGGCGCGCCCACTTCATGGCCATCTGGGTGGCAATGTCGTGCATCTCGTCAAACATGCCGCGGATGGTAACGGGACCGAACGCCGGGATGAGGATGCGGTGAGCGATGCCCCAATTCGGCTCGTCCAGTTTTGCCTGTAGGTGAAGCGTCAGTATACTCGGGGTATGATGGCTGGTTGGTAAGATCAGGATGCTCACCGTGAAGAGTCCATCGTTGGCGATTGCCCTTACTTGCTGTGGCTTCGTTAGCTAACTCGTGTGTCCGTACACATCGGCGATACAGACAACACTTGCATCGAGGACGTTGTTGAGCGTCTTGTGAAAGCGGCTCTCGTCGCATACTTCGTTGACGAGCGCAACGGTGGAAACCACAACAAGAGTCTTGCCCGGCAGACGTAACCTGTAAATTTCACCTGCATCGGGTCAGCAAACAGCCCAGCCAAGAGCGGTCGTGTCACACACCATATGTGTCTGCAAGTCGCAAGATGTCGTCCAATGGGTTCTCTGGGTTGAACTCGGCAATGTGCCCCAGGAAGGGGAGTCCCCCCCGTGGCTCGGGAATAGGCACCTCTTTGTCTTTGACAGCCATGTCGTCGGTCTCGACAAGGGTGTGATGTTCGAGTAGAAGAAGCGTCGATTTTATCGTTTTTTGAGCCCTTGCGGTGAATGTGAAGCGGAGGGGCAATGTCAGGCTTATAAATGACAGGAATCGGTCGATGAGCTCAGGAGACGGCCGCACGCAGGCCAAATAGCCCCTGCACTGTAATAGTCAAAGGGTATCCGTAGAGCCCGAGCTCGTTCGGGCTGTTGGTCAGTTACTAGGGAGGTGGGAACGCAACAGGGATGTCACAATGGCACACGAAGGATTAGGGGGGCATTGAGCGGGTCAGCAGCTGGCACAAAGCTCTCCTGCCAGACTTGCGAGAGAGAGACGGGTGGTATTGGTGGTGGTATTGGCTGTTACTCGAAGGACCGGGAAGAGGGCAACCGGCGGATGGAATGGACAGCTGCAGGTCGCTTCTGAATGGGAAGTATCGCGGGCAGATCAGCACCAAATCGTTGGACGGGTTGGCCCTCGAGTGCAGGTGTCAGTTGTTCGATGTTGCCGCTATCTGCAGAGCGGACGTGCCAAAGTCCCTCCTTTCCAGGCGGATGGAGGGAGGGGCCGGCCCTGGCATCGATCCTCTCCGGGCCCCGTGATTTTCGAAGACGGCGTTTGGCTAGCTCTTCTGAGAATGGTCCGAAGCCGAACAAACAGCAAAGCTGAAAGGCCCTCCGTCGGGGCCCAGCATCTTGGTCGGTGGAGCTGACATATCGCCGCACCCGTATTCCGGTCGAGAGGCCGTCCGTGCTTGCGGATGCGAGACTATCCCGAGAACAGCAAAAGTCTCGCGTGCGTCAATCAGGAGCGGGCCGTCGGCAGGTGAGCGAAACGGCATATTACTCAACGCCGACCCTCCGCTTCAAAACTCCTGAGGCCCCGTAATTCACCGCGCTGAAATCACCGAGCGAAGTTCTCGTGGTGGATAATGTTCGAAGCCTGCTGCCTGCTGTCTTCTCCATGCTTTCGAGTCCAGCTGTCACCGTTTCGTGTTACCGTAACGTTATTAAGCACTTGGTTCCAGGCGAAGGGTAGAAGCTGACAAACAATGGAAACAATGGTCATTCCCGCCGAGCCGCTTTGCGATGCGGCAAGGGACCGGCTTAGGCTTATCCCGGATGACCTATACTGTTTTTCCCGTCGTAAATTTGTCCGAGCGCTGCCAAGGCATGTGTGAGGTCGAAATCCCACTGGACGATTCGTTCGTCTCGCGTGTATTTGCTCCGCTAGTGCCGACTGCCGGTCGCCATAGTCCGAGGCGCCAGGCACCGCACGTCGTCGTCGTAATGTGGCTAGCCACTTGGCACTCTCCACTTCCCACGATATGGACCATCCATTGCCGTCGGACTGATTTCAATTTCCCCGGCGGACGAAGTTTCTTCATCGACCCGCTTCCGGACTGCCGCGGGCTGCCGAGATGGCCCGCAGATGATTGTTGATACTTGGTCGTCTGTCTGATGTTAAGGCGTTAATGACAAGAGGACTTCTTCCTCCGTCTGTTCGGCAATGAGGATCGGCTTCGAAATGATCCGGGCACGAGGAAGATGGTCTTCCGTCACCGGTAACGTATGGCTCGGTCTCGTCCTCGGGGTGTGCTGAGAAATGATGCATAATAATGATTGCTTCGGAAAAGCTGAGTGTCTCTCAAGAAGCCCATGCTGAATAGATTGCGCGAGATTGAAGGCATCCTGATCTCGACTAGAAGTTTTTGTAGATGTTTGGGAAGGCAGACACGCTTCTCGCGGTTGGTACTGGGAGAACACTCACAGGTGCCTTCCATGGCTGCCCAGTGTAGGTACCTAGGTAGTGCCCCACCGCGGGGTAGCAACGGCCACTGACTGCACCTGCACCGAATGGCGGGGTGACACTGTGGACTTTCGGTGAGCTTCAAACAGCCTCGCCGATCCCATCGTTTTCTCTCCTACTCATCTTCATATTCAGACACGCTTTCGAGTTCACGACCCCAGGCGAGCTTCAGTTAAACAGCATTCAATAACTCTAAGACATCATGGCCGACGTGAAAGCCAATGCCGAGGCCTTGGTGCCCAAATTCAAGCTCGAACGCGTCCTAAACCAAGGTACTTCATCCCATCCCTCTCCCTCCTCGTCTCGCGAACCTCTCTCCTAACAAAACTTCAACGCAGACCAAGCCGGCCGCCGCATATCCCTCCTCGGCACGATCGACGAAAAGCCCGCCCTCCTAATTTTCGAGCGCGCTCCCTTCCCGACAGACCCCTCCTACCTCGCCGCCGCCCCTCAGACCCTCTCCTCGATCGCGAACCTCGGCGCAAACGACATCTACAACTGGTACCTCGCCCACAGCGGCGTCCCGTCCGCATCCTCAGACGACAAGGCATCCCTCGCCGACCTCAAGATCAACCTAATCTACCCCTGCACCGAGACGCACGTCAAGAAGTACTCGAAGCAGGGCGTCCGCCTCGTCACCGAGTCCCCCGAGGTCTACGCGAACGCCGTGCGTCCCTACATGCAGCGCAAGCGCGACGAGGGCCGCCTGAACTGGGTCTTCAACATCATCGAGGGCCGCACCGAGGTCGAGGACGTCATCTTCCGCACCGAGCTCGGCAAGGCCGAGAACGACGAGGGGTTCCTGCTCCTCCCGGACCTCAATTGGGACCGCAAGACGGTTGACGCGCTGCACCTGCTCGCCCTCGTCGAGCGCCGCGACATCTGGTCCCTGCGCGACCTGCGCCGCAAGCACATCCCCTGGCTGCAGCACATGAAGGCCAAGCTGCTGTCGGCCACCGTCACAAAGTACCCCGAGCTCGAGGCCGACCAGGTCAAGCTCTACGTGCACTACCAGCCGACGTACTACCACTTCCACATCCACATCGTGCACGTGCAGCTCGAGGCCGGCGCGACGCAGGCCGTCGGCAAGGCCGTGGGGCTCGACAGCATCATGGAGACGCTCGCCGTCATGAAGGGCGGCGACGAGGCGGGCATGGAACAGGTTTCTCTTAGCTATACACTAGGGGAGGCGAGCGAGCTATGGACAGAGGTGTTTGAGCCGCTCAAGCGCTCGAGCTGCGGGACAGCTTCTCAATAGCGATGACGAGGTCGTTGACGCCCGCGCCGTGCGGGCAGTCCTTCCACTCCCCGCCGTCCCGGATGCAGTAAATCTCCTCGTTGAGCCTGACTGTGCAGCTCTTGGTCACGCCGGCCTGGAAGTGAGAGGGTCAGCGGATGCTTAGAGGGGAGGAGGATGGAGGATGGGGGAGCACTCACGTCCTTGCTCCTCCGGACGCTGTCGCGCAGCATGCCGAGGCCCAGGGCCCCGTCATCCTGGGTGGCGCAGTCGTTGAGCTGCTTGATGTCGATGGCGTGCTCCAGCGCGCAGTCCTCGACGAGCGAGCGCTCGGGGATGGCGCTGTACTCGCGGGTCAGGCACATGGTGAAGCCGAGGTTGATCTTGGGGTCGGGGTAGAGGTGGGCGGCGCAGAGCTCGATGATGTTTCCCATGCCTGTAAGCAAGCGTGTTAGACCGAGATAAAGAGGAGACATGGAGATGCGCGCGATAGACTTACATTCAGATGGGCCGTGCATGCAATCTATGCCGTCGTTCTCGGTGGGCCTGCGGTATCGTCGTTCAGCAACCACCTCCTCCGTAGGATCGCGGAGTTGCAAAACTTACGTGCCGATGTACGACAGGGTGAAGTTGACCTTCTGATAAGTCTTCATCATGGTCGGCAGGACGAGATCCCTAAGACAGTCCTACAAACATCCGTCAGCACTTCGTCCCTCTTCCCTACAGTATCGTGTCTCGTAGGTCCTTTACCCTCGCATCCGGACACTTGCTCATGATGTGCGCCTCCAGCGGCACCAGCTTGCCCTGCACGGCGATCGGAGCCTCCTGGGGAACGAAGCGCGAGGCGGCCTGGCCGGCGGCGCCGCCGGCGGACGTGAACTGCCAGACGGTGTAGACGAGGAAGACGGTGACGACGGTGAGGAGCATGGGCGCCCTCTTCCGGGCGACCCGTCCGGACATGTTGGGCGTTGTCGGGTTGTAGGCGGCGTGCTTCTCGTCCATTGCCGTGTAATCGTGTATTCTTCTGAGGGGCGTTATCGCGGTAATCGGTTCGATGTTGTTCGACGACGGGTTAGGTTAAAAACGGCGGGCAAATCGATGATGAAGCTCGTGCACAGGCGCGTTACAGTGGTGACGAAATGGAATGCGGGTTGCGCGAGACACAGTTCTGCCCGCCACTCCCTCGGAGGATGGAAGTTTATGTCGCGAGGGGCCGTGGTTATTGCGACAGCAGCGCAGGCGCAGTCGCAGGAGCAGATTGGGCCGTTGGAAGGGACGTCAGTGCTAGCTGTAAGGGGAAAGGCTGCATGATACTATCAGGGTACATGAATTTGTGTGACGCTCGCCGGGGGATAAGAAGTACATGCCCATCTTCTGGCCAACGCCAATTTCCACATCGTAGCGGTGGTCAGAGCTCCGCTAAACGTCTGCAGCAGCGCGCACCTACGGAAACACCCTCTTCACACTGTCCCTCCCGTTCTTTCTATCTTTTGACAAGTGTTTGCTATCTTTTCAACCAAGGAGAACAGCGACAATATTGCTGAGGAGGGCTTAGTATTTTGGGCGGGTATGTACCTCGGTAGGCGGATCCATCCCCTCCAGATGCTCCGTACTGTGGTTGCATTCGGCGACGACGATGCAACAGTGCGAATTTGAGAGCGAAGCTCCACGGTACTGCCGCAGGGATACCGATAATTACTTGTTGCTTGCATCCCGTCTCGTCTCGTCTGATCTGCTCTGGCACTCTTTTTCCTCCAGCTTTTTTTCCCTTCAGGAATTCCCACTTCTAGGCGACAAGTAAATATTGATTCCAGTAGATAAGGGAAGCAAGAGTCATGTTCGACAACTGCCCAATAGACGACGGCAATAGCGAATCATCTTACATAAGAAACCAGCTTCCGTTCAAGTAACGAATACCGTACGGTAATAATACCTAGGTACTTTTAGCCTCTCGCCTGCCTGTGACCTTCCTCCGCTTGACCTAGGTTGGCTACTCCTCCCCGCCCCTATTACTATCCCCATCAGAGCAGAACAGACACAGTGGCATCCACCACCCCTCGAACCTGCTGCTGCTGCTGCTGCTACTGCTGGACGGAGAGAGCGACGAAAGCAAAGACGGGGAAAGCACCACCAAGCACCTAGCAACAGCCCATCACAGCTGAGTGTAACGTGCCCTACTTGGGGGGGCCCGACGTGCATCTTTTTTCCCCTTCTTCTTCCCTTCATCAGTCGATATATTTGAAACCGTTTTTTTCTCTCCCGAATAGCCAACCCTCAACACCATAAAGTCTGTATACTCGGAAGGCGCGTCCATTCAATCTCAAGTTACAATTGATTGCATCCCGCTCAGAAAGAAGCCCACCCGTTCGAAACTATTGAAATACAACTCACCCCGAGGATTGGATGACGACGACAACAACAACCTGACACAATAGACACAGAGGAAGCAGGAGGACAAACGTCTCATTTCTTCTTTACACCTCTCTCTCTCTCATACATACCTCAACACGCACACACCACTGTATACCGAATACATACATACTACAGAGCAGGCACACCACACACCACGCCACGAGAGGACATAGCAAGCAAACCACGACATGGATCCCGGTTCCGCCCTGCAGCAGTTCCTGCAGTCGCTCCAGGTCGACAACCATAAAATTCACACACTGTCCAGCCTCTTTTACTCGAATTTCAGGCATCTTGCCATCCACGCCTCCGACCAGTTTCTTCCTACCCCCATTTCAGAGTCAATCTTAAGACCAGTCAGCCAGGCCGGTCATGGCAGGTATGATCTCCTCCCAGACTTGAATGGGCGCTCCCTTTGCCTAGTGTCATAAAGAATAATATCAAAGTGGTGGAATGGCTGGTTGTTCTGTTCACATGGCTAACACAACTGCAGACATCTGGCCATCGATATGTACGTTCCTCATGCGAGGCTGCACACCTTCTCCCAAGGCCTCGGCACAACACCGCGCGAGGCGTCTACCAGAAGGACCACTGCTAACACCGATCCAGCGGCGGCACAAATCTAAGAGTAGGCTTCGTCGAGCTCAGCCTCAGAAATCCCCAAGATGATGACGCTCCCAATGGTCGCCGCCAAACAAACGGCGACTCCCCTTCTCTACACATCCACGAAAGGTCCTGGCCCATCGATGACCGCCTCAAGGCCAACGGAGGCTCAGACTCGGATCCCCAGGCTCTTTTCGACTGGATCGGCGCCCGCATCGCCGAGGTCGTCCGCTCAGCCTCCCCCGCGCCCTCCTCCTCGGAACCTCTTCCCCTGGGAATCACCTTCAGCTTCCCCATGGTCCAGCACTCCATCTCCGACGCCACCGTCATGACCATGGGTAAGGGCTTCTCCATGTCGTCCACGATGTCCCTGGGCGACCTCCTCCTCCGCGGTTATGAGAAGTCTCGCTCCGAGGACCTACCGCCCCTGACCATCGCCGCCATATCGAACGACTCCGTCTCGACCCTCATCTCCTTCATCTACCTCTTCCCCGAGTCCGCCTCCCGCAAGGCCAGCATGGGCCTCATCCTCGGCACCGGCTGCAACGCCACCGTCCCCCTAAAGCTCTCCCTCCTCGGCTCCGAGAAGCGGCCCGGTAGCGTCTCCACCTTGGTCGGAGAATCCGCCGCCGCCTCCTCCCTCGACGACGTCCGTATCGCGGTGAATACGGAGTGGAGCATCCGCGGCACCGCGCCCCCGCTGCGCGAGCTCGGCCTCATCACGAAATGGGACGCCGCTCTCGACGCCGCCCTCGTCGGCCCCAGCGAGATCGCCGGCTTCCAGCCCCTCGAGTACATGACCGCCGGCCGCTACCTCGGCGAGCTGGGCCGCCTCATGCTCCTCGACTACCTCGGCTCCGTCCTCCGCGTCGACCCTTCCCTCCTTCCGCCGGGCCTGCTGGCGCGCTACGCCCTGTCGACGACCTTCCTGAGCCACTTCAGGCCCCTCGACCCGCCCGCCCTGCTGCGCACGCTCGAGGCCGAGTTCCCGACGGGCGAGACCGACTTCGCGTGGACCGAGGAAGTGGCCGCAGCCCTCTACCACATCGCCAAGGCCATCGAGCTCCGCGCCGCCGGCATCATCGCGGCGGGCATCGTCGCCCTCCTGAAGCTGGCCGGAGACGTGCCGCCGCCGTCGTCTGTCGACAACGACAGCGCGACGACGGTCCGGGAACTGGGCGTCGGCTACACGGGCGGCTGCATCTCGCACTTCCAGGACTACCTCGCCGACACACAGGCCTTCCTGCACGACATCGTCAAGCTCGAGTACGACGGCAGGCCGCCCCCCGTCAGGGTGGTGCTGAGCCCTTGTCATGACGGTGGTATCAAGGGGGCCGGCATTCTGGCCGCTGCCACGGGCGCTAGCGAGAAGCGCGAGACGTGATGGGAGAGCGGGAGAGAAAGACGAAGGAGCACATAGTTTCCCGGCTTCGGCGAGGGAAGCAGGAAACACGAATCTCAAGTAGTTGGTCGTGCTTCGTTCCAATATCGCAGATTTGACACCGCAGCATAGGTGCTAGGCAGGGCACCACAAATAGTGCTGGTAGACGGCATACGACGGGGGTAGCATAGCTTCAAGGAAAGCACTCGAGCATCATCGCTCCAAATGAGGATAATCAAATATCATAGCTCCAAAGAGAACAGTCAAATAGAAACAGTTCACCCGAGCACTTGGTTATCTCTCCGCATATAAACTTATTCTTTTGCGCCGAAACTAGAAAGCTAGCCCCAAATTGCTGTCAACGTTGAGCCGCGTTTGAAATTTTGACTTAAAAAAGGGACACCTCCCGCCTGCCTCTCCTGGCACGTCAACTCGTAAAACTCCCTCGTGATCATTAAAAAGAGAGAAAAAAAGGCGAATTCGCTAAACCCCAATGGGTGAGATGAGAAAAAGATATCATGTCTTCCGCCTGCTTCTCGGGAACTTTTCCCAGACACTACGCAAAAAAAAATCAACTCTGCCACCTCCTCCCACCTAGCACATAAAATGGCTCAGAAAGAATCTCCCCCCCCCCCCCCCTATGTAAATCGAAGCGATGGTGACCAAGCAGACGCTATGCTATGCTTATGTTGTTTTTTTCTGATGTCATCGGGAGTCGACCTACCCCCTTTCAGGGGAGGGACAGGCAGACACCCCGTGCAGATAAGACTCCTCTCTCCAATGCTTTTGGTCCCAAATGCTCCCCGGGTTGAGGCCGTATCAGTCATGAAATAGGAATGCTCTTGTGTGTGTTGTGGGCGGTCAAGAATGTCTCAGGGGCGCACTGGCGGGCCTCTCATGGCCCTCGTGGATCGGTAGTTCAACCTCGGCGGAAGGGAGATCTCCATGTCGTCGATGCCCTCGTCGTCGGCCTCAATGGGCGCGTCGTTGGCCGCAACGGGTTTGGTCATGTCCACCTCTACCGTGTTGGTGAGGGGCGCTTTGGCCTCCACCTCGAGCTTCGCGTCAACCTCGAGCTTCCTCGGGGTGATGGGCGGGTTGCTATCCTTGGCGGGCGTGAGCTCCCGCCGCATGCTCGTTGGTCGAAGAGTCCGCACCTTGTTCGTCTCGCTCGCCTTCAGCAGCTCGGGCTCCTCTCTCTCGATGCGCTCCATCTCTTTCGCGGCCAGCTCCTTGGTGTCTCCCAGGCGCCGCTGGATGTTGCCAATCTCCTCTCTGCACTCTCCGTCGCGCAGGAACTGATGGGCCGCGTGCTCGCACATGCCTTGCACGTACTCCAGACCCTTATCGAGCTCATCATATGCATCCGGGGCGTTGTCACCCATCAGGCCGCCGGTTTGACCACCGCGAGCTTGTGGCGGCCTGGGGCCCATTCGTCTCGTGCTCATGTAGCGCAGAGAAGGGAGACCATTGGGACCGTTTTCGCCAGATAGTGGCGTATCTGGATTCGAATCCCCAGCGTCGTCATCGGGCACCTCGAGCTCCGCCAGGCGACGGATCTGGGCGACCTTGGCCGCCATCTTGGCCTTTCGCATCAAGTTGCGACTTGCCGACACAAACTTGACCAACTCTTCAAAGAAATTCTGTACAAACTCGTCGTAGTAGACCTCGACCTGGGCTTTTGTGCGGTATTTCGAAGGCGCTTCTTCCACCGACGCGACGGAATCGGGACGATGACGCTTCTTCACCTCGGCGCGCGCGCGCGCCTGCGCATTCACCATGGCCTGCTTGGTCTGCTCTCTTAGCGCCGAGGGCGTGCCACTGCTGGGACTCGAGGGTTGGGCATTGGTTTTTTGGCCATCTTGAGGGGGTGTCGTCGATTGGCCGGCGGCCTTGGCGTCGTCTGTCTGGGCGGCAGCGGCTTCATCGACTGGTGCAGCATCGGGTTCTGCGCTCTCGTCCTTGGGTTTCAGAGACTCTGTGGACCCCTTGTTCTTGATGGACCGCGCAGAGCTCTCGACACCAAAAGAAGCCAGCTGGATCTGTCGCTGTTCAATCTGGTCGCCAAGCTCGTCAAGGCGCTTCAGCCAGTCAGGCACATTGTTGATGATATTCTTGAGGGCGTCCATGGCCAAAGCACTGTGGTCGTCTTCGTTTCGAATGTTTGCCGTGTTGAATGGGTAGTAGACGTCAGGTGCACTCGGACAGCCCAACGTCTAGATGCGGATGGCAATGGCAGAATCGGTCGAATGGCCAGCAGCAGCAAGATGCACACAGCAACAGCGATGGCGACTGGTTTTCAGAAGGAGGAAGGTGGTGGTGTTGCTCGGTGGAATGTGGGGCGGTGATCGGCGCTGCAGACTCGTCGACGGGGGAAGGTCAAGGAAAGGGGAAGAGATCGGCGTTGCTTATGGGTGAAGCATGATCCGCCGACAAGCGAGGTTGGCGTGTCTCTCCCTGAGGGGTCGTACCGCAGTGGGGGGGAAACAGAGAAGCGAACGGCCGTCGTGCGTCGCGTCGACGAGCGAGTGTCTGGAGATGATAGAGAGGGGGAATAATAAGGATAGAATAAGGCGTGTGTATGTGTGGTTGTTTATGTGTGAGTCGACTTTTTTTGACGCCGCTTAGACCGGGGGCGAGGAGGAATGGCTTTAAGCTAGCGGCGGTCTCGAATCGGCAGAGGCGCGGCAGAGACAAGATGTGCGTACCGTGTCGCTCGGTGCAGGGAATGTTCGGAGAGTCGCGGGGGCGCCGGCAAGAAAAGAGCCGTAGATTGGGGCGGGTGTGATCGCCAGCTAGAGAGATTTGCGCAGGAGCAGGAGATTTCCAAGCTTCGTCGGAGGGATCTCGCAATTGTGGACGGGTGGGAAAGAGGAGAAAGAGTATGTAGGATGTAAATGGAACGGGGAGGGATGTGAGGTAAGTAAGTGATGAGAGTGAGTAAAAAGTGAGGTACTCGTGCAAGGTAATAGGTGGTAGGTGGTGGTGGGTGGTGGTTCGGGTTGGTAAAGGTGTAGGTGTAGGCGGAGGTATAGGTATCCGTAAAAGACGCTAGATGCTCCGTAGCAGATGGAGGCTTCGGGGATGTGCGCCCGTGTGGATGTGCCGTTTCCTGTCCACCTAATGTCTTCCTTTTTTTCTCCCCCTAGGTGGTTTCTTTTTGGTCCTCCCTTCTCTCTGTCTCCTCTCCGTTGACGGGAGAGTACTTGGCGCTAAAATTGGGGGTCAATGGCGCTAGCGGTGGCCGCTAATGCTGTGAAGGGGGGGGGCAAGGTGACGAGACCGAGACCGATGGAGACGGGCGGGAGCTTCGAGTCGTCGGCCTTGCAATGCAATGCGGAGGAGAAGGAGGAGGTCGGCTGTCCGAGTTTCCGATTCCAACGGCTACGTCGAGTGCCAGTTGATGGATGTTGGGAACACTGCAGATCACAGGTCCGAGGCTTGCGGGATATTGTTAACGTCCAAGACCGGGCGAATTGGTTGGCCGTACTAGTAGTAAGGTGCCTTACACTAGCAATAAGTCAATGCAGACAAGCGACGGGATAGAGAGGCACGGCACGGCACGTCTTGGGAAAGAGGAAGGAGGAGTAGGGCTAAGGGTAGGAATAAGAATAAGGAGGAGGGGAAGAGGGAAAAGAAGGGATAATAGGGCAGAAAGCGGTTATGAGAGGAAAGCCGACTTGTGCGATGTGAAGGGCGGTGGGGGGGGGGGGGTGGTTGGACAGCAGGCAAGGAAGAGGAGGAGAAGGAGGAGTAAGGAACCCAACGACATAGGGCGGCAGGTGAGCAGGCACAATGCATAAGAGACCTAGAGCAGCAATTCGTAGGTGTAGGTGTACTATGTAGGCGTATGTGAAAGCGAGGGCCATGTAGGGGCGCTTGTGTGAGTGCAGATGCATCAGATGCAGAGCAGACCGCAGATGCAACCAGAGGGGAACGACGACGGCGGCAGCAGAGCGGAGCACCAGAAGATGGATTACCTTACAGAACAGCAATAGCAACGGCTATTACAGCAACAACAGAGAAAAGAGAAAGGCAAGCAACGGGCGGGCAGCACGGAGAACAGGGATCGGTTGTAAAGCAAACAGGCGGGTAGACAGGGGGGATCATGGATACCTTTACCAGGTCTTCGCTGTACATACGACCTCACCTGCCTGAGGTACCGTTTCTATACGCCGTGGTGTGGAGAGATCATGGCCAAGAACGGGTACGTACCCGACCCTTTCCTTCCGCAAAAAGACGGGGTGGCGCCGGGTGTGGAGGGGCAGAGTGGAATGCGAGAAGAGAGGAGAAGAGGAGGAGACGAAGGGCCGACAGGGGGCGGCCAAGGTACGTACTGTGACCGCCGGCGAGCAGCGAGCAGCAGGTGGAGAGGGGGTTCGACGGCTCGACACTCAACTGGGCAGGGCAGTTGCTCACCCACAAGTGCCTGCCTCCTCCTCCCCTCCAATGTCCTCTCACAGTGAGGAAGCCGTACCCATATCAGAGTACCTGGTACTTACATAACACTAGGATATCCGCACAGCACCATAGGGATGGATACTTCCATTGCAGTCTGCCATGGAGAGCAGTTGTCTAGGTAGGCACCATCGTAATTAATTACCTACATCGACGGGCAGGAAGTGTCTATCAGATGTCTCTTTGCTCTTGCCCTCTGAGATCAGTGCCTAGGTAGATAGTATGCGTAGCTCGCAGTCAAAATAGGCAGGAACAGGGGGTCCGCATGCACCTTCCAGTGTCCACCGCGCTGCGGCCTTGCCTTCAGGCACAGGGTTCCTAGGGACGGACACTAACACGGCAAGAGAGCTCTCCCGCCATCTCCGTGTCTGACAGTGGACGATCGAATGGACACACCCACAAATTGACACACACACCCGACACTCACTCGATATTAGGTACTCAACAATGAATGCCATCTCTTCTCTATCTGATTTTACGCATATCGCCATGTGTCCGACTGCTACACGCTTGCCTATGCCGAGTCCTACCTCACCTCACCTCACCAGCAGCTCACCTGCTTAGGTAGACACCAAGTAAGCAACGCTACGTCAAGACGAGACGAGGAGTTGCGTTGCGCAGTGCCTCGTGAGATTCGATGCAACTCTCTCTTTCTCTCCTCACCCCGCCCGGGACAGGTAGGTACTTTGGATCATGGTATCGCCTGAAGCGTAGCCCAGGGGATCTGAGACTTCTCATCAACACTCGCGAGACACAACGTTACGTTAAGGCAAGGTACCTCGGCCACCTGTTCTCTTCCCCAGATGCGAGACGCCGCCCTCTCATCTCACCGTCTATCCGCCTTCCTGTTACTTGCTCCGGTACCCAAAAGTACCTGCCTGCCTAATTCCAACTACCTCAGGTACTGCAACAAGAGGTACAATGCCTAGGCAATAGTACTATGTACCTACTATGTACCTAGGTAGGTAGGTATGCAGCAGCACCAGCACCGCATTGCATGGCAATGTCAGAAAAGCGCCGACGACCAACAACTGCTCCAACCTTGCAACCTAGCACCACCACCATTCATGTCCGCCCATACAGAAACAGTCTGGTACGTCAAGACATCCGTCACTTTACGGCCGTTGCGTTGATCAAAGACATCTTGTCCGTAACTACCTCACGATGAACTGTACCCGGCTGTCTTGGCCCGAAGCCCAAGCCCCAAGCCCAAGCCCGAGTCTGAGCCTAATCCTGAGCCTCTGCCAGCCGCCTCGAAGACCATCATCATCATCATCACCGTCACCATTATCACCACCACTTCTTTACTTCTCTTTTGAGAAATTGCACCGGCCCTCGGCGCTAAGCAGAGACATGCTAACTGCCCCAAGACCTAACGAGCCGTCATTTCTCAGGCCCCGCAAGTTGCAACTGTCAACGTCAAATCCAACACAGGAGAGGCCAAGAGCAGCCTGGTCGTCTGTCCCTCCGCTCGCCCATCGGACGTAACTCCGACTTGCACCGCCATTTTATTTTTTTGGCACGGGCTCTACACTACGTCCACGGTCCTTGGCCTCCCTGTCTATGCTCAAACTGTCTGATTAACGGCGCTAACAAAGAAGACACCACCAAAACCACCAAGCCCTGTCACTGGCTGACTTACGATCGACGACACTGACGAGCCGGCGACATGCTAAACCCACAACGGCATTACGGTTGCGAATGCTACCTACCTGCCACTACCTACGGCTAGCTAATACTCCCACAGGCCACAACCAATCCCCTCGGGATGAATGCCGCCGGATGGCTGTGTCGGCATCGGGTCCAAACGCTGTCGGGTGCCGGCCGAAAAAAATAGATCGCCGACCTGCCACGACACTGTCAAAACCAAAACAGGACTGAAGGGGGCAGAAGGGACGAAAAGAAGTCGTGATGCTAAGACCAAGGGTCACGCCATATCAGACCGCTGCCGACTGCGGTTCGAAACCAAACCAAACATGCAGCTATCCTTGACCCTCGAGGGTTTCGAATTGCCCGTCGACTGTACACTACGGATACAGAGCAACCTTCCAAACGAACCCTGCCTCCCCAAGTCCCCTGCCGACGACGCCCACTCAATGTCGAATCGCTCTCGGATGACGGACGCAGTAGTAATACGTCGATCCCCGGCAGCAACAGCAGGCACCTCGCCAGCGGCGGCAGAGCCCTAGCTTGCTTGCCCGCTCCGAAGGGGACCCCACGGCCAGCCTCCTCTCTCTCTCTCTCTGCCTTCTCTCAGAGCTTCTCGAACAAATCATCTTGTGGAGGCAAGCAAGGTGCAAGGGTGAAACATCTCACCGCAGCGCGCCCCCCGTTGATCGACGTTGCTAGCCCTATTCCTCACCACTGCCACGAGCCGGGGCTGCTTGTTCCTTTTGGCCTGCGGCGGCGCGGCCTGTGACCTGTGGCCCGTCTGCGACTTCAATCTCGCATTTCGCCATGACTAGGAGCTATTTGAGATTGCCAGAGCCTAATGACTCTTGTTCACCTCTTCATCGGGCCAAGAGAAGCCCTGCCGAAGCTCAATCTCGCAGCCAAAGACCTTTTCCGCAGCCCATGACCCTGCACAGTCGCACCTGTCTTCTGCTCTGGCCTGCTGGACCTTGATTCAACAACATCTGGGGCAGCCAAATGTCGGGGGTCCGCTGCCAAGCGTTTGTGTGAGCTCAGCCAGGCCCTGGATACGACACGACAGGACTCATGGTTTTGCTCCAACACGAAAGAATCGGCAAGCCTAGTCAGAGGGAAAAGAGCGATACAACGTCGGGACAAGGTCGACAGACACCATGCCATGTCAGTACGGATAGGCCAGTCGGGGTTGGCAGCAGAAAGGACAGAACAGACAACGCGAATGCGGTCTCCATCGGCAACGAACCAAAGCGGGCAAGCCTCGCCGTTCTATGCACCTCATGCATGCAACGCCCACTCCTCCATCCACTCAGCGCCGGGGTCTCGCGATCCTCTCGGCTACCGCTGCATGCCGTTGCAGATCAAGTGAACTGCCCGCCTCCAGCGGCCAGACCCAACCCTCCAACACAATATCCAACCCTGTTATTCGCGTTTTTGATGCGCTGGCGGTTTTGCAGGCGGCTTCCTGTTTCTCGCCTGGCTCCTACGAATCCTCTCCGATCCGCTGACGCTGAGTGCTTCTGCCATGCTGCCGCGCCGCCGAGATCAGATGATTTGCCGACATCTCAAGTCTGATGGCCTCAAGCCGCACTGCTCTTGAGATGTCATCCCAGGCTCTTCACCAAAACCGTTTGGGCTAAAGCTGTCATGTCAGGGCACGCACGAGACGACATGGAGGTACAAGAAACGTGGCGGGCACATGCATCTTCCCCCTTCAACGGCCAGGAGTTTTGGCAGAAGCCCCAACGTGCAAGAAATGACAAAACAAGCCACAATTGCTTGGCCAACAGCCAATAGACCAGTAAACCCCACGCCCGGCATTGCCGGGGTCGTCTGATGGACCGATCAGTATCAGTACCTCCGGAAGCCGTACACGCAACGCAACCTCGAGTCCCGCGCCGGCGTGTCTTTAACTATTAGGACGGCGACATGCCCTCATTCGCTCGGTAGCCCACCGTCGAGGACATTGAGCCAATCGCCCACCCTGCTCGCCAGCCGGCTGTGAATGTCTGCAAACGGCCGGGAAAAGAGCAGCAGTCGGGACTGTGCACGAATTACAACGATCAGGGCGCCGGCTCTCTCCGCCCGAAGCAACCGGAGACAGAGTCGTCAGGCAGACGGCGGGCGAGATGCCCATGAAACACTCAACGACTGCGCCAGGGCGATCCCCGCGAACTCCCTCTAATATATGGTTTTGGCATGCGTAGTTGTAGTCGAATGGACCTTGCCCGCCATTCGAACTGGTCCCGTGAGAAGACGAGGAATTGCCTCGCGTTGTCGCACAGATGGACATCTGGCGTCGAGCAACCTGTGCCACCAGCCAATGTTTCTATCATCGTCGTATTTACCGGCGAAGGTGACATGCGAGAGCGTTGGGGCCAGTGCCGAGCGCACATGTCAATCAGGGCGGCGCGAGCCACAGCTTTTGTCCTCGGCGGAACCAACCTTGTCTTGGGCACTACCAACATGGGCAATCGCTTTCGACGTCGGAACTCAGCAGCACGGGGATGGCCATGATGTGACAATGTGGGATGGGTGTTGTTGTCTTCTTGCCTGCCGTGTCAGTCGCAGCAGCTCACGAACTGGTGATGAGTTCAAAGTCTAACCCAAAGGTGGTGGCGTGCCCGTAATAAACAGAGAGCTCTGATCGCCAACTTTCATGCACCCAACTTGGTCCGAGGTCCGAAACACATGAGAACGGACGGCTGCGGGCAATCGCATCTCATTGAATGCAGCGAGTGAGCTACCGTGAGGCTTCGGCAGCAAACTCATCGCATGTTGCCTCAACCCTCAATTGCCGTGGACAAGCAACAGGGCATCCGTCCTAGTCATAGTGTAGGAAACTCACGCGCCAAATCCACCATGCAGCTCATTGACGCAGGATATCTGGCACCAATGGGAAGAAGCTCTGGGGTTTAAGGCCAGGTCCGGCCGTCCTGGGCGGGACGGTTTGCAAATGACGGTGAGGAAAGCCGGCATTGGCCACACGCCCAACATACTGATACATTCCACACTGGCACACAAGCCTCGACGGCCAAGTTCACACCTCACCTGGCCTATAGAGGTGCTGGATGCATCTCACGTCGTCTCCGCCAGGCGGCCTTGTCAAGCGGGCGGGCGGTTCCTCCGGCCATCTAGTGTCGTGTTCGATCTTAGTGAGAGGGATGGCACCGCTTACGTCCGGTAGCGTCCGGCCTGCGTCTGTCAGGAACTCATCATCAACACGATGCCTTTAATCCTCCGTGTCGATTTTTAGCCTCGGGCGTTGCGACATGCAACGTCAATCCATCTCCGGACTGGCTTGCGAGCCATGTGCGGCACCTCGCAGCCAAACACGCGTACACCACGGTAGACGGTAGGTAGAAGAAGGAAGAAGGAAGCGTTGCTATTTTGCCGATGGCATGCGGGCTGCAACTCTGCTTCTTCTTCGGACCCTGTTCGGACGAGGACCTCGGCTCTGCATGCGGTCCGAGGGCCAGAGGACTACGCGTACACGTTCGAGAAATCCGGGGTGCAACCTTGAGTTAACTCGGTGTCGACAATTTAAAGTGTCTGACAAGGAAGCACAAGCGCGGTCTGAGTGCAAGATGCGGAAGCAGACGTTCCTCATGACGGGCCAAGGACGTCAACAAGCCGCCCTGAAGTGCCCGTCGAGGGCCGGGGATCGCTGAGTCGCGACCGTTTGCGAGGCACGGAAGACAAGGCAAAAAAGCACAGGACGCTTTCGACCGTCAACGTAGTACCGACCACCTGCTCGCAGCACCACCGGCAGCCGATGGCAGGGGTTTTTGGGCATTATTCTTTGCGGGCTGTGATGTGGACCGCTTAACGAGGGGTCAAGTCGGACTGTCAACCAAACCTAGCTGCTGTTCTCTTTTCCCCCGATCAATCGACAAGCGACAGATGCGAAGCGAAGCGTCCCGGGCGAATCATGGGTCGCCGAGCCCCATACGCCCACGGCACCTGATCTCGTGATGCTGTTTCGGCGGCTAGGCGGGCATTGGGCTGCGGGTGCTGGAACGCGGTGTAGTGTATTGGATCGACGGAAATGAGTTGCGGCCTGGCGTTGTTGGACACTTGTCGACGACGACACAAGTGACAAGACAAGGACGATGAGGGCGAGTCGGGGCCGTTCCGCAACCTCTGCAGGGCTGCGCAATACGCCGGCGACGATGAGCGTTTCTTAAGCCTGGTGCGGTTTAGAGTTTCTGGCCCTGGTTTCTCGACATGAGTGAGTGCGTAATATCAAAGTGCTAATAACAGCCCAGTACCTTGCACTAAGGCGATGTATCCATATTCATCTCATCAGAAAAAAGGGGGCCTGACGTTGGCACTTCAAACACTTGCAACTCGTAACTCCGCCTGCTCCCGCCATCCATGATCCGTCTCATCGCTACTCTGCTAGTTACGGAGTAGTAGCTTGTAGGCCAACAGAGATTCGGTCGGCAACGAGAGGGACTAGAGTGCAGGGAAGACGATCGCTAGCTGCAGCCCGACCCGTGGTCCGATACGACCTCCCTCTGCCTTACATACCCGCGCGTAGGCATGCAGCGCTTGCTCAAAAGGGAGGAAACGGGACAGCTCTGAGCTGTCAATTGGCAGTCGAGAAGATGGGGTTTGTTGGCAGACACCGTCATTCTCTTAGAGTCTCTCTGGGGTTGATGCCTCCCCGCGGGCAAGTCGACCAGCAGCTTCGTCTCTCTCACGAGTCACCACGGAGAAGGCCGTCAGTCTTGCATATTTGTTTCGTGGGGATGGCATGATCTCCTCCTTCTCCTCCTCCTGTCGCGTCGAGTCTGCGGACCCGCCCAAGCAATATGGAAAGAGAATCGGAGGCCACCAGTAGCAGACGACAACAGGCCTGGCTTCCCCCCCTTTCTCGTCTCTGAAATGCCCACATCGTCTGCCTGCTGCCCCTGCTGGTCACGCTCCGCGCAAATGACGGCCGACGCCAAGTACTCGCGGAAGCACCGCTCCCAGATCCGGAGTGGGGAGCGTTTTCCCATGCGGTTTAGGGCTTGCATGGCTGCCATGTGGAACGACTGACTAGCAACGGAGGCCGGCTTTCGGTTACGAAGTTTTTCGTGTGGGAGAGAAAGAAAAAAAAACTGGCCGGAGGAGGAGAAGCAGGATGAAGGGGGCTGGGCTGGTTATCGACCAGCAGCATCCGTATCCGTATCAGCGTTTCTGCCACTTGAAGCTGCGATTTTCAGCCTTGGATCCTGGGGGGGTTCGTCTGGTTCTGCTGGCCGGCGTGTTCGCCCATCCGAGACGAGCCCCATTCCTCATGTTGCAGCGAACCGGTCGATGGTGAGATGTGATGAAGTCCCTCATTTCGCTCCAGCCTCCAAAGTGTTCAGAGCCGCCCTTTCTCAGCGCTGCCAGGGATGTGTCGACTTCAGACTGGCGGTCCTGATCGGAGATGCCATGTGGCTCGTGCCAGTGCCACCCTTGGGCAAGCTTTCGAGACGATTCTTGGTCGATGTTGTCTCGCTGCCTCCCTCCACCATGCTGGACGAAGGCGAGAGGGCCATGTGAGTGGGCACGTCAACTCGGCGACTCTTTCCAACAACAGCGCGCGAGAAAGATGGCATTTCCATGGGAGCAGTTATTCGGGGTGTTTGCGTAGTAAGGGACCGCATCGTGCGTATCGGCATCACGCAAGCCTGAAGCGCTGCGTCCTCGGTGAACCGTGGAACGGCGGGTCCACCAAACCAAACCAGGTCAGGACAAGGCAGGGCAGGACAGGGCAGGTTGGAAACCAACAACAACAACAACAGCAAGCAACACGAAGTCGCGCTGCAGATGCGGTCGGTCACGGTCCACGGCCATCTCAGACGAGGCCCCGGCCGACGTGCCTACGCCTGCGCGTTCGTTCACGGAGAGAGATACATATAGTACATTACATGTCTCGGCGGAGGGGGGCCATCTCATCCCACGCAGCGCGCTGCAGATCCATCGGACGCAGCTGTATCCCAATGAGGGAGAGCTTGCCGTCCGTTGTCCGCCCGCTTACCTACGCCAGCCGGTCAGTCGAGAAACCCCTGCGCCAACAGGACTCGGGCGATGTACGCAATATGGATCAAGTATCCCGTTTTGATGGACCGGTGAGGGAGGGGGTGTAAGCACGGCACGGCTCGGCCAGCACTCGCTCGCGCAGACTTTGGATGGATGAGCATCAGCCACCATCTTTCTGAAGGGTCTTGTACAGACGCCGGGAGTGTCTGCCTGTCTGGCCTGTCGTGCTGCTGCTGCCGCCGATGATGCAGTGACCAAGGCCGTTGGACCTCGTGATACTGACTTGCGCATTGACCCCGATTGCACGATGATGGAGTGAGAACATGTGAGATAAGCACAGTATGATGGAGCTACGGATACTCTCGATAATCTGCGACATGTCGGAGGCGGGCTCGCAGCCCGATGCCGCTCGCATATCGGAAGACCAAGCAAACACGCCTCCTCGTCACTCCTCATTCTCATCCTCGCACCCCCTCGTCAGCAAGGAGCAAGAGGTGCATCTGTGGCCTCAGCAGATCGCCGCCCGCCCCCTCTTCCCCGCCGCTGGGCTAGACGAGTGCCAGCTCACGGCCACACCTCGACCATCTCCCAGCCGTTGGACCTCTCCGCGCCATCCGCCGCCGGCTTCTTCCCATCGGCCCCCGCGCCGACGAACCGGTACAGCCACCGCCGCGGGTCCTCGGCGTCGCTCAGGTCCGTCCGGTCCACCTCGGCCGGCACGATGACCACGACGCGGAAGTTGGACCGCGCCACGGGGTCATTGAGGTCCTCGACCTTTTGCCCCAACTTCAGCTCGTCCGTCGGCGGGTTCGAAGCCCGCGGGGCTCCGGGCTCCGGGTTGCGGAAGGTGCCGCGCATCGCGGGGCTGAGGTTGCCGAAGTGAGCGGTTACCTCGCGGGCGAAGCTCCAATCACTGCCGGAGACGACGTTGTCTTTAACCTCTGAGGGGAGGTCCTCCTTCGTCCGGCGGGCGACTTCTTCGGACGAGGATGCTTTGCGCATTCGCGCGAGGAGCTTGGAGCGCACTGCCTCCGCGGACGCTGAGTCGATGTCCTTGCCGAGGATGTACGCCTCCCCGCGGACGCGCCACTGCACCCTGGCCGGCGTCCAGAAACACGCCTCGACGAGGGCGCCGCCGCCGGATTCGGGGTTGTTGTCGCTGCTGCCGGAGACCAGGAGGTCTGGCACCTTGGCCATGCGCGCGTCCGTCGTGAGCGTGAGGAGGTCCGACTCGTACTGCGGCGGGTTCAGGTCTGCTGTGTTTTTGGGGTTGACGGGGAGGGAGGCCCAGAGGCCGCGGAAGACAACCGTTCGCAGGCGCGGTGAGGGCGAGGCTGCAGAGGCGTCGTGCAGCGTTGCGAGGGTGAATTCTGGCGAGGACATTTCCGTCACGTTTTTTAGGAATGAGGTGCGCCATGGCGCGGGGCCTGCTGAGGCAGAGGTGGACATGGTGCGCGGTGTGAGGTGGTGGGTTAGTTGGGTTAGACGGGTTGATAGGTTTCGGGCGGGATTCATGGATTCGTGAAGATGAGGGTTGTGATGTTTTTGATGATTGTGTTTGATGGGAGTGAAGGTGTCAGGTAGGTGGGGAGAGTTTGTGCTGGCGCGATTTTTTGGTGTTCAGTGGTTTTTTTGGTCTATGATTCATCATCACAGCGCCCTGGACCCAGTTTCGGGGGTTTGGTGTTTGCGTCACGTCAACGTGATGTTTTTGGTGGTCAAATTAAAAGTGAAAGTGGTAGAAATGATTGCGGCTTGGATTTTTTTGTTAGGGTAAGTGAGAAATATTTGTTGATTTGATGGGTTGGTGATGGAAGTTGAGTGCTCGCGGGGTCGCTGGTAGTGGCTTCCATCATGCACGTCGTTGCTGGTTACCACAAGGAAGTCGCCATCGCCATCTGTGAGCTATCGTCCCTGGGTGTTTTCAAGACTTGACTGTGCTGTTATTAAGATGGGAATGAAGAGAACAAAAAAAAAAAAAAAATAAGGCGAGAGGAAACTAAGGACAGGAGGCAGTCGGCGAGTGGGAAGACGGGGGGTGGTCGAGACTTCGCGATCAGGCCGAGGCGATTGAGCTTTTCTCACGAGACGTGTAAAAAATTAGATAAATATAAGAATACCTGGAAAAGCTATTTTAGCTTTTTAATTCCATAGGCCAAATGTCTTGATGGCAACACACCTCTCGAGGTCAAGCCATCGGCCAACTAGTAAGCAGTAGCTTGGTGATGGTAAAAGATCGAAACAAAACCGGGTATATAGGCTCCGAAGCAAACAATACTCACTATGGATTATGAATCAGCGAGTCAGTTTTCGTAACTATCTTGAAGATGTTACAGCTCACTCCGTAAAGTATACCACGTAAAATGCAAACAATGAAAATACCATAACCGATATTGACCACATAAATGGATTGAGGATATGAGTTTTAAAAGGGACTACCATGATCAGATTAGACGACATTTCGCTAGGTTCTTCAGCCCTGAAAGTCGACGGGTGTTACATGACGCCATGCCCTTTTTCCCAGTGTGAAGGTGCGGCTGATGCTCTGTACCTGTCTTGGGGAGATGAATCTAGTTACGGACAATGCCTGAGACGAAGTGGGGACATTCTACTATAAAGTATCTGTAAGGCGAGAGAGGAAACACGGTAAGCAACGAACCTTTTTTTTTTTTTTTTTTCGAAGGAGCAAGAGGTCACAGAATCGACCGGCGCTGGCTGAAGGGGTCGGGGTGGGCTCGGGTATTGACAGACTTGCGAGTTGGTGATAACGCTTGACTTCTCCGTCCTCCATCTCGGTGCTATTATCTGAGGCATACCCCAAGGATAGAAGTGAGGGGTCCGGTCGGCCTGCCTTCCTCTCTTTACGCTCCTTTCACTTGAGAGATGCCAAGATGTTGAGCTTAATAGAGACAAGATGTTGAGCTGAAGAGACCAACATCTTCACCACCTAAGTGCCATGCTGTTGTCGCAAAATGAGCACCGCTATGCTCCTACCTTGGCCCTTAAGTACCTAGTGTATCTGGGAACGGGTTTATGGGAAGGTACGACTCCGGACCGTCCCTGCCCAGCTAGATTCTCCCAGGTTGACTACTCTCATCTCAATACCTGAGAAAGTAGAGGAAGATGAATAAGGGAGGACGTACTTGTAAGTGTTGGAGCTTTCTGACTGGCTGACGCGAGAAGAATGAGGTTGTGTAGAGAGGCCCGGGGTTGCTCACGACGAACTCGGCAAGCGCGAGAAACATACTCCCGTGTGGGAGAGGCTTGCCTTTCCAACTTGCTCTCATTGCAAGACCCTACGATCTGCCATGCGACTGTCAAAGTCCCCAAATGTCTCTGGCAGCCAGGCTTAGCTGACTGAAGTCGGCCAGTTTCCTTCCTGTTATCTTGCCTACTCCTTGAGAGCAACGGATTTCGTCGTCGAGATTCTGGCCCTCTCTTCTTGATGTTCACCTAGTAGCCCGACGGACCATACCAAACATGACCTCCCTTCTCTCTGAACTTCAGGCCGCGCTCAAAATACCTGCATCTTGGCCTACACCCTCGAGGGATGCCAAGCGACCAGTTCCAGACAAATGAGATAAGCCAAAGTGACTACCCACCGACGGTTCAGACTTGAGACCCTCGCGTTGCGTCTGGGTAAGTTAACTCGAATTTACGGACACTGACGAGAACGAAGAGCCGACATGTTACTATAAAAATAATCAAAAAGGACTAAGAAGAGAACACCAATACGGCAACATGCATCCTGGTCCAGATATTCGGCGGCTGGGACGGATCTATTAGATGGAACTGCGGTCGACCGGACCTGAGGATGCGCTTGACCAGCCCGACGAGATGAGCACCTTAAATAACCTGAGCCTCTTGAACTTGCGACGATTAGGCTCGCAGTTGCTGCGATGACACTTTTTGTTTTCTGCGTGCTTATCTGGATGTTGTCGGGGTTGTCTTATTAGCCCTAGCCGAAGGAGGTTGCATATCGATAGAGTCGTACGTGGCTGCAACACTTGACTTCTCCACTCGTCATCTCGGTGTTATTCTCTGGGTGAATAGTTCAAGGGCAGGCGAGAACAGCGCTGGTTTTGCTCTCTCTTTCCGTCTCTCTCCCCTCCTCTCTAATGTTCTTTGCAGCCAGGACTTCCGCGACGGGCGTTGGACACCGCCAACAATGGCTCAGAACTTCCATGTCACGGCGTCTCCTGGTGCCTGCCAGAACAGCTCACGCACCGTTGATTTAGAAAACGTCTAGATCTCGCTTCTGGGGATTTGTATGGTGGTCTCAACTGAGCCCCCGTCCTCTCCTTGCCAACTCTAGTAGACGAGATATACCGTCGGATGTCAGGACCCAAGACCTACCTCGGGGGGACACGTCGTCACACGCACAAGTATCACCCCTGGCTTTCGGAGTTGCGTTGGCGTTTGTACCCGTGTTAGATAGGTGATTCCCTGAGACCTCATTTCATCCGCACAACAGGAATTGAACAGCGGCGTGGTAGTGGGCACGAAACGGAAAGGTCACGGCACGTATTTGACGGCTGGGAGGTTGTTTTTCTGTACATCATAGGCAGTCGAATTTGTCCGTCACTTTTAGCTCCTGACGGTCTGCGTTGCGATTTGGACGGGAAAGGCAGGCGTGAGATGAGACGAGGGGCAGATACCTTCAATGCTTGACGGAATTCAAGGAAAAACAGTGAGGAATTAGCCTTGACCATCCGCTGCCGCGAAAGCCCCTGCGTTGAATCAGTTGGGCGCCCTGCCTGTGCCGGGTTTCTACGTGCTGAGACTGCTCGCGGAGGTAGGGCGCTGGAGATCGTCCCCTGGAAGAAGATGCCGGATGATGAGAATGCGGAATGAACAACGACCTCCCGGCTGTTTGATTTCTCTGTCAAACTCACTCTACAGGATGTCAGTGGTTCTCAGCAAGGCCGGAGCTGGGCTCGAGCCAAGTAAGAAACAATGGGTATCTCAGGGAAATGTGAACGGGCGTCTGCGTCATCTTTTGCAGTTCTTCTTCAAAGTGCAAAAGACAACTTTGTCATTGGCAGTGTCCATGATCGAAAGCTCTCATGCAATCTGCAGGTTTCATTCAGCTTTCTCAGAACCAGGGGCCAGCCGTCGACGGTATCAAATGTGAGGTGGCGGGTATCATGAGAGCGCCAATACTCACGACCACCGTGAGGGTAAGTAGTTCGCCGCGTCTTACCCTTACCAAGGCCAAACAAACTAAGTCCTTACTAAAACCCTGATGAAAGCCGAGGTGAAAGAGTTCAGCGGGCGTCTAATCAACTCATGCAGCATCGTTTCTTCTTGCTATCCAGACTCTACGTGAAGTGAATGAAACATACCCGCAGGATCTATGCCAAGGAGAGTTGTCCAAGTCTTGTTCTGCTGTCAGGCCTGCACTCATCAACCATTGGATTCTTGGTGCTACGCTCAGGCTCGTTCTCGGGTGCCTTGGGGGGGGGGGGGGGGGGGGGGGGGGGGGGCGGGGGTGGGGGGGGGGGGGGGGGGGGGCCCGGGGGGCGGGGGGGCGGGGAAAGGGGGGTGGGTTGTTTGACGGCGCCGTGGACGGTTTCCTGGACGCAGGAAGGGGTGGTGGGGGGGGGGGGGGGGGGGGGGGGGGGGATACGATGGTACGTCGTAGGGAGGCGTGCGGTGCAAGGCTATGATCAAGGGTGGGCGTTCCAAACCCATCTGCCAGAGGATGTCAGAGGAGACTGCGTACAAGCATGGAACGACAACATCTCAATGGTTCTCTTCATGATTGAGTGTCATCTGGTTGCCACTTCACGCTAGAGATGCGCTCGTTAGTCACCTTGACGCCCCGGCAACCAGTATGCCCAATGCTACGGCCCAGAGTCGATACATAAATAACACCGGCCGACACTCAGTGACCATGGGAAATTCACGCGAAAAAAACACAGAAGCATCAAAATTCAACATTCTTGACTCCATACGCTCCCAAATTCAAAATAATTGCGCCGAGGGGGAATCGAACCCCCGGCTCCCCGACGCTGCTGGATGGCAACGGAGAATTTTACCACTAAACCATCGGCGCTTGATGAATCGTTGGTGATTGATGGTCAACTCCACTTGCGTGAGGGCCTATGGCGGACGCGGGTGAGCGATAAGCGGCGCATGCGCGTGGATGTGGGTCGGTCCGGCAGGGGCGGTGGGTCGTCGGCGCGATATCGGCCGGCGAGGCTCAAGTCGGCAACATGACCGAGGTCTCGACGAATCTCCCAACGAATCTGAAGGGCGTAGGCTTGCTCAAAAGAGTGTCGGCATCCACCAGCTCTCGAGAATCGTTTGGCGATTTTGAGGCAGGCTGTGGGATCAGAGAGCTGAGGGCGGGCCTGTTGATTGAGTTGGTGACGTCGGTGCGGAGAGAAGTGCGTTAGCTCCGTGACATGTTTCTTCCGGCAGGCAAGCATGCCGCATGGCAATCTCGCTGCTCCAGCGACGGAAAGTTGACTTGCTTAATGGATAGCACCTTAATCGTTGGTTCGAGGAGGCTAAGATGCTGGACTGGATGCTTATGACGTTCAAAGTGTTTGAGTATAACAAGAACAAGGCGCGGAGTTTGCCGCGTCTATCACAATGGATTAGCACGAACTCTCGCATGAAAGCCAGACGCCATTTCCATGGCAGGCCGTGGCTAGCCGTGACGGTGCAAGTGTGAGGAGCAGCAAGGCAGGGCCCCCGGCGAACCAGTTGCTTCAGGCGCGTCCGATCAACGACGAGGTCGCAACGGGCTGCCAAGTTCAACGTCCCGGATCGAAGCCAAGTTTTCGGGGCTGAAGATGGATCTGGCGGCCGCTGCGAAAGCAGGGTTTCTGGCGGCTCGTTGAATGGTGCTGGGCCCGGGTACGGCTGGTTGGTGCTCCCAAGTCCCAACCACCCCCCGGGCGGCTCCTGATCGTCTATGCAGAATGGGGAATGGGCCAGAGACGGAACGGAGCCCGCTAGCCATTCAGGCATGCGTTGCCAGCCGGCAGTTGACCTCGGGCCACGGATGGGAGACGAGAAAAACGAGCCGGGAGGCTTTTTGGTTTGTAGGGAGGCAGGACAGATCGTGTGGTTGTGAAAGATGCAGATGCAGGTGGGAGGGAGGGCTCATTGTCGTGAACCAAGCCAAGGAGGACGTGTTGGTTCACCACCCGGCTAGGTACGGTAGCCCCAGCCGGTGGAAAGGTTGTTTATAGCTTATATGCCACGAGCACAATGGAGAGAAAGCTTTGGTTCTCGAGGCTTTGAGGCGCCTCGATCGAAGGGTAACCGATGCCGGGACGGTTGCTGACTAGGCCTGAGAGGCGGTGGCTGTTTCCTCTATTCGGTCTTTTGCTGCTCTAGCCCCTTGTTCTTGTTCTCGTTCATGTGAGTGAGCATGTCGGCCATGTTTTTGTTGATCCATGGATGGGGATTTTTTTTTCAACGAGGAGGCCTACTATACTACTAGTATAGGTACTGAGTTGTTACATGTGTTTTGTGTTGGTGTGTGTCGTGTGTCTGTGATTGTGACTGTGACCTTCCAGTGTCCCTCCTTCCTCCGATTTAGCTGCTCCTTCCTAGTAGTAATTTTTTCCCCTCTTTTTTTCTCCCCCCTTCCTTCCCATCGAAATCCAGTCACAGTCGGAGTCGGGTCCCAGTCGCAGTCCACGGTCGAGTGTCCACGGGTGTTTCCCATTCCCGTCCGGTCGCTGCTTCCCCTTCCCGTCTTTTTCTTTTCCCTCCTTATTCCCATCCGTTGATTATCACATCTGGGCACTCCTGCCCGCTGCTTTACCTCACATTTTGTCCGTATTCCCATCCCCAACACCAAGACTTCTTGGTCCCCGCCCATGGGCCCCAAATTTGCTTGTAATACGGTGGAATAGTGTTCCCCGTCCGCAATCGCCGGGCTGTTGTTTATTCCCAGCGACCCAAGACTCTCCGACTCCGATTATTTGCGCTACATTGCACAACTGAGCGCCGCGCACCCCGAAAGGCCCGCGCCGCGCCGTGTGACCTTTATTCCCGGAGGCCTCACCTTGCGTCCCCATTCGACATCGTCTGTTGCCGTCTCCGCCGCTCCGGTCCTCCATCCCGGAGTCGCGTCCGTGTGGCCGTGGAGGAGGAGATTTCCATCCCGGAAGGAAGGGGGCTGCAGCACCACGACCGCAACCTCCCGCGCCACCCCCGCGATTCCCGTCGCGGCGTTGCCCAGACGGAGACGCTGGAGCAGCCGGTGGAAAGTGGACGCCGGGAATTGGCAATTGGCAATTGCGCCGATTGGCATCGCGGATCGGTATCAGCCCCGATTGATTGATTGATCGGTCGACCCATTCACCGGTTCAGCTTCGGCGGAGTGAGTGAAGCGAAGCCAACTGCAGTCATCCATTCTTTTACTGGACTACCTGCCGCCGCTGCTATGGCTCCTCCTCTTCCGCTTCCACTGGACCACCCGCACCACCCGCACCACCCGCATCAACAGTCGCAACAGCCCTTCACGCCAAGTTCGACCTCAACAATTTATGCTTCGCCCGCTTCAGAACATGGCCGCCTACCGCCGCCCACGACGACCTCGACCCCTACCAGCGGCGTTCTGCCCCCACACCCACCGCCGCCGCCCTCATCCTCCTCAGCGGCACCAACGCCAGTAGGACTGCCGCCGCCTTCGCATAGCTACCCGTACGACATCAAGACCGAGGACAGCCTCGACGGGAACTCGGCGAGCCCCGACGGCCTGACGAATGCCGACGACGAGCCTCCGAAGAAGAAGCAGAAGCGCAACAAGCCGACCCTGTCGTGCCACGAATGCGTCGAGCGCAAGACCAAGGTTCGTTCCTCCACCTCGGCCATCTCTCTCTCCTTCTTTTTGCCTGTTCGACAGCTTTCCCCGGGCGTTCGCACTCGTTGGCGGGGATTCTTGACTTTCGGTCTTTTCCCCGCATGGCCAGCCCTTCCTTCTTATATGCATGGTTTACCTTGGCTCGGCTTCGAGTCTCGAGTCTGGACTTCGAACCTCGCTCGCACATCCCCGTTATCGCGTCTTGAGAAAGATGGAACGTAGGGAGACCTAGCCGTGTTCGCACGTGGCTTGCATGCTTCCCGAACCTTGTTGCGCTTCGCTACCTCCCCGGACCCCCTGCCGTGCGCCATCTTCGTGTCTCGTACGAATCGTACTGGTCTTTGAACGACAAGTCGTGTAACGATCGGCCTGCTGACCCGACGGCAATCAGTGTGACCGAGGCAGACCTCATTGCCTGGCATGCATCAAGCGCCAGACCGACTGCAAGTACGCTCACGTCGCAAACCTCCTCGAGTAAGTTGAATGAAACCTTGCCCGGACGGAGACGAGTCACAGCTTAACACTTTTCGCAGGGAGACGACGAGGTCGGCCACCAACGGCCGCCGCATGACCAAGCCCCCAAAGAAGAAGCCTTCGGACGTTAACACGATCCCGAACATTGCCGACAGAGGTCTCATCGAGGGGCGCGGCTTCACCTCGCGCGGCTCCGTCGGCTCCATCGCCTTCTCCTCGTCCACCGGCCTGCTCTCCGACGTCCCGTACTCGCTCCCCACCGCCAGCAATGTCTTCGGAATCGGCTCCGAGCACCCCTTTGCCAACTACTGGACCTGCGAGGGCGGCTTGCCCGAGGTCATCTCCGTGCTGCCGGACAAGGTTCAAGCCGACATCCTGCTGTCCCAGTACTTCGAGTGCGTCGACCCGGTGTACCCCATGATCCACCGCCAGACATTCTATGCCGACTATGAACACTTTTGGAGCTTGAGCCCGGAGGAGAAGAACCGCGTGGATGCGGCCTTTGTTGGTCTCGTCTTTGTCATGCTGGCGCTGGGCACCCAGTTCGTGACGTCGACACTGCCAAAGGACAGGAAACAGACGGCCGAGTTTTATGCGTCGGCCAGCAACCAGGCCCTGCGCATGTTTTCGTACCTGAGCGCCGCTTCGCTGCGGTCCATCCAAGCCATGGTCTTGTGAGTTGTTCACCGCGGCCGTCAGACCAACACTAACACGCATATTTATAGGCTGACTTACTTTTTGATCAACGACAACCACGCTTCAGACGGGTGGGCTTTCGCGGGGATTTTGATACGACAGGCGTACGCCATGGGCTTGCATCGCGACCCCAGCATTGGTAGGCCCCATCCCCAAGTTTTGCATTCGAAAATCCCTTGCTCACCCCAAACTAGTCACACCCGACGCCAGCATCTTTGAGAAGCAGCAGCGCCGCAAGCTGTGGCAGGCCGTCCTCCTCCAGGACACCTTCCTCACGGTGCTCCTCTCGCTGCCGCCCTCGGCTACGCACACGGATGTCTCGGTCGAAGACCTCCGCGACGACGGTTCGGCCATCGCGCCCAGCGACCCGACGGACATCGCCTACATCCGCGGGTCGTGGACGCTCGCCAACCTGGTGCAGGAGACGATCTGCTCGCCGCGCTCCCTCGACATGCCCATCTGCACGACGGCCCGGCACAAGTCGAAGCTCGTGGCCGACTTCAAGGCGGTGTACCGGTCGTTCCCGGACGTGTTCCGGTCGTGGGACACCGAGAGCCTCACGGCGCTCGCGAGGACCAACAAGCGGGTGGTGCGGCAGACGCTCTTCCTCACGAGCAACTACCACCACAACATCATGCTGGTGCACGCGTCGGAGAGCCCGGACGTGCCGGTGAACGTGCGCGGGACGCTCGATGCGGCGCACGAGGCCATCAACTCGTTCTTCCTGCTCTTCAACATCTTCGAGCTGGAGGCGCGGGTGTGGTGGGTCTTTAACCACCGCGCCTTCCTCGAGGCGCTGTGCATCGGCAGCGTCCTCCGCGAGACGGCCAAGGACCCGGCAGCGGTAGAGGCGGCGGAACGGGACCCGCTGTTTGTGAGGGCCCGGGGCGACATAAGTAAGCGAAGGCGTCTTTTCGGTCAGGGTTCTACCGGGCAGATGGCTAACCATGTCGCAGCGCGCATGATTGAGATCATGGAGTTGATGGGCGCAGGCGACCAGGGGTCCGACGTCGCGCGGACCCGCGTTCAGGTGCTAAGGGACCTCCTGTGAGGGGCGTTCCTGCACCTGAGTGGCACCAAGCTGCACGTGTGTTCATTGCAGGTGTTCCTGACGGATTCAAAGGGGTGAAGGAGTTTAGGGGTACGGCGGACAGTGTTTGCATACTATTCCCAACGGGAGCCACGATTTATTGCTCGTCTAGGGTAATGATAGGATAATGAGAGACTTTTTGCAGATGAGCCGGCCCCGAGAAGACGGCATCGCCGCTCGACAGGTCTGTCTACGGCAACAGAAAGACACTCACACAACCCGTCGACCTCTCAACGGGGATAGCACCCAAGATAGCTTCCCCTCGGGAGAGCTAGCATCCACCCCCCACCCCCCACGTTCCGTGACTTTGCCCACTCAGCCTTGCTCAGGAGCAGCGAGAGCAATTCGCATCAACCCCACCGCGATCAACCCACATCCAGTTGCTTAGCCCTCTTGAGTTGCTTTTGATTGGTTCCTCTGGCATCTCGATGTTGGTCCCCGGCCGGGCTTCGGTCGGTGGGTGCCATCGGTCCCGGGGAGGTACGAAGGTACTCGACGACGCACGGGTCAACATCAGCCAAGAGGACTCGTCAGCTCGTCGGCGGTGATTGGTTGTCAGTGGTCCTGTGCTATTATAGCACGCCGAGAAGGGGGTGATTGCGCAGCCCCAAAATGGGCCGCTGATTGATGCCGCTTGAGAGGCAGGTCCCGGCGATGGGCCACAGGGACGCGTGGTCCTGTCTCTTGAGGTACCCTTTCTCTTGATTCCCTCTTTCTTCTCCTCTTTCCTCTTTTTTTTTCTTCTTTTTTTTGCTCATCGACTTTCATCTTGTGTGAGAGTTGTGAATACCTTCGTTTTTCTTGTTTCTTGTTTCATTTGCTGTCTTCTTGGTGTAGTTCGGTGAGAGGGGAGTGGATAAACGCTTTCGAAACGGTGTAAGACGACGACGAACGACGATATACTAAGACAAGTATACACACACCACATCACACACACCACGTCAACGAGCATATACATACGTACGCCGGCCCAGGCAGCCATTTATCACACGAACCGGGCCACTTCTTCCCATTTCCCTTTCCCGACGCCGTCCCCCGATTCCCGACTATACCACGACCCTGGTTTGGGTATTATTCGACCAACGACGGACCCCGTTTTCAAGGCAGAAGGGAATTCCATCGGCTGGAGAGGCCAACTAAGGAAATATTTCCTCGTATAGTCTGAGAAAGAAACGCAGTTCTCGCCCATCATGCGCGGCCTGGCGCAGGCTCTCCTGCTCGCGCCGGTCCTGGTGGGAGCAGCGCCCTCGCGGATCGAGGACAAGGCCAAGGGTGTGTCTTTTGTTTCTCCTGCTCACGAATCTCCAACTTTTATACTAACCCTCGTAAAGATGCCTCGCCCTCGACGTTCGTCACGTTCGACATTCCCCCGGGCTTCGACGAGGACCAGCCCAGGCCCTACGTAAGCCTCTCTCACACTCTTGTGAATCACGTTGATGTTGACATACGCACCAGACCCTCCACCTACAAGTCCTCGAGGCCCCCACGCCCTGCGCCTACCCAAACATCGTGGTAAACTCCGTGCCCCTGACCAACGGAGGGCACACCCTCGGCCGCGGCACCTTCGCCGGCGACAACGACGCCACGACTTTTATCGCGTCGTGGTCGTCCACCTGCGCGGGCGACGAGCAGCTCCTCCGCTTCACCCTCGAGTCCCTCGCGGGGCGCACCCTCGCCTCGGATCTTGAATTCGTGGCCCGCTTTAGGCAGACTTCTCCCGCTGCGATCGTCGAGGTCGCGGGACCGGTGCGCGTTTCTGATTCTCGGCCGGGACCCCCTACTATCCCTGATGGTCGTGAGCCCCGCCTCGGAGACGACGAGGATGGCCTGCTCGAAGATCCCCCCTTCCCGCCCCCGCCGCATCACCACGTCGGCAACCACCGCGAGGGCGACCATCCCCGTCCACCTCCTCCTCCGCCTCCGCCGCCGCATCACCGCGACGACGAAAAGATCGACCACGAGCTCCGCGAGCTGGACTGCCTGCACCACCAGCTCCACGCCCTGAAGCACCTGATCCGCGAGAAGGAGCACCGCCTGGAGCGCGAGCACGGCGTCGTCGTGCCCCACCGCGGCCACCGCGGCGGCGGGCCGGGACTTCGGGATTGTGATTCGCTGAAGTGCGTGCTTGATGCGCTGATGCACTCCGTCGGGGGCGGGTTCAGAGGCGGCTTCCACGGGTTCGGGAGACATCGCCACGGGCCCCCGGGGCATCACCACGGCGGTCCGCGCGGTGGGCCCCCGCCTGTGTGTGGCGCGTTCCCGTTCCCCGGGCACGGGAACCATACTCATGGAAACCATACGCTGCCGCCCCCACCGCCTCCTGAGGGACCTCCCGAGGGACCTCCCGAGGGACCTCCGTTCGACGAGCCTCCTCACCACGGGCCTCCCCACGGGCCCCCCGAAAGACACCACGGCCCTCCCCCTCCTCCCGAAGGACACCACGGCCCGCCTCCTCCTCCCCCGGGCCCCCCTCCCACGGACCACGAGCACGAGTTCCCCATGACCTCGGACCACCACCGTCCTCACCCCCACCACCACCACCACCACGGCGTAAGTCAAACCCCCCTTTTCCCTCTCTTTTTCCACCAAAGTAACATCCAACAGCCTCCTCCCCCTCCTCCTCCTCCTCCTCCGCACGTCGTCCCGCTGCTCCTCAAGCTCTCCTTCGTCCTAATCCTCCTCGCATCCCTCGTCCTCGCAATCCGCTCCCGCCGCACCTCCCGCAGGTCCACAGACCGCCAGCGCCGCCGCCAGCGCCGCCGCGACGCGCGCGAGGCTCGCCGTGCCGCATTCACGGCCTCCCTCGCCGACGTCTGGTCCCGCGTCTTCGCGGCGCGCTCCGATCTGTCCTCTGCAACCTTTGACGACGAGGAGAAGCGCGCGTTCCTGTCGGGCGGACACCACCGCTCCCCCTCGGACGCATCTGATCAAGAAGCGCCTTATGAAAACTCGGGAAGCATGGCCCGCGAGATCGTCGAGTTCAGAAACGCCGCGACGGTAGTCACGGAGATCGTCGCGGCCGAGGAAGGCCGCCAGCGCAGGCAGCAGCAGATGCTAGCAGCCCAGCGCAGACAAAAAGTCACAGTCCCCGCCGTTCCTGCGGGAGTGCACGAGATGCCGCAGCCTCATAGTCCCACCGCTGCGTTTGCGGAGTACATGGCGCCCGCCGGCGACGACGAGCTGCCGACGTACGACGAGGCCGCGCCGTCCGTGGTCGATGGGTTTTGTAGCTATGTTCCCGGCGGCAGCGAGGCTCCTGTGTCGGATGGGTTTAGTAGTTACACCCCGGGTTCGACTGAGTGCGCGAGCGTGGCGCCTTCGGATGGGCCTGTTGTGGATGCTGAGGACGTCCCCGGGGAGAGGGACTCGAAGAGGTGAGAGGAGTTCGTTTGTAGAGATATCCCCGTGTCGCGTGCCATCGTCTCTTTTGTTTTAACATGTACATATTTTCTGGGTCCCATCTTCTTGTCGTTTGGCTCGCTGTCGTTTCTCGTTTACTTTTGGTGAAATGGGGGGCAACTGCATGGGAGAAGAAGCGAGCCGAGGACGGCATCCATAAATCGTCGTGCGGTCTTTATTAACGCCATCAGAGGGCGCTATCCACGGCAACCCTCTGGTGGCTTCAATAAACGCCACACGACGATCTACGGATGCCGTCCTCACTGGTGGACCAATTCTCCAATCTCGAGCTGTGTAGCCTCCGGCATCGAGTTCCATTAACTCGTAGAATAATGAACGATTGTCAAGGCTGTTTGTTCCCAACACCGATCAAACCGTGTAACTACTCTCTCCGTCATTTGAAGGCAGCTCTCTCTCGGTGGCGCCCTCTCTGGTGTTCTCCAACAAACCCTGACAGTTGGTTGTTAGACATCAGCTATCGAGATGTACAACTTTTCACCTGCGAAGACCGAATCAAGCCTTGACCAGTTAATCTTGATTCTGAGAGAGTGGGGAACAACTAGTCTATGCTGGCTGGTATCTTTGATGCCATTGACAACGGCCGTCTTCTCAGGGGTATCTGCGTGTTTCATTACTTGCTTCTCTGCACCGCTTCTCAGCCCTCATCCAAAGATGAACTCCCTGTAGTTCTTTCCTATGCGGTCAACGCCCTCTTCCAGGGTCCACCCCTTGATCTCGCACACCTTCCTGTACATCTCCTCGAGCCTGGCGTCCATCTCGTCTCCCGCGATGTGCAGGTCGCTCTCGATGAGGATGCTGTCATCCGGACAGGCCGCAACGACCTCGCCAATCCTATCGGCGCCGGCCTTGGACCCGAGGTTGATGGCCGAGGAGAAGGAGAAGAATATCCGTGCGGGGATGGCCGGGTTGGTGTACTGCCTGACCACCTGAGCCGGCCCAGAGTAGGAGTGCAGGCAGATGCGCGGCGGATAGGGCTTCGGCGGCAGGTCCTTCCTGCCAAACTCATCTTCCTCTGGTTCGTCGTCGTCAGAAAAGTCCTCGGCTCCCTCGGCCACGAGCCGCTTCTGACGCTTGGTGATGACCTCCTTCTCGTGACCCTTCCACAGAGAGGCGAGGGTATCGTGGAGCACGCCGTGCGCCTGGACGCCATGGACGCTCACGGGGCGGGCTAGCTCGCCGGCAAGCGCCAGCTGAGCTTTGAGGACGGCAACCTGGTGGGGCGTCTTGACGTGGTGAGGACTTAGGCGACGCCCCTCGCGGCCGCCCGGGGTCAGGGTCTGGTCACGGGAGGACTGGTGGCCGTCGTCGGTCCATCCTTCGGGCAGGCGAAAGGCCTTGTCGAGGCCTACCTCTCCGACTAGGGCAAGGGGATGATCTTGCAGGCGGGCTCGCGTGTCGGCCAGGAAGGCGGAGAGAGGATGCGGGGCGGGGAGGGCGTCGACAAAGGCAGGGTCCTCGGGGGCCGGGGCCAGGACGGCCTCGTAGTGGCGCCTCTTCGCGTCGGGCTGGCCCTCGCGGTACGTCCACTCCGTCTCGGGGGCGGCGGTGTCGTCGAACAGCTGGTGGGAGAACCAGGGATGCCAGCCGAAGCAGGGGATCAGACGACCCTGAGACATGTCGTACCTGGAGCGTATGCCGTGGGCCGCGGCTACCTCGGCGACGAGCGGCTGGTCCTGGCTACGGGTGGCCATGACGGTTAGGGCGGCGGCGCGCATGCTGGGGATCGCCTCGACGGACGACATAGTGTCCGTGGGGTGACAGTGTGCATCGTAGATTCCCCGTTCCCAGGGGAAGGGGTCCGACGATGGCGAGGGACGCGGGACGGCGCCTCCCTCCTGCTCGGGGTGTTGGCCACACATGCCGGGCTAGAGATTGGTGCTCGGGGATTTCTTTGCGGCTTTTTCCAGATTCTTCCGACTTGATGAGCTGTACGGAGTAAACGCTGTGGAAATGTGGCTGGATATGGGGTTGTTGTTGATGGTGCGGATGGACCGTCAAGAAGGAAAAGAAAAAAGGATAAGAGGTTGGGGTCCGGTAAGGCAAGGAAGGAGGGGTCCTGCCTATTCGGTTCAGCAAGCTTTACCCAGGTCCTAGGCACCGGCCCTACTGCAGGTAGGCGCCGCCTAAAACAAGACCCTTCCTGCCTTCTTTCCTATAAACCCAACTTAAGACAGATATCTGCAGCTAAAACGAAGCTCAGGGTGCCCACGGTTTTTTATCACCAGAGTTGCCCAGAGACAACAGGGACAACCGAACAGCGGTGAAAAGAGCTTAGTTGCTGGTGGATAGGGGACCGAATAGGGCGCTTGGGCGCCTCCAGTAGTGTAAGGCGCCCCCCGCCGGGGATGTCTCAGTTGAGGTGCGCATACAAGGCGCTATGCGCGTGCGGGCAGGCGTAAGATGCGGCCTACTGCCGGTGTATCTAGGTAGGTAATCAATATGGCAGCAGATTGGCTCCTAAATATGCAATCATACTGAGTCCTTCACTCGAGCCGCCACGGAAATGGCAAAGGGGACCTGGGAAGTCTCAAATCCAAGTGTTGCACCTTTCAGAAAGTAAGGTCTTCTGAGGCAGGGGCAGAGGGGTTGGTTTACAACAGTAACCCCATGTCCATGTACACGAGCTTAGTCATCGACCCCTCCACTAGCGCTTGCACTTAATTACGACGCGTCGAGACGCGTCTTTAGACGGGCCGATCGTGCACCTACAGCAGGAAGAAATCTCCCGAATTTACAATCATTCCATTCACCAAGCAAAGAACAGAAATGGCACCTGCTGCAGTCGAAACAGCCAACATGTCTGCCCCAGGGAAGCCGACCAAACAGAACGGCGGCGCGCCGGCCAAGCGCCACGAAGAGTACCAGTACCTCAACCTCGTCCGCGAAATCCTCGAGACGGGCGAACACCGACCAGACAGGTGAGCCACCTCTCTCTGTGATAATCGAATCACTTGGGGACATACCTAACAACAGAACAGAACCGGCACAGGCACGTACTCCATATTCGCCCCGACGCCCCTCAAGTTCTCCCTCAACAAGGACGGCGAGCCGCTCCTCCCCCTCCTCACGACGAAGCGCGTCTTCCTCCGCGCCGTCGTCGCCGAGCTCCTCTGGTTCGTCGAGGGCAACACCTCGTCGCTAGCGCTCAGCGAGGCCGGCGTCAAGATCTGGGACGGCAACGGCTCGCGCGAGTTCCTCGACAGCGTCGGCCTCTCGCACCGCGAGGTCGGCGACCTCGGCCCCGTCTACGGCTTCCAGTGGCGGCACTTCGGCGCCGAGTACGTCGACGCGAAGACGGACTACGCGGGCCAGGGCGTCGATCAGCTCGCCGAGGTCATCCACAAGCTCAAGACGAACCCGTACGACCGCCGCATCCTGCTCAGCGCGTGGAACCCGGCCGACCTGAAGAAGATGGCCCTGCCGCCGTGCCACATGTTTGCGCAGTTTTACGTCTCGTACCCGCGTTCGCGCGGGGCGGACGGCAAGGAGGAGGGAGAGAAGCCCCAGGGCCACCTGCACTGCCAGCTGTACCAGCGGTCCTGCGACATGGGGCTCGGCGTCCCGTTCAACATCGCGAGCTACGCGCTGCTGACGCACATGATCGCGCGCGCGTGCGATCTCGTCCCCGGCAGCCTGACGCACGTCATGGGCGACGCGCATGTGTATGCCGACCACGTCGACGCGCTCAAGGTGCAGCTGGAGCGCGAGCCGAGGGACTTTCCCATGCTGGAGATCAACAAGGAGGCCGGGTGCAGCATCGACGGGTGGAAGGTGGAGGACTTTGTGGTCAAGGGCTACGACCCGCACAAGACGATTGCCATGAAGATGTCCGTGTAAGGCAGCCGGGAGATGGGGGGAACCGTTTTGTTCAATGGCTGGTTGCTTTCTGCTTTTGCGTTGTTTCGTTTTGGGCCGGCATTTGGGTGTTGGGATTTGCATTGATGGGTGAACATACTGAGCGCACGAGAAAAATGATGATTTGGCGCCTTAAAATGGAGGGCAGACATGATACATCCTACCTTACGTAGATAGATAGGCATTGGTTGTGTGGGAAAGAAAAAAAGCTGAAATAATTCAAATGTGTGAACTACAGTTTCGGTATTCGGTTGATCCCACCTACTGCTTGCTTGTCTCTTGGTTGTTGCGACCTGTTTGTTGGTTAGTCGGCTGTGTTAATAGCCGAAGTGTAATCAGTTGTGCTCGCAATCGCAAGAAGCCCATCACAGTAGCAGCTGAATTCAAGATGAGTAATTACAGCAAACAAAACCACATGAACTGGATAATAATCGGACTTTGCAAGCCACTACATGGATGTCTCCTCTCCTCATCCGCTGCACAAGTATCTTTTGCGCAAAGGTGGGTAGATAGGTACCTCGACAGAATACGAGAAAAGAGGCTGCCACATGTAAGTGAAGCGCAGGCGAGGCAATTATGAGTGGATCTCGATGTCGACGGCCCATTGTGTGTCAAAGGCGCGCGATGATGATGATGATGCTGTGGCCGTCGGTAGTGGCCAGCAGGGGTAGCGGCAGTGGTGAGGAGTGACTGGCCGAAGGCATCTCTAGAGATGGATGAAACGGGCAATTAGTGGAGAAGCTGTGAAATGATGTCAAGCGGGTGCGGTCCAGGCCCCCCGAATTGCAGGAACGATCTGAAAGTCACTTGTCTTTTCCTCCTCCTTCCTTCCCTCGAAAACGACTTGTTGGGCTCTCAGGATCCAAGCACCACTAAGAACCGCCAGGTACATGGGCGAGGTGCAGAGTGTCAGAGGTACCCGACCTAGGTATCCTAGGCAGGCACGGGGAAACAACGGGAAAGAGGGACGGACTGACGGGCAAGACACTCGAGACCCTGAGTGCGTCGAGCTCATGGGCGCCTTGCCGCGTCCGGACTTTTTGTCTTCTGGTCTCGAGGTACCTAGTTTAATAGTTCAGGTGCTTGCGTAGATAGTGTACCTATTAGCAAGATGAGAAACCTCGGTACCTAGGTAATAGAGCTTTAGGCAGGTCTTTCCGCCACTCCTCACCACCTGCCCACCTGCCTCTCTTCCTCCGAGGACTCATTCGCCGCTCCCAGGCTGGCACTGAGACGGGTTTCGCTTGCTGCATAGCTTCGTTGCAGAACTTCTGCCCTCCATGCACAACACGGACAGAAACCCAGCAACATCGCCATACGGATAGGATGCCATGACGCCCGTAAGATGCTTCCCCGAATCACAGCGCCGAGATACGGAGACGACCAGCCCCGGCTTCAGATGCAACCCGACGGCTTCCTGTTGCCAAAAGGGTCTCGTCCCGCCTTGTCAGTTTGTTCAAGCTAGCCCTGCCTCTACCTTCACTCGGCCAACCCTAGATAGGTAGCTCTAGTGCGAGAAATGGTGTTAGGTGTTAGGGGAGACGACAACGACGAGCCGAATGCATCGCTGTGCTTCGGCCTCTCTGCGCCCTGCGCCCTATGTTCCGTACCATCCACTGCATCGATCCAAAAGTCCACTGGCCGGCCCAGCTGGTATCAGCAATCGAGGAGCTCTGGCTTCTGATGATCTTGCCGCCTGATTCTGGTGTGGCGTCTGCCTCTGACAAGACTGTGCGGTCTGCGAAGCATGGGCCAGGGCCACGGGCATTCAGCACATTGACAGCCAAACAGCCCCCGGCCCAGCCCTCCCCCAGACCCCAGACAAAAGACCCCAGACAACAGACAACAGACAACATCAAATCTGGAGAACCGGAAATGACACGGAACGACTGACAGAAACAGAGAAAGCAAACATGCACCCCAGGATCTTGATTACTCTGAGGTCCTGGGGTCCTCGACCAAGGTGCCGTGCGATGTCGATATCGTGGGGAAGACGAGGGGATCTCGCCCGCTCGCCAGGGACTGACCCGGGACGGAAGACGGCAGATGTTGCCCTTTAGCACCTCGACATGCTGAACGTTTCGCAGCTGCTAGGGATCTTCGCTACATCCTCCACGCACACAACGTTACCACCCAATAATGGCACCCAGCGTTGGCTGATGTGCCGTCCACTTCCCAACCTCCATCCATGCCGCATGCTCGTCTACGACAGAGCCTCTCACTGGAGAGCTTCTTCCTGCGTCCGACCTGGGCCTGGATCTGCGGGGTGTTCTTCTCGGGGTCCTCCAACTCCCTTGCTCTCTTCCCCGGACGGTCCATCCATACGACACCTACACCAGCCCTCCCTGACCCTGACCCTGGCACTCTGGAGTCTGGAGACGCGGAGACAGCGGGCGATCGGTTTCGGAGAATTGACCTCACCTCACCTCACCAAAAACACCACCTCCTCTTATCTATGCGCGCCAAATGCTCAGCGCCAGTTCTTGTTCGCGCACGCAGACGTCGTCGCATCGCATTGCATGCATTCATCATCGCCGTCACAATTTATAGCAACCAGTCTGATAGGCAGACCTGATAACGGCACGCCGGCAATGCGCACACGCACACGAACACGCACACAGACACACACAATCACAACGTCCCCCATCCCAAGTCCGGCGCCCTAGGAGCGAGGGCCCTACGGTATTCTTTCGTCACCCCCTCAGCTTTGGCTGGCAGACCGAGGGGATCCATTCCCTCTCTTTTTTTCTCAAGTCCGAAGGCGCATCAGTCGAGTCCCCGTCGCTGATTCACCCGGCAAACTTTCTTTCCTTTTTCTTTTTTTTTCTTTTTTTTCCTTCCTTCCTGCTTGCCCCCACACCAGCCAATTCTGTCACAAGTCAGTAGGGAACAGCTTAACAAGTCCCTTTTCACATGGGAGACGCCGTTCAGGAACTGAAAACTCTGTTTCCCCACCCGCTGTTCCAGGCAGGGACAATCGATTCGAGCACCAGATATGGGACGGCCTGAAGTCTGTCTGTCTGGCTGTCTAGCGAGAATGACGGCCGCTTGAATACGAAAGAGAACACACAGGCCTCATGAGCCGAAATATCGATCAAATGTGAAAATGCTTCCTTCCTTTCCGGAGTCCCCGTACGTGGCAGATGCAAACTCTCCGAGGCTCTCAGAGCTCGAGCGCAAGAGCAAGGGCAAGGGCAAGGGCAAGGGCAAGGGCGACGACGCTACGCTGGCCCGGCAGCCATTCGCGACGAATCAGCCAACAATTCCATCATTGCTATCCCCAGACAACCAGCCAGTGGCAGCAGGTGTAGCGCAAGCCTCCGGGTCCTCAAGTCCTGAAGCTTCTGATAGCGCAACAAACGTGAAGCTCGGCTTCTCCACTTTTGGTTCCCTCGGTGGCTTCTGCTCAAGGCCAAATAGCGTAGCGTTGCACTGCATATTGCATCGAACCCCTCCCAGGACAAGGGAAGCCAGGACAAGGGCGGTGCTGGCCTGGGCTTCGCCGCTAGCGTGGTAGCGTAGCTCTCCGGCATGTGAAAGAGGCATGGAAACAAAGCTCTCTTCCTCCGACCACGACACCCACCCCCCCCCCCCCCCCCCCCCCCCCCCCCCCCCCCCCCACCCACCCCCACCCCCCCCCCCCCCCCCCCCCCCCCCCCCCCCCCTCCCCCCCCCCCCCCCCCCCCCCCCCCCCTTCACTCCCTCGGTGCTGGCGCTGGTGCTGGTACATTACACTACTGGCGCAGGTGTTGGTGCTTCTGGCGCAGCTTGTGCTGCCACTCGTCGCTCGCCTGGCAGCCACCAACCTCAAGGTTTGAAGGTTCGCTCCCGGCTCCCCTCCGTCTCATCCCATACTCTAACAGCATATTTCTCCCGTCCACCACCATGCCTTCTGCGTCTTTTGACTTTCGTGTGCCCCCATTCCATCCCTCTCAGCTGTAGCCCATTCCGTCGTACAAAGTCGCCAGCTGTCCGTCCACCAACGCCCTTTTCTCGTCCTCGCACGTTTTCTCTTCTCTATCTTGTGAGAGATACTGGAAGATTGCGACAGCGGGTTGGGGTATTACGCCGGAATCGAACGATCGGACCACCGACCGAACGACCTCGTGGGGATCATACGACTCAGGTACTGGGAAATACTGGCCACCCTCGGTTTCCGCCGTTCCCGCCCACGGCCAGATAAACGACAAGCCGACCAGTGCATCGACGAGGGACGAGAGATGATGTGAAAGAGACCCCGACCGAGCAGTCGCCCAACACGCACCTCTCTCTCTTCCGACTTGTCCGCCCCACGACCGCAACCATGGCTCTCATCAACCCCATGTACGCCATTCTCGTCCCCTTCCTGTTCCTGTTCACCGTGCCGCTCGCCATCTTCGCCGGCATCACGACGACCCTCGCCTTTACCGTCCTGATCTTCCGAGTCATTCTCGTCTACTTTGATCTGGCGTTATCTCTTCTGCCGTCGTACATCACCGGCCGGCCTCGCTACCTCTCCTACGCCTCCAAGGCCCCGTCCTCGGCGAGCGCTTCTCCGTCGCTTACGCCGACCCGTCGCTCGGCGTCCCGCAGGACCCGCCGTCCGTCTTCGGCGTCCGCCCACTCCGTCGGCACTATTACCCCCATCTCGGAGTCCGGCGGTATTGGCCTGTTCCCCTCGGTGGGTATCGATCGGGACTACGAAGGCGTCGGCGGCTGGCGTCTGGGAAGCGGCAATGACGACGACCTGTGGACGACAATTAACTCCCGTCTTGAGCTGCCCGATCGCCAGTATCAAAGACACCATCACAGGAGCCCCAGTGGCGGTCCTACCACGCCCGGCGGAGGCGACGGTTACCTCATGATGAAGGGTGGCCGTAACCGGAGCCCAGAAAGCAACCGCGGCGGCTACATCGTCGTCTCCCCAAATAGCTCCCGGGCGAGGACACCAACGAACGCGTCACATGTTGCGTTCACGGCGCTCGACGGTACCGACGCCGACTACTTTCCCAGCTTATCAACAAAAACCGTAAGGAAAGTCGCGGTGGCATAAAAAGGGGACGCAGCACACACCAGCACCCTACCACTAATGCAAAGCCTTTAAAACCAAGACGAAATATCAAAACAAGACCAACAATATACGGTCTCTATCTATACGAAGTCAGACTCGCAAGAACGATGATGACGAGAAAAAGCAGGCCCCTAAAAGCGGGTGGTGTAAGAGCTGTTTGAAGTCCTTCTTTTTCCTATGTCATGAGCCGGATGGTAGCGGGACCAGGAAGTGAACGCCATGGCCCGGGCAATGGGAGGCCGGCGAGGTAGAACCGAGCTTTTTTTCCATTTTACTACTTTTCACGCCGATACTAGGGATATATGAAGCGCGAGGTCTAGGCCAATCAATTATCCTCTCTCGACCAGGACGTGTGGCCAGCCAGGGACGGGACGAACACAGACGGGTTTTTGAGGATCGTTTCTGGGAGTCATTGGGCGTCTTGGGGTATCACACACATCTCTCTCATACTATCTATTCCCAACTTAGACTTGTCCAGAGGGACAAGCTCCGGGGGGGACGTACACACGCAAATCCAAAGTGATTGATCATGTTCAAAACATTCATACTACGTGCGTGAAAAAAGCGTCCGATGTCCAGACTTGGTATCCATAGTAAACCCCCACCCACGCCCGTAACGCCGCCCAAAACAACGTCAACCATTGAGGCATATGCAAACCAACGAGTACAAACAGCAGCCCCGGCATCCCACTTTTACAACGTCTGCCAAAAGTAGTTTGCGTAAAAGAATTTCGAGAACTTGGGGTCCATGTTGACGACGTGCACGTCGCCCTTGCGGTCGTTCCGGACGACGGCGCGGCTGAACTCGCCGTCGCGGCCGTCGCGCTCAATCTCGATTCCCAGGCTGCGGTAGACTTTCAACCGCAGCAAGACCTCGTCGTCGACGGGGTCGCGGCGGCGCTGGCGGTCGTCCGGGTCGCCGTCCACGCCCTGCAGCTCGAGCTCCTGGAGACGGGCGGCGAGGTCGGCGGCCTGCTGGGCGAGGCGCTCCGCCTCCATCTCTGCGTCCGACGCGGCCTTTGCCGTGCGGAACTTTGTCGTGTCGAGGCGGGCTATCTCGGAGGCGTGGGCGGCGGAGGAGTGGGAGGAGGTGAGCTCGGCGTGCTGGGAGGACATTGTGTTTAGTTGGCGAGTTAGTTCTGGGGGGTTGGTTAGTAGCTGTGGTAAGAGAAGACAGGGGAAAGGGGGCTGATTACTCTTGAGGGCATCTTCGGCTTCGCGGAGGCGAAGTTCGCGGGCTTGTTGGAGGGTTTCGAGGGATCCATTGATGCGCGTGACGGCCTGCTTGTCGGGCTGGATGTTGAAGTTTGCGATTGTGTGGTGGATGAGCTGGGAGGGAGGTCGTGTTAGTCCACGGGACTTCTTGTACGCGCGAGATGATGGCGACGATTGATCGCATGTCTTACCGTCGCGGGCTCCTCTGCCAAAAGCATCTTTGCGGTTTTGCTGTTGTTTCTTCTGGACTAGGTGTATGTGCGTATGTACGGATCGATGTGGATTGATGTGGGCGTGTCGGTCGCAAGCGGAATCCAATAGCGATGCGGTCAGATCCTCGCGTCGCGTCGTCTCTCGTGTGGTACGTGTGGTTGTTTGATTGAAGATGGATGGATGGGAAGGGTTGTTGGTTTGATCGGTGCCAGTAGATACGAGCCGGTCGGCCCAAAGTGGAAACCGCCCAAACAAAAAAAGTAAGGTGTGTGTGTTTCCCGGCTTATCGGCGCAGACAGACATCACCGGGACGACAATCTTCGGGTTGTCACTGGTCAGTGCCCGCTGCTGAGTGGCTCCCCTCCCCCTCCAGTCACTGCCCGTCCTCCAGAGTCCTTCCCCTCCAACGGCCCCACATTTCGGCTCCCCCCCTTCGCCGGCGTTCCCCGTCCTTCCCTCCCAGTCGTCATCAGCTGCTGGAGCTGGGCCGGCCAGCTGCCACAGCAGAGGGCTTTCCGCGCCACACTTCGCACACATGACGGGGGTGTTCCAGGCCACCACTCTCCATCCCTAGGTCCCCACGTCTTTCAGATGTCAGAGCTTCAGCCACTCCCGCCTCTCCGAAGCAGGTTTGCCATCATCCATTTTGCCATCTTCTCGGTATAAGCACATCCCGCAACCGTCACACCCCGGCCTGGTGCAACATACGCAGGTACCCGACGACATTTACTTTCCTCCTCCACGAACGAACGAAACGAACGAGCGAGCTGCATATTCACGCGCCCTACGATACCCTCCCAGATCCGAGAGAGGGAATTTGCAGAAAGAAAACGAAATAGCGGAGAAGCAGCTATCAGAACGCAAAAATGGTCGACCTTCCTTGTAAGTCCACCTCCACCCCTCGCCCATGTCGCGACCACGACGGACTGCGCAAGACAGCTAACCCGCTGGACCTCAGACGCCCTTGACGCGGAAACGTACGTTCCCCTCCAAAATGGCCTCGCTCGCCATGCCCCGCAACCCCGTCGTTCCATCGCGAAGACTCACACAGAAACACAGGCCCCTCAAGGCATCCGAGCTCCAGGTCCTCCGCGCCCAATATGAGAAGGAAGGCGAGATGGTCGGCGTCCAAACCAAGTTCAACTACGCGTGGGTAAGGTCCTCCCCTCTCCGACGTCCCTCTCCCTTCGACACTCCTCTCTACATACCCAGCGCCGAACCCCTCCTAACATCTACCCCAGGGCCTCGTCAAGTCAGACTCCCGAAACGACCAGCAGCTAGGCGTCCGCCTCCTCTCCGAGATCTTCCGCGTCTCCCCCGAGCGGCGCCGCGAGTGCCTCTACTACCTCGCCCTCGGCAACTTCAAGCTGGGCAACTACGGCGAGGCCCGCCGCTACAACGACCTGCTCCTCGAGAAGGAGCCCGCCAACCTGCAGGCCTCGAACCTGCGCCAGCTCGTCGACGACAAGGTCGCCAAGGAGGGCCTGATGGGCGTCGCCATCATCAGCGGCGTGGCCGTCGCCGCCGGCGTCGTGGGCGCGTTCCTCGTGAGGAACGTCAAGAGGAGATGATCCCCCCCTCCCCTCTCTGGTTTCTTCTTTTATTTATTCGTTTTGCGTGTTCGTCTCTATGAGTTATGGGTTTTTTCTCCCCCCTCCGTTCTGTTACAGTGATGAAGACATGACGGACAACGGTTCGAAAGAGCCTACGGAAAGAGACGGATCGCGCGATTGGGTTGGGTGGCTTGTGTGCTGCTTCTGTGTCAACTTCTCCAAAAAAGAAACGACAGCATGGGAAAAAACAGGGCTGGAGGGGACACACACGGGACGATTCGGACTCGTCCTCGTTTTGGTGTTGGAAGCATGAGAGAAATTCCCCCCTTTTGGCTAATGGTCCAGTAATGTGTATTTGTATGGTCATGACGGGCTTCTTGCTTTTCCCCGGTGTACAGGCGTAGGACACCAACAACTCTTTTCTCTCCGCCAATCATAGCATTTTCAAAGAAACAAGAATGTTTCAACTGGCATTCTCCTGTGTTCCTTGTGTTGTTTGAGGGGGAACCATCCCATTTTTGAGTCCTTGCATCTTGCTGTAACTTGGATCAAATTCTCAAGGGTGGAGAGAGGAGCTGTGAACTCACTTTACATTCAAAACAACACAGACTTGTGTCGAAAAGTGCATCACAGCCCATGCCCAACTCCTAGATTTCCCAGCCAGCCACTAGAGTTGTGTAGCATGTTTGTCATGTTCAGCATTCCAAGTACACACATACTATCCTTGCTGCTAGAGTCGAAGTGTCCTCAAGGTTGGTGCGCCGACCTTATCGTTATTCATTGGGAAAGGTCTACATCTCTCCGTATAAATAACAGCCAACGCGCAGCAATGAAATTCTCTACAAGCAGCCCATCTACTTTCCGTCAGTGTAGCCCATTGCACGGAATTGTCTCGGTCGTGAGCTCGTCCAGGCAAGCACATCGACATCGCCGTTGTCATCTCCTTCCAAAAGGACCATGTCTCTTAACCTACGTTATGCAAGCTACTTATTGATCCTGTAAATATCTTTGTCCGTCATCAGCAACGTATCCATCTCACACGTGCATGCTATTTATCTAAGTCAAGTCCATCAACCTGCTTCTTAGTTACCAGAAGACTTGTGCTGAATTAATGCCCTATATAAATGGCCAGCCCACCGCGCAACGGAACCATCTTTCTCCTCAAGCAGCCCACCCATGTGGCGGCGGTACACTGCCCGGTCAAAATCAACATTGTCGTCATCGTCTGAGAATAAAAGGAAACCATGTTCTCTCCAAGTCACGCCTTTGTGGCAAACCAATCCAGTTGCCGGAGCTGTTGAGTACCTCCCCCCCCCCCCCCCCCCCCCCCCCCCCCTTTGTCCGTCGTCGGCAACGTATCTGTCTCCCATACGTGCAGGCCGTCGGATGACAAGGACAAACTGGGAATTGTGGTAGGTTGTGTGGGTGACACAAGGCAGAGTAAATAAAGGCCTTTACAGAACCCAATGCTTTTCCCTTTTCTTATGGCTTCCGCGCGAGAAAGATCAAGCTTACCCATTGGTGCTTGGGCTTAACCGGGGGGAAGGTTGAGCTGCAAGGTAAAGGGGGGGGCTTCACCTACTTTTATACTCGGTCTGCCCTGTGAAGGCTTGCAGTTCAACAGCTCGTTTCTGTACAAGTCTGCCATGTCAAGCTGGTGCTGGCATCAAGCTTACACACTGGGCTGTATTTCTACTAGGGGGGACGGACATGGCTGAGCTTGAGAGTAAAAGGATGGAAATTTCACTTCCTATTTGTACTTGATCTGCCCTCCGAATGAATTGGGAAAGGTTGCAGTATGACAGCTCGTTTTGCATGAATCTGCGAAATTGAGATGGTGCTGGTGTTGAGCTTACATGGCGGGCTTTGTGGTTTTACCAAAGGGGGCAAGATTAGGCTAGAGAGTCGGTAGGGGGGGCTTCTAAACTGGGAAACGAGGTTTTGGATATATCCGGCCGGCCCAACGAAAGAACTTTGGAAAAGGATCCCAGGTCAACTGCTAACCTGGTCCCTTGGCTGCACCTACACAAGAGAACAATCCCAGAACATAGGAATTGCCCTCTGGGAGTCGGACGACCTCGGCATGACGACGGCGGCGGCGCCATCATCGAGGCCGGAGATGCAAGAGGAATGAGATGGGGTGGAAAGAATACACACCATGGAGAAAAGGGAACGAAAACGAACAGGAAGGATCATGGAGATGCCACAGGTCCATCCGCCTATCCCCACCAAACCTGTGCAGGCGCAACATTTCTTGCCAAGAGTTCTCTAGGGCCTTCAACAGGATATCAGGTTGAGAAAGATGCCAGCGGCGCTTCTACAGGAGGGCAGGGGAGGACAGATCTCGAGTGCCGCCTACGTACCTTGCCCCGAGATCTTCTCTACGACCTCCCCTCCTCTTGATATCTCTCTGCCGGGCCATCTCCTTCTGACGGTGGTCCGCTGGCCAGCACATGCCTCAATCCCTAAATCATCCATGAGACCGTCGGGCAAGGACCCTGCGACCTGACACAGACGGGGAAGTGAAGTGCTCTTGATTTGTGTGATGAGAGCTATGATCTACCAATACACGTCCAGGCTAAACGGCGGGAAGAGCCCCTGGATATGGTCCCTTAGAGGGGAAACGGCATAAAACACCGATGCTAAACGCCGGCAACCCACTTCATAATTCGTAACCCGCAGCCCCGTTCTTTTCTCGCGCGGCTCGTTCGTGCTCATTACACTCCTTGGGTGGCCTTCAGGGTCACCGGCTGGGATACCCAATCGACTAGAAGCTTATCCAGAATCCAATCACTATCGGCGTCTGTCTCTCGCATTGTTGTCCCCAGAACCCGATCCGCGAGATAACGTATTCCTAATCCAACTCAGGGGACCGTGGCTGGCCCCAGAGTCTTGGCCGTTATTGTTGCCGCCAGCATTACTGTTGTCCCGGACTCTGTCCCAGTTGCCGGATGACGGGCTCCGCTGTCTGGCGCGGATAGAATCAGATTGTTGTCGTCGCAGGTTGGGAGGAGAGTGGGAGTCCCGACGCGAGCGGAAGCTGGACATTCGGCTCGCCTGCTGGGGACGAGGGGGGATGTCGGGATTCCGCGGTGCGTCTCTGCCATAGAGGGGAAACGCCAAGTCCCAGTCCATTGCGGCTGATCTCTGCGGTCGCGTGGAGTCGGCGGGAACGGGAGGGGCTCGTTCGAAGACCATCGGACGCGCAGCGAATGAATGTGGTCCCCAGTGGCCGGGCATGCCCGGAGGCGCATCGTCCCAGATACCGGGGTCGTTGTTGGAGCCGGATGAACCAGGAGCAGCGTCCGGGCCACGGCCAGAAGGGCCGTTATTCGAGTTATTGCCGCTGTTGGCATTGTTGGCGTTGCCCGCGTTGCCGCCATTGTTACTGCCACTGGGCTCCTCGATGGGTGTGCGGCAGATGGGGCATGTGTTGTGTTCCTTCAGCCACATCACCACGCAAGCATCGTGGAACCAGTGCTTGCAGGGCAAGATCGCCACATCATCACCCACTTTGAAGTCGTCGATGCAGATCGTGCACTCAGTCTTTCCATCAGGGCCCAGCATCTTCTCGTCGACTTTCTTGCGCACCAGTTTGCCGAGGGCGTCCTCAGTAGCGGGAGGCGCCGCATTAGACGACGTGTTCTGCTCCATCAGTGTGGAAATGATCCTGTCCAAGGCTTCCTGGGTGTACACGGCATCACCGTGGGCCGCGTTCGCCGGGTTGAGCATGTTGAGGATCTCATGGAGTAGCGTAGGCGCTCCGCCAGCACCACGGGGCCCTTGTCCGGGGTTGGCAGCCCCTTCTGGGTTGGGAGGCCCAGCCCCGGCGAGAACACTGCTGAATATACTAGGGAGATGATTAGCATTCGCTCTGATGGATACCAGCGTGATTCGTGGTCTATCCGGAGGTTGATCGCGAGGGCTATGGCGAACATACGATTGAAAGGGGTCGTCTCCGGGTCCGGCGGGGGAGCGAGGGCCTCCTTGAATGTGGATCGGTCCAGTGGCAATTGTGAAGCTCGTCATGCCCCCAGGGCCTCCTCTGGTAAAAGTGCGTACATTGGCTCCGCCACCAAACAGACCGCCGCCAAACGCTGCCGGGCGAGTTTCCTCTGCTGGGCGGGGCGGCATGGCCAATCCAAACTCGTTGACCATATCAATGAAACGTCTGATAATCTGGTCGCCATCGCCTGGGTCGGGCGGCTGTCGAGCGTCGGGAGCCGGACTTTGTCCGGGTCTCTGAGAATTGTCCCATATCGTCCTGTGGATTGTGAAGCCGCCTTGTCGGTGTAGATGCTCTTCTATGTCGGCTTCTTCGGGGTCAGAGTCGTCGTCGTCATCGTACCTGCCTCTGTGGCGATCGGGTCCCAGAGATCCATGGAGCAAAGGGCCATCTTCGATTTCCCTGGGGTCGTTCTCGGGAGAAACCTGGTTAGGGGTTAGGGGTCAGCCTTGGGCCAGCTACAAAAAAAGAATGTGGTGTGGCATACGATCTCGGTGATTTCGCTGTCGCAACGAGGGCACTGCAGGCCATGCTCATCTTGCCACCACTCGTGGGAGCAGGCGTGGCAATACACAACCTCTCGACCGGCCGTGGCATCCAGGTGTCCACCTCTCGAAGCGTGTGACTCCATTTCAGCCTGGTTCCGCTGGTAGGCTGCAAGGGCAGTAAGTCCAAGGCCTACAGCAAGGCCGGCTGCTCGAAGTGCTCGGAACGCCAGTCTGAATTATTTGTAAGGAACTCGGTGTTGAAAGCTCTTTGGGCAGGCGATTTCGCCTGTCTTGGAACGGGGCCAGGTGCTCAAGCTCCCAGTGATATTATTAGATGCAACAAAGCCGGTGAATTTCGGGCGATGCAAGCAAAGAATCGCTGCAGCTCTTGTTGTCGTGAATGTAGTGGTGCAAGTCAGGCTGGGGTCAGCCGAATCGACGCTGTGAGGTCGCTATCGGTGGGGGGGCGGAAGGTATGGTACGACGTGGTACGGAAGGTGCAATAAGGTGGGTAAGAAAGAGCCCTGGGAGGGTGGAGGGTCGGCAGTGGAAATGTGGAAATCAAAAGAAAGCCTAGATCTAGATGGTAGAGTCAGCCTTATTGTCGCCGTAGAGAGAGCGCGTAGCCAAAAAAGCGGGCAAGCAAATGTTCGCCCCCAGGTCTCGTCTTCGGCATGCAAGGCTCGCCTCCAACAAGTCGTTTGCGCAATAGAAGAGGGTAAGGAGGGTGAGGGTTATGTTGGGATGGAGGCAGGGTGAGGGTGGGCAGGACAAGGAGAAGACGTACCGAAAAGCTAAGAAGCCTTGTCCCGCGGATGGAGCTGTGGGTGCATATCTCCAAAAGCTGAAGCAACGGGAGCAAAGAGAGCGTTCGCGACGCTGAGTGGGACCTTAGGTAGGTAGGTTTCGAAGAGAGAGAAAAAAGAGCCAAATGGCGGTAGAGAAGGGAGATTTCAGGAAGAACCGCGAGGGGTATCTGGAGGTCGGCTTGCAGTCAGTCGAGCGGAACAGCGGACGCCGTCACGTCAAATGCGCTGTACCGGCAGGGTAGGTACGTGACGTTGGTGGTGGGGAAATCACCGGTCGGCTCAAGGTATATCTCTGCCTTAGTAATCCGATGCTCCGGCATTGGACCCTATCTCCACTTTCAACTACCTCTCAGGGCTCTTTCTGCTTCCACCGGCTTCAGTGTGGCGGTGCGTCACCGTTCGGCCACGCGACCGGGCATAGATAGGTAGGTAGGTAGGTGCCACATCCGTAGAGGCGTCACTTACAGTGGCCTCCGCTCCGGACACCACAAGTTTAGAATTTAGTGTTCTTGATACTACGTCTTTTTTGTCTTGTCACACGGGGACCAGAGGCCACCGCATCTCCACTCGTGAGTGAGTCACTGACTGATCTGGTCATATATGGGAATTCACATGCTGCTGGTAGGTTATCTGTGACACGAGCCGGCAAGCGCCAAAGGCAAGCAAGCCTCTGCATATCCCAGGTTCCGTAGTCGTTCGCCCACTCTTGCATGTATCATGTATAAATCCCATCCATCCACCACCTTGGAGAGACAAGAGGCCCCCCTTGATACCCATGCTGTCGTCTTCGTAATTATTATCATCATGTGTACAGAGATTGTGAGTTTGGGGTGCCATCGTCATGGGCGCTCATTGCGACGCGTACAGCAAACTCCGCAAGTAAACTCTGGTGTGCGTTATCCTCAGAACCACTATCCGGACCAACCCTGAGGGACGCTTGGTTCGAAGACACGCTGCCCATCAAATCCACGACGTCGTGCATGCCCTTCCTAGCCAAAGCAAAGCGACGACTGCTCACTCCAATGTTATCGATAATGTCTGGGTCGGCACCAGCCTGCACTAGCAGCTTGGCCGCGTCGACATTGCCCCTCCACAGAGCTACGAATAGCGGCGTAGAGGAGAATCGACCGCCTTTTTTGTTGACATCGACCTTGTGCTCCGGCTTCAGCAGCAGCTGCATGACCGACAGCATGTTGAAAGATGCGGCGTAGTACAGGGGCTCCGTCTCGTGGATCGCTTCAAAGTCGTCCGAACCTAGAATGAGTTGTACCCATGCCTCAAAGGGGCCGCCGTTATGCTGCTTCTTCGTCGCGAAGAAACCGAGGATGAGATGCTCGTCGGAACTATCCAGTGCAAAGCGCTCCGAGTGAATGGGCCACATGGTCGACGCATAGTCGAGAAATGGGTACTTGGTGAAGTAGCGCTTAACCTGTCTCAGATCTGGGAGAGAGCCCGAGGTGAAGGGCGTGAGACTGAGGTACGTGAGACACTTGCGCATGATGCTTCTGTGGACCTCGGAGGCGTCGAGCGCGAAGTATGAAGCGCTGGAAGTGCGAATCCAGTCTGACTGAAGGAAGGTCCTGATGGAATCATGGGCCAGAGTGACAGAGCTCTTGCTGGCGTGAACCAGACCTTGGCAGATTGCGGGAACGACGGACGGATTGGTCAGACGGCAGTCTGCGTCAATCTCGGTGTCATCCTCCTCGATGATGATAGCCTCAGCAAGCTCGTCGAGACTGAGAGGTCGGAGAGAGAAGCACAGCCAGGCGAGCGCCTCGCGGGCAATTTGGTGGTCTTGGTTGGGAATTCGGCCAAGGATGCCGGCGTATGTTTCGTTCAGAGTGGAGGGGATATCGGCTAGAATTCGGCGAACATCCCGTCCAGTACGAAGTGTGCTGAGTCTGTCCATGCACAGCTTTGCCCAGCGGAACCTAATCAGACCAGAAAATCAGTAAATTGACGCGCACAAAGCGATCTCGTAGCTTACGTTCCATGAGCATCGGCCACGATCTTTTCCCTAATATTCTCTCTAATACTGGGGCTCAACGTTTGGAAGCTTTGTTCGCAAGCAAGCCTGTTCTGGACGTACATCTCAATATCCAGGTCGACAGATGCCGTGCTCATGTGTCTTATGTAAATCATCGGGGAAGACCGAGCTGGTTCGCGTGCGCATGTAACCAACACGCGAAGACCCTCGTGCCTCTCGCACATGGCCAGAAGCGCCTCGACAACAAGATCTTCATAGGAAGTCTCGTTTAGAGCGTCGATCATGAGGTAGAAGACATCGAACAACTCCAACGCCTTGTCCATGACCTCATGGATTTGCTCAATAGACAGGTTGTTCTGGGGGATCAGGGTGTTGCCCAGCTTCCTCAGAGGTCGAACATGGCCCAGAACCTCGGGCCGAAGGGTGCCTATTTGGGCCAATATAGACCCAAAGATGTTGGGTATTGCTTGAGATGCAGCATCATCCAAGGAACAACAGTGGAAGCCCAATCCGGTTCTGCCGTCCTTTTCTGAGGCGAAAGAGTCGACCCGAGTCTGTAACTTTTCGACCAGGTGCGAGCTAGGAAAAATGTCAGCAAGGATCATGGGGTGGCAGAGCTAAAGGGCGTGGACGGCGTTGGTGCTTACAAAAGAACAGTTTTCCCAGAGCCGGCTGTTCGCATTAGCTGAGAATCGTTACTCTGTAAAGAACGACACAAACACTCATGTCTGAGCGAAAACTGGCTTACATCGGCCCGCAATCCAAAACACGGGCGATTCGGTTGGGCCGCCTCGCTCCCAAACCGACAACCGACCGGCATGGATCCATTGGCCGGTCCCCGGCACTCGGTCGACGACAGAATGGCGCAGCTTCTCTCTGCTGTCGACGGGAGACAGCCACCTCAGCAAGTCAGACGTCTCGCTGACCATACGGTCCGTCTTCCGTGCGATAATGTCCTCGTGAATGACGGCCGTCAGCTGCTGCATCTCGGCAAATACAGACGTGGTAGTGTCCAGCGAGTCCCTCATCAATACCATAATGAACCACGTCTTGGCTCTCTCTATGGTTGCGAGGTACTTCTCGACGTCTCCAGTCCTGAAGGGCCAGGCCAAGCTCTGGACAGCACGGCCCATCTTGGAGCTCTTGGGCGTCCCCAGCTTCTTTGCTATGGCTTCCAGGGTCTCCTGGGTCATGGCCAGCATGGACTGGACTTGCTCTTGCAGGGAGGTGTCCGAAGCACCTTGGACCTGAACATCAAAATGGTCCAGAGCTCCCCTGAGAGCGAAAAGCTCCTGGGCGAGCTTGCGAATGTCATCTTTGGCGCTCTTGACGGTGGAAATAAAGGCGCAAAGTCGTTCGAAAACTTCTGTGATGCAGAGCGCAACCTCTATCACGGTGAGAGCCTCGGCCATCGGTCCGGGGGTGCGAGGCTTCAACGGACGAACTCAATCTGGAAAGGAGGGTGGTCAGTGGTTGTGGCCGAAGCAGTGGCCATGACCTGGTGTATGTATGACGTCTTTAAACCGCCCGAGAACACAGCAGCTAGGGGCTGATGTCTAGATCTCGGAGGCAGCCAATGTTCTCTCTCTCTCGTTCCCTCTCCTTGCAGGCGAACACTCGGCGCAACGAGGAACTGTACCTGACAGTGAACGAAGATACAAAGGCGCGAGAGAAGAGGGGCTTGCCGAGATGAAGTCTGTATTGTATCTTGGCATCAGACGGGTTGGTGTCTTGGTTTGGAGATGGTCCGTGACAGGCGGGGAAGCAGCCCTCGTCGCAAGGATGAATTCACACTTGGGCTTGAAGATTTCAGGTTGGTGGTGCACCTGAAGGTGGGGGATGTGGGTTGTGGGGTCCTTCGATCTGGCACGTGCACTTTTGACGATGGCTGCACTTGCTGTACGGCAGGTGCGCTGTGTTATACCTACCTAATACCGTATAAACTAGGTACTAGGAGTAAAAGAGGCAGGCAAGGTACATAGGAAAGGTAGAGGATAAGATGAAAAAGTAACTCAAGGTTCCAAATCTTGCATATCTACCTAGCTACAGTAGGAACATGGTTTTCACTCTGGCAACTAAGTACCTATACTTATTGCCGTTCGAGGTTGTCTTCGACAGGCTGTGGTGTTGATACCGTGGACTGAACGACCAAAACAACTAACCTACATCATTGCCTGCTACCCCGAGCCAAGAGCGAAAAAGAATCGAAGAAAGGGTTCTACATGTTGTCCATGGACTGAACTTCATGAAGCCCTTCGTCCATTCACTTTTATTTTCATCCAAGCATGGGAGTGAAGACACTGAACTGAACTGGTGGTGCTAGTGATGCTGTAACCAGCGTCTCCACCTTAGCCGTCCGCATTGTACCTTGACAGGGTTGTTCCTTCCTTGCCGGCTCGACTCCCCATTCGTGCAGTGACGGGCCGCGGAGGTATCAAATCGAGGCAAATTGATGAGAGGCGGCAAGAGCCAAAATCTTTTTCCTGTCGCTCTTTCTTCACAAGGGGGGCCGGGCGTGCGGGATTACCTACCTAGTAGCAACTGCCTGCCTACCTAGGTATGTACCGCAGAACAGCTTGAACTTGAATTCAGTCCGTTTCTCCTACTGGCAACCTAGTAAGTTTCTTCTTGTTCCGAGTCCTACATTGCCGTTAGGTACCCCCCGATTGTACTGTATCCGAGTCCACGGAACGCGGCAGTCCTCTCTCTCCACCGACTCTATCGGCTTTTAGTCCCCAGATCGGCCGGGCTGTCTACCGGTGCCGTCCGCAGGTCTCCAACTCCTACGGTGGTACCTGCCTCGCTCTGGTGACCGCAGCAAGTCAAAGGGCGTTTGATTTCTCATCCCGCTACGCCTGTGCGCCAAATTGCACTACGGATACCAGAATCTACTACCCGCGCCTGAGCGCTTAGTCCTCCCGTCGGCTCCTGCCCCTCCTCCTTCCCTCCCTGACAGGTCGACCCAGCACTGCGATTCATTCCGTCGCGCACTGCAGCAGGAACATTCAGCACAGGTCGGCACAGACACCAGTGCCCTCACCTATCTCACTTAGGTACCTACCGTACTGTACCTGGTGCTTTCCAAGAACGTGTCTGGTTTCTTGTACGTAATATGTAAGTAGCCGGTGCTCCTATGCAATAACACCACCCTCTTCTCCGAACAGCCCGCAACTAGGTAGCAGATGACAGGCAGGGCGCACAAGAACCTCCCCCCATTGGAGCTCAAAGTCTTGGTCAGCCCAGAAGCGCAGCACTCTCGGCTTTCAGCTCAGTCGAGTTTTTCCCTCATGAGACCATGTTCTGATGTATCTTTCCCAGACTCGCCGAGAAACCTCCTTCGCAGACGAGAGAAGCAGACGAGGTTCCAAGCTCAACAAGAGGCCCGTGACGGACGACGAGGTACTGAGCATTCAGGTCCACGCCTCTTCAGATCGACGGCGATCCAGCTCCCTTTTAAATCCATCTCTTACTGCACGGCCAAGCCACCTTCCCATTCCTTCTGCGTCGTTATCAGACGCTGCGCCAATCCGCATACCCTGCACGCCCAATCGCCGGCCTCTTCTTTATCTCGACGACAGGGTCTCTATCTGTAGTGTACCGCATCGCAACGCACCGCACCGCACCTCCGCCGACCGACGACGCCCGCAACCTTACCCGCCCAGTAGGTCCGGAGTGCCTGCGACCCCCTCTCCACGTTGTCGTGCTCCCCAACTGCGGCCTCTCACTTGCCCGTCTGCCACGGGGGATCACGGCATCGTCATCTCGCAGACGCTCCCTGACCTGGTGGGGCTTTCCGCTCGCCAGTTGCTGCCGTCTACCCCCCTCTTCCCCGGGATTCTGCCCCCATCAGATTCCCACATCTCCGTGCACCGCGTCTGCGCTGGACCCAGCATCTCCGGCTCTTTGTTCAACGACCCGTCTTTCTTATTAGTCGTCGAAATCACCAGACACCGACATGGAGGACCAAGATCCCGAGCTTTCGCTTCAGGCAACTTCTGCCGGCCCATCCGAGTCCTCCTCGGCCTCGCAACCAACAAAGAAGAAGTCACGCAGAGGCGGCGATTCAGCCTCCCAGAAGCGACGCTGTGTAAGCACCGCCTGCATCGCCTGTCGGAGGAGAAAATCGAAATGTGACGGTGCCGTTCCAAGCTGCGCGGCTTGCGCCAGCGTCTATGGCACCGAGTGTGTTTATGATCCCAATTCGGACCATCGTCGCAAAGGCGTCTACAGAGAAAAGATCGACAGCATGAAGGCTCGGAACTCCACTCTGCAGATTCTCATCGAGGCCATCCTGAACGCCAGCGAAGACGAGGTTCCCGACATCGTCAAGAAGATCAGGACCTGCGACAGCCTTGACACCGTGGCCGAGCAGATTCTGAAGCAGGAAACTTTGCTTCAAGAGGCAGAAGAGAACGACAATGGCGACGATGCGTATGCAACCGACATGCCCGTCGAGGGCGAGAGGGAGCTGGCCCGTAAGATGGGCGAGTTGCGCCTCGAAAACGGCTCAGTTCGCTTCATTGGAGGGACTTCTCATCTAATCTACCTCGGCGACCCCAGCGATGCCAGCTCGAACGAGCCAGAGTCCGACACGAACTCGGCCAACGAAGACCCCATCACCAGCTGGACCAGAGTCACCCAGGATAAGGAGCTCATTGCCCATCTGATGAACATGTACTTCAACTGGCACTATACTTACTTTACGACGCTATCCAAGACACTATTTTACCGAGACTTTTTCAAGGGGAAGCACGGCGTGCAGCACAAGGGCACAATATACTGCTCACCTCTACTGGTCAACGCCATGCTTGCCCTTGGCTGCCATTTTACGAGCGTTTCAGGCGCCTACGGAACCCCAGGCGACAGCAGGACCAAGGGCGATCACTTCTTCGCCGAGGCGAAACGCCTAATTGTGGAAAACGACGAGTATGAGCGCCCCAAGCTTACCACCGTCCAAGCGTTGGCTCTCATGTCCGTCCGAGAGGCCGGTTGTGGAAGGGAGGCAAAGGGCTGGGTGTATTCGGGCATGGCTTTCCGGATGGCCCAGGACATTGGCCTAAACTTTGATGACGGCGGAATGTCGACCGACAAGCAGAACCTTGGCGAGCATGCCGTCGATGCTAGGCGGATGACATTCTGGGGCTGTTTCCTCTTCGACAAGGCGTGGTCCAACTATCTCGGGCGGCTGCCGCAAATCCCCAAGAACTCGTACAACGTACCCAAGTATGACGTCTTCCCCTCCGAAGACGCTGAGTTGTGGGCACCATACACCGACACCGGGTTCGACCAGACGAGCAAGCAGCCGTCCAGGACGCGGGCGATAGGGCTGCAGTTGTCGAAACTTTGCGAGATCAGCAGCGACCTGTTGTTGTTCTTCTACCACCCCAACCATATTGGCCGCTCGAGTGGCAAAGCCGTCGAGTTGAAGAAGCTTAGCGAGCTGCACCGAAGGCTCGAGGACTGGCGCAAAGAGTTACCCCAGGAGCTGGAGCCGAAGGAGGGCCAGCTACCGAATGTGATCCTCGTACAGTAAGTGCCGGAGAGCGCGTCCGAGTAGGGTAGTCGACTAATATGTACCTTTCAGCATGTTCTTCCACCTGCAGTACATCCACCTCTTCCGGCCATTCTTAAAATATGCGCCCACGGCGTCCCCACTTCCGTCACATGTCTCCCCGAGAAGGATATGCACAGCGAACGCAGGTGCCATCTCGAAGCTGATGCGACTGTACAAGAAAACCTGGAACCTGCGCCAGATCTGCAACATCGCCGTCTACATGATCCACAGCGCTTGCACCATCCATCTTCTCAACCTGCCAGAAAAGACCGCCAAGCGAGACATCATTCACGGCGTAAAGCACCTCGAGGAGATCGCCGAGGATTGGTTATGCGCAAGACGAACGTTGAGCATCATTAGTGTGCTGGCCCGTAAGTGGAACGTTGAACTCCCGGAGGAGGCATCCGCGGTCCTCCAGCGAACGGATGAGAAGTACGGCCACTTCAACACATCGGACGTGCCCTCGCCTCTCTCGCATGTGACCACCTCGCCATCGCCGCCTCAGCCGCCAGCATCTCCAGGCACCAGCAAGCCAGAACAATACAGTCCGTTAAACCAGTACGCACAGACGCAGATGGGTCAACCGGACATGTCACCGACCGACCTCATCATGGCGAGTGCCTCTCTAGCACAGATCAGCGGCACGAGACCGCCGTCCCGAACGCCCACTACTACAGCAGGCCCAGGCATAGGCCTAGGACCCGAGTCCATCGGCGGCTGGTCTCAACCAGGCATGAACCAATCCATACCCAGCTACCAGCAGCAGCAGCGCTTCAGGGTCATGAACAACGCCCAAGGCAGCATGAGCAATAGCTTGAATCCCTCCCAATCGAGCCGCTCCGGGGCGAACCCAAGACAACAGGTTTCGCCGGGCCAGATCTTTCAGGGCCTCGACCAGGACTGGTTCCTCAACGACGGCGCCAAGTGGCACCAGAACTTCGAGGCGTGGAACATGCCCGGCACCGGCATGTCGGGCAGCGACCAGATGTTCATGTTCCAGGGCGGGAGCGGCTCCATGCCGCCGCCGCGGCAGTCGTCAGAGGACGCTTCGAACACCAACTTTGACAACCTGAGTTCTCTCAGCAGCAACGGGTGGCTTCCGGGGTTGGATTAGAAAGAGACTGGACACTGAAGGGTCCGACATGAATGACGATGACGTTATCGTTTTACCAATGCCCATGCTAAAAATGGCGTGCTATCTCGGAAAACCTCTTTTTATATTTTCAACGTAGCTTCCGATGAGCCTGTGTTCGAAGTTGAACTGTGTGGGAAAGCGAGGCAGGCGAACGAGGTTTCGGGATACCACAAGTCAGGGGCGGTCTACCTTGGCAAGCATTTTGTATCCGTCGAACCATTTTGCAAACACAAACACAAAAAGGGATGTCAATTGGACTTCTTCTCTCTTGACCAATTGGTGAATCCGTTCATCTCATCTCCAAAGATATTTGCATGACCCGCGGCTAACTACATACACATCATCACCATCAATCCCTGGAAGGTTATCATGAATCCACTCAATCCTTTCCCGACATGCCCCAGTTCACCATCCCGAGAAGCCGAAAGGGAATAAAAGCGAACGTCCTGCAAGAAACTCCCCTGGTATAAAACAGAAAACAGCAGAAACCAAAAATCCACAGTGATATCGTTTCTCGAGAATCCGAATGAGAAGAAGTCGCCCCCCCCCCCCCCCCCCTTTCTGTCCCAGTAGCCTTGGGTTTTCACTCCACCCGGTTTCCTGCATGCTTTTTTTTTCTCCGTTTGAGCGCTGCTGTGTTCGATAGTTTTCCCGTCCATACCCAAAGTTCCATCCCTCCAGTATCCCATCCAAATGCCGTCCCAGACCGATCCTGCCGTTTTCATCGTACGTCATAAGGTTCTGCCCCCAACCGCCGCCCGAAGGTCCGCCTCACAAGGCCAAACCGGTGCCGTCGCCGGTCCAGCGGTAGAGAGCAAGCAGTTCTCGCCGCCGTTGATGTTGCTCGTTGAGATCCTCGGGGACGCGACCTCGAACCTGCGCCAGGGCGCTCCGCATCACCTTGCTAAAGTTACGCTAGACTCAGATGTTAGCTTGCTAGCAAATATGGTGCAACGAATGCTATTGCTCACCTGGTACTCCGTGTTAAGCGTCACGACGCAGGCCTCATGCGCACGCACAATGGTCTCGCAGGCCTTGACCACACTAGGGGACGCCTCGAGCTGAAGTTTATCGGCAATAAGAAGCAGGAGGAACGACCCTTGCAAGAGATAGATGCCGAAGAAAAACGGCATGAACTCCAAGCCCGGGTCGAACTCGAGGATATTGCTGATAGCCTCAGCGGCCGATACCGCATGGCCGGTGGCAGTGATGAACCCTTGGGACGAAATCCAGAGATCGTTGTCGTCGATGAGGTTGATGGGGTCCCACTTTCCGGCAAGCAGGATGTGCAACACGTGCATGACATGTGTGCCGTAGGCCATGACAATCTTCGTCTGGATGGCGCTCTCCGTCATACGATTCGAGGCGTTGGTATGGACGGAGTGGACGGATGGGGTGCCGATGTCGGAGATGGGGCCGTGTTCCACAATCTCGGGGTTGATCACCTCGCCTTTGTCGTCGATGTTCGCGTTGTGCCGACTGAGATTCTGCTGTTCGAATCTCTTCAGGCTCTTCTCGTACGCTTCCAGATGGTGGGTGATCTCCGTCGCTTGATCATCCCATTCACGAGCCGAGCGGAAGCCAAGCCCAAACCGCGGGTGATTCCGCGCATGATGAAGGTCGACAATCTCTCCCAGGATGGTCATGAGAGGTAGGAAGTAGCCGAAAATGCTGTGGCCTGTGCATTCGAAATGAGGGCCACGGATGCGGCCGACTTGGCCGTCAGAATGGTCTCCAAGGCTCGGATCTGTCAGGGTGTCTACGTGGCGAAAATCTCCGTTCTGCCACGCAGTATCGTCCATCGGTTGCAGAAGTCCGGCACACTCGAGATCAAGAAGGAACAGGGGGCGATTGTAGCAGAGAGCGAGATGACGGTCGACAGTATACGTCAACCACCATATGCGACGGCGCTCCTCACGCTCTTCTTCCGTGATGATTCCGGGATGGCCGCTTCCACCCAAACCATCTTCGGCATCGCCATCACCATCCGCGTCGTGATTTTGCGACATCGAGATCGGCGTTGGAGGCAGTTCTCGGCCAAGCTTGAGTTCGCGGGCTAACGACCATGCTGCATTCCACCACCGAAGGCTTGCCCCTTTGTACTCGCTTGCGGAAACCACCGTTGCGAGATGGATGTAGGTGATAACATCGTCCAAAGTGCCCGCGGCTCCGAAGGGTCCGGACTCTCCAGTCAATGCATCCATGCTGATAGATCCAGGAAGCGCAACGCCCAGTCCGCCAAGAGCAACACCATCAATGACAGGGCTAGTGACGGGCGACGTGTCGCCAGAGGGGGTGTGGATCAATGGCTTCAGCAGGCTCACGGTCAACTCAAGCAGCTTCTGGCAGATCTTGCCCCGTGCCGATGGGACACTGGTCAGGAAGGGCGCATCACTAGTCTGAGCTGCTACCCATAGCATACTGGCCAACAGAGCGGGCTGACACAGCCTTGGTTTGGTCGGGTGTAAGAATGACCTCTTTCGAAACACGAATCCCAGAACGTATGGCGACATCGGGTGCATTTTGGCCGAAGATGAGGATGCAAAGTAGAGGTCGATCAGGTCGCATGCCAGAGAGGTCGGGATGAGATTTCCAAGATGAGGAAGGAGAGGCTGTAAAACCGGGTATCGCAGCTGGTGGGTGGGGTGACCATAACTGCCTGCAGGCATATGCGTCGGATATTGCGCTGGAGGAGAGGGCATCGACATCCATTCCGGGGACGTCGCTTCGCCTCCTAGGGGGTAGGCACTGATAGGACTCGTTGCAATTCGGAAAGACCCGTTGTTGGCGTATGCTGTAGGGCTTTGCGTCTGGATGGCGTATGGTATATCAGGATAAGCCGAGATGTTGCCTTGGCTTGGGCCGTAACCGGCGTGAGGAGGGCCGGCCATCATGTGCGTAGCCAGGCCTTGTCTGTCATAGCCTCCATGAACATTGCCATAGCCGTTCAGGTCCAACGTCGTCGGACTTTCCATGTGATCCCTGTCCATGCCATGATGATTTCCCAGGTGAGACTGATGGCCTACCATGTCACCCAGACTGTCAAGCGAGTCTGTTCTTTGACTCCGTTGCATGGGCTCTTCGCCTAGATCGTCCATGCCCTTTCCCCCGTGGCCCTGTTGCGTATCGTTTCCGAGTTGTTGACCAGCCTTTGTGCTGATGGATTCGGGTTGCTCTGACGACTGGCCGTTCTCATCTGAAGGCGACTTGGGAACTTGGCCGCCTCCTGCCGCCTGTGCTGCCGCCTGGGCGGCAAGATCCTTCCGAGAGGCCTTGCCTCGCTTCTTCCTTTCTCGGATGTATTCGCATCCAAGTCCAAACTCTAGGGAAACTGTCAGTCAACAAGTCAAGAAGGGCTTACACATTTACCACAGTCGGCGCTTACCTATGCAGTGGGCGCAAGGATGTTGGCCATCGCATTTCGTACGTAGCTGGTTGCACTGGTCGCATGCTCGGCTGATCCTCCTTCGAATAGGCCCTGAAGAGCCAGATGACCTGGTCGAGGGCCCGTACGGATGTTGGCGGTGTTTGGGCTGCGGACCGGCTCGGGCAAGATGTGGGTTGTGAACTCCGACATGTTGCAATTGTTGTTGAAGAGCATAGTGCGAGCTTTGGGCGAGCGGGTCGATCCCACCAACATGAGGATGACCGTCTGGGACGTGGTTGTTGGAGAACAGAGTACCGGACGACATGCCATGGTATGGCGAAAAGCGGTGGAGTGGATTGGACAACATTCTGTCTTCCTCGTGTTGGGACCAAGCCCGCTGATGGTGGCGTAAGGGCTGAATGGTGACTGATTATGGCGATATCCAGGTCTTCAGTTGTCCTCGGTGCAGCAGACTCGTATACGGGGTTCAGGAGATCGCAACGGCCGTCTCAGTTGGAAGAGCGTGGAGCAGTCGTCGGAGGTGGGAGGGATGTCGTCTGTCTTGGCGAAGTAGTGAAGACAAGCAGCTGTGTGTGCTTTCAGAAGCAGGTTCAAGAAGAGGCTCGCCGGTGCGCCTTGCCAGTTCTACTTGAGCTGGTCAGCGGTACTTCAACGAACCGAGATGCTTAAATGCGTCAGGGGGGCGACGGCATGAAGTCTGGGTCGCGAACGGCAGACTAATACGACTAAATAAGGGGCAGAGCAACCACTGCCCAGTGCCGCTCTTTGAACACGGCACAGCTGGCACCCAGCATGGAAGATGGCGGGGTCGATGTGCACCAGCCCAAGCTGCCAGGACGGGAGGGGTGACCGGGGTGTGATGAAGGAGCCTTGCATAGGAGTGGTGTGGAGGGGGATGTCATCCATTTGGGAGGCGAAGAGAAAGCGCAACATACCGTAGACCACAAGTTGGGAGGGCGATTCTGCTGACACGCGTGCGTTTGAAATGGTCGTCTTCGTCTACAGATTTCGACGACTTGGCGTGACAGTTCCGTGACAGCGATTGGCAGACAATTGTGCTCGTGTAAGTCGTGATACGCGGAGGAACACTCGCGGGGGGCTACTATGGGAGCGGCGGAGCAGCAACGAGATGTTCAGTCCGATCAATGGAATAGCTTCGAATCGGGTCTAGTCGTTTCGCAGAAGTTATGCCAGGGCTTCTTTCGTCCTTCTCTCACGCTGTTCTCCAAGTTGGCCTCCGTAAGTCAGCGTCTTGGCACGCATACACAGATAGGGAAGCTCTCGTGGAGTTCTCTCGTGCTGAGATCGTGTGAAGGTTGGCGACTTGGACTGGTCCGCCTTCCAACGAGCAACATGGACAATCACAGTCAGATTGGCGGTGCAATATACGTTGCGAGAATTGGGACGAGGGCGAGAAGTTGCGACGTAAATGGCGAGCGTAGTAGATGTGTATGTATGTACGCGCGAACGCGCGAAGGAGAAAAAAGGTATTCGGCAACGCATGTACACCCGGACGTCCCATCGGCGCGCCGGTTCTCGAAGGGGAGAAGAAGCGAAATGGTCACATTTTGGTTCCTCGGGCTTAGCTGTTATATGGGACGCTTGTACATAATAGTATGCGAGGGACGGGGCAGGGTTGCAGTGAGGGGAACAGGGGTCCAGCGGTTCGATGGGCGATGGTAACGTGAGGAGCGACGAACAGCAGCCCGAGGAAAACTGGCGACGGGCGGCCATTTACGGGTAGAGTGTGGAGCGGTGCGGCATCTTGGGCGAGCAGCAGCAGCAGCACAGGGCCACAGCCTACAGGGCCACATGCTCATGAGCTTCTGCGCTGGTCTAGAACCAAGGCCCCGAACCCAGGATGATCTTGCCGACTCTTGGTCTTCTCAGATATTTAGTGTATGCGCCCCGAGATGAAGGCGAAGGGGCTGGCGACGGCGGCGGATGGTCAGGTCCAGAGAAGGGACAACGACGTCAACGAGGACGTGGCGGTGACAGACAACGGGATGGCTGTCATGTCATCAAAACCTTTTCCCACCATCGGGCCGGGCTCCCCACTCTGTAGTCTGTTCCTCTTGTCTCTCCTCCCGGTCTTCGTCCGCGCCTCGGGACAGAGGTCACGACACTTCGGTGCTCCTGTAGGCTGGACTCAGGCAGGTCGAGGGCCGAGGGTAGACGGATGGTAGCGTGGCTCGTACGGTAGGGATGGAGCGGCACATTTCTTGGGGGCGCCGGGCTCCAGGAGTCCAGAGTGCAGAAATGGGGAATCGTGCCTTCGAAAAACAGCGAAGGCCAGCTTCTCCAGTCTTCAAGGCTGGTCTGCAGACCTCCAAGCCTCCACCCCAGGTGGGTTGGGGAGACAGGGCCTGGCTCGTTGGACTGTAGTCTGTGCCATCCCAGCCAATAGTACCATTCGGCTTGGCGGGTAGGATCTTGGCTTGTCCTCGTTCGGTCTGAGTGCCGCCGAACACACGACCGCTGTTCGGATCCATCCTCACTTCGTCCGTGGTCCCGTGTCGATGGCCATGCAGCCTCTTGATGGCGAACAGATTGTGCATCGGCCAGCGCCCGCGAGTCTTAGCGACGTGTGTTGGCCTATATCAAACACTTGTTATCAACATACAATCGGGAGGCTTCGTTCCTTTTGGCGTCGAGCGGCAGGCAGGGACAGGGAGCGGCCGTTGGATGGCAGCGAGCGTTGAGACGCTATACGTGCCTGTTGCTATGCTTCTTCCCCAGACAGCAGAGTCCAGACCAAGGAACGGAGACGGGTGCCTTTTTCAACACGGCTGGCCGAGAATTTCGACGACACTGCGCTCGGCCGCCGTGCCGAGTTGCTGCTCTGCTGGGGGAAGCAGCCGGGGAGCTAAGAGCGAGTCGAGTCGTACACGGCTGGAGGTCTCGATATGCCTGCTTTTCTGGGACCTCGCAGACAGCGAAGTGCTGGTCAGGGCGTGTGGAGGGGTGCCGAGGGGGAGGGCGTCCCTGCAAGAACCCCAGATTTGTGACTTCTGTATTGAATAGTAAGCAGTGTAATCTACTGGATGAACACCCAGTGCGCGGTCTGTGGTGGCTCACATACCATACATAGTAAGGTATACCGTCATCATACGGCAGCAGAAGCCATAGTACGGGCTGCGGAGGGCGTCGCATCCCATCCGAGCCAAACGGCCCTTCGTTGACTCCATTTCGGCACGAGTTTCTCTGGGCGCCGGGCTGTGCCATTGATGTGCTCAACCTAATGAGGCAGCGGGCGGCGCGGTGGGGTAGCGACGCTACCCCAAGTTTTGCTGCAGGTAGTGTTGTGGTGTTGACCTGCCGGTACGTTGCCGTACACACATGTCCAACAAGAATGACACGGACAGGGATGCGTGGCTGTGGTGGTTGGGATTGGAATGAAGTGGTGGCATAGAATGCGGAGAGATGACCTTGTCGAATCCGACGGTGAGGTCGAGCTGGATGGTGATGCTGATGGGTTGGAGTAGAGTGGGTGGGAAGGACGGCTCAGGACACTATGCGTTAGACATCCACTATCGCCAAGTACCACGGTACCTACACAGCAACAAATCTATCCTTTGTGGAGGTTGAGCTTCCTGCCTGACACTGCGAAGCGACTACATGCTTAGGTGCCTTGAACAGTAGACTTGATTGGCCAAAAGTCATATAGTGAACCTGGAATCCACCCAGTTGCCAGTTCAGTGTACCTCAACTGTACGGACCTGCCCATGCAGGCGCTATTTTCAGAGAATTAGCATTGTCTGTCGCTGAACGCTCGCGGCCTCGGGCGATCTCTCGGTCTACGACCGCCAGTAACGAGTCCTCGAAGGTACCTAGGTACATACTCGAACACTGTAGTACCCAATACCTGAGAGTGGTACCTGAGAGTGCCTGCCTGCAGGGACCAGTCGTTGTTGCTGGGCGTACCTCGCCGCCCTGGATCTGTCAGAGGGAAACGTCGCTAAGAGGGAAGGTGCATCCTGATGACTTCTCCAAACTACCCACTATGCCACACTACCTTCCTTGTCAACCTACCTACTTCCCTTGCCCTTACCAGCAGCACCTCCTTGTGGCCCAAGGACAATGACAGATCAGCGTCGACAGTCATCCATCCATCCATCCATCGTCGTCCCTCATCATCCAGTCATCTGTCGGCCGGTCAGTCACTTGTCACGGATGATCATGGCCTTTTGCTGAACATCAGGAGCAGGAGAATGCCAAACGCCATCTACCATGCGCCGCCGCCTCGTCTTGTTCTTCACGAATGTCACGATCCAGCCAAACCTCTCTCGATCTATTCCTGTTCCACCCATGGACACTCAAATTACCCAGGCTCTACAGAAATGCCCCGGACCCATCCACGCAAAAAAACCTTCAGCTCCGGTCCCGCAGGTCGAGTGCCGGTGATGCCCAAGGAATCCCTACCTGCCTTAGCTCCCCGGGCCTCCGTCTCCAAGCAATGGTAGCCAGCCGCCACCCATGTTGGTCACCACCTCGACATCATCGCCAGAAAAACACTCTCGGAGGAGGGTGTCGACTTAATCTCGCAAGAGGCAGCTGTAAG